>JABTXL010003145.1:2071356-2099861 GCA_025134845.1 Neodon shergylaensis | reverse complement strand
GGGTTCCCCTCCACCATCAGCTCAATAGTTGCAACCCATCCCCAGGTATAAGCTTCATTTGGTGACAAGAGATGTCCAGTAGGTGCTCTATCTCCCTGTTATTTGGTGATTTTATGTTTTAGGAAGCATCTACTGTATTAGGTTTCCATACTACACCTCAAATGTCTCAATTTTTTTTCTTTAATTTTTTTGAGACAGGATTTCTCTGTGTAATGTTCCTAGCTGTACTAGACCAAAAATGTCTGGCTTTGATCATATATTTTGTTTTGGTTGGGTTTGGTTTGGTTTCTGAGATATAGTTTCTCTGTGTAACCACCCTGACTGTCCTTGAACTTGCTTTGTAGACCAGGAGACCTTGAACTCACAAAGATCCGCCTGCCTCAACCTCCCCCACGCTGGGATTCAAGGCTTGTGTCACAACCACCAGGTCAATTTTCTGGTTTTATTCTGCATTTGCTCAGTAAGGGGAAGCGTGAGATAAAACTAGTGTGTTGATTTACTCCAGAAGGACTTGATCTGCTTCCCCATGATCGAACACGTCCATGGCGCACAGGGCATGCACGGGAAACCAGAAAAAAAAGGGAATTTGGAAAGTTCCCACTGCATTCACATAGTGTACGGAGGGAGGAGTCTGTGCCTGACTGTGGAGCTGGCTTCTCGATGCAGATCAAATACTTGAGCTGAGTCAAACTGGAAGGGTGCACAGACAGCGCCGTCTTTCAACCCTAGCTTGAGATTCCTCTTCCATGAGAGGTGGGTGAGGGACTTGTGTGGGCGAGGGGCTCGAGAGTTCTCATACTTTCAGATAACCAAGGTATGATGTGGGATTTCCCTTTGTATGCTGTGGATATGTTTTATTAGCAATGGTTAATAAGGAAGCTGCTTTGGCCTATGGCAGGGCAGAATATAGGCAAGTTTTATTTATTAAAATACAAGTGAAATGTCACTACAGAAGCATTGTCTGTGTGGGTTCTAACAGTGAGCTTTAACCCTCTAAGGAAAATGAGGTTACAGTAGAGATACCCTTAGATCTGTGGAGCACATTCTACTCCGTTCCCCCCAAACTTGAGCCTGAAGTACAATTAATAAATTATTAGGGTTCAACCTGAAGATCCGAAAAGCTGCCCCTGGCTTTTACCTTGACCTCAGTCTGAAATGGCAATCCTGCCTCCAGAAATCTCAGAATGAGGCTGTGTCTGTGAGCTGTCTCTTCCCATTTTATATTCCACTCAGGCTGGGATTAAAGGTGTGCACCACTGGGATTAAAGGCATGCACCACCTGGTTTCTATGGCAACTAGTGTGTCTCCTGAGATTAAAGGTGGTGTTACCAATGCCTGGTCTGTAAGGCTCACCAGTGGGGCTGTTTTATTCTCTGAGCTTCAGGCAAGCTTTATTTATTAAAATACAAATGAAATATCACTACACGAGCCCCATCAGAAGACCCAGGAAGTGAGCCTAGGCAGATAGAAGGGACATTTACCTCCTCACTGCTGTGTTGGATGAGCTTAAACAGGAAACAGAGTATGCTAGTTGGTACAGAAGACCATCACAAGGTGGAGAGTTGGCAAAAAGGCTGAGGGCACTATTTGCTCTTGCCCAGCACCCAGGTTCAATTCCTAGCACCCACATGGCGCCTCACAGCCTACTTTGATTCCCATTCCCTCTGTGGGCACAAGGCTTGCATGTGGCGCACATATATACATGCAGGCAAAGCACTCATACACACAAAAATAACTACATAAATCTTTAAAAAGAAGAGCATCAGAGGGGCCCTGTTGTGAACTCCTGAGTGGAATAACCCAGACCTCCAGCTCTCCTGTCCTGGTGCCAGGGGTTAAATTTCATGTCACCCCATGAACAGGGTTGTAATGGTGAATCTTTCTGTCATTTTATTGGCTTTTACATTATGCAGAGAGCAAACTTCTGGTTGTATCTGTGGTTGTATTTTTAGGGAGGTTTAGTGGCAGTAGCAAGAGCTACCCTGACTGTGGGTGACCCATTTCCTGTTCTCAGGGCAGGGGCAGAAGGAATCACCAGCATCAACATTGGTTTCTCTCTGTTTCCTGACTGCAGACATGATGTGACCAACTGTTGAATGCTCCTGCTTTCCTATCTTGGTGCCACCCTGGGCTGTGTGCTGGTTTGGATGAGAATGGCTCCCTCAGGCTCCTAGGCTGGAAGACTTTGAATACAGTTGGCAGGATGTTTGAGAAGGATTAGAAGGTGTGGCCTTGTTGGAGAGTCATGTCACTGGGGGTGGGCTCTGAGGTTTCAAAAGACTATAGCATTTGTAGTTAGCTCTCCCTGCCTGCTTCTTGTGGATATAAGTCCCCAATCAAACGCTTTCTTTTTCAAGTGGTCATGGTGTTTTATCAAAGCAATAGAAAAGTAACTAAGACAGACGGTAGCTCCTTATAAATCACAAACAAAAATAAACTCTTGATTTTAAGTTCTCTTTGTCAAAGAAACGAGTAAGAAAAATAGCAGAAACCTTCTACTTGCCTTCTACTTATGTGACTGTGGCCAGATGCCGCTTTCCTCCTGAAGAGTCACCCCCCCCCCTCTAAGGAAGTAGCTTGAGCTAACACAGGGTCTGTTGTGTGGTGAATTGGGAAGTTCTTAGGTCCTCCTATGCCATCCAGAGTCCCAGACAGAGCAGGAACTGAGAGTGCTCTGATCTTCCTGGATTTCCTTCCAGATCCTGTTCATCGAAAGCTCCTCCTCTGTTCTGCAATTTCTACCCCTGGGCTCTTTGTGCCTGTGGCCCTATGGGGTGGGGCCTGCAGTGAGGGTGGTTTGATTCCTAGTTTAGAAAATTTTTGCACGTTTAGTCATTTCCTTATCCCTCTCAGAGGGGCACAGCCTAACTCCTGCTCTGTATATCCTGCAGAGATCCAGACATGATCACAGTTCAGCCAATGGGTAAGGCCTTCCTGGGTCTGACTGTGTAGAATCCCCACCTGGACCCCATCTTCCTAGTTTACATCATCTTACCCGGGGCAATATTAAGTTCCAGAGCCACTCTGGCCTCTCGGATGATTGCACACCTTACCCCACCTGCTCCCTGACATGCTTCCTTTCTCACCTGCTTCCCTCCTCACCATCTTCACAGGAGAGATGATTTCATCCAGAAAGAGAAGTGGTCTCCAGTCAGTACACAGGAGGCTGAGAGGAAAGGGGCACTCAGCTGGGGTAGGAGGGGGAGCTCAGTTTCCTAAGAGCTCAGAACCGTTTGATGAATGGTTGACGTCTGGATGGAGCAGAGAAATAGACTAAAGGCCATGAGAGTGGCCCTGGGTGTTCTACTCGACACAGAGGCAGGTATAAATGGCCTCAGGAGCAGACAGCTCAGCAGCTGGGGTCTCAAAAGACAATGAAGCAGAGAGAGAAGAAGTTACTTACTAATTCTGCTCACCAGCAGTGGGACACTAATGGTTGATCTGAGTGCAGAACAGTGATTCCTAGAAGCTGGAAAGGTGGGTAGAGGGACAGAGAGAATTTGGATAACAGGTACCAAAGGGCTAGAGGGAAGGAGCGTGTTCTAGCATGTTGCAGTGCAGCACAGAGATTCTTGTTTAAAACAATCTATTAAGCTCTTTACAAATCAGCAGAACAGAGACAGTCAGATGCCCCAGATACGGGGCAATGACAATAAAGTGGTAAACATACCTTGAACTGGTCGGCATCTACTGTATACATGTACTCATTAATGTTGGAAATTATCACCTGTTAATCACCATAATTTTAATATGTCTAAGAATATGGAAGCCTGACATCCCAGCTTTTAAAACATGATTTGTTTGTTTTTATTTGATGTGCATTTGTGTTTTACCTGCATGCGTGTCTGGGTGAGGGTGCCGGATTCCTTGGAGCTGAGTTACAGACAGTCATGAGTTGTCAAGTGGATGCTGGGAATTGAATCTAGATCCTCTGGAAGAGCAGTCAGTGCTCTTAACTGCGGAGCCATCTCTCAAGATTGGATGATTATGCATTGTTTATCTGAGTAAAGTTGTCACACTGCATCTCACAAAGGAGTACCATTGTAACTATGACCATGTAACTATATGTATCTGTTGGTATAGAGTGGGTTAGGGTAATTATGGGGTTTGAGGAAATTAACTTGACATAGCATCTTGTCGATGTGATTGTACCTGTGGTGGTTTGAAAGAAAATGGCCTCCCACAGGAAGTGGCACTATTAGGAGGATGGCCTTGTTGGAGGAAATGTGTCACTGTGGAAAGCCGGCTTTGAGGTTTCCTATTCTCAAATTACACCCAGTGTGAGACACAGACTCATTCTGCTGTAGGCTGATCAAGATGCAGAACTCTCAGCTCCTTCTCCAGCACCCTGTCTGCCTGCTTCATGTCCCACTGTGATGATAATGGACTGAACCTCTGTAAGCCGCCCAATTAAATGTTTTCCTTTATGGGAGTTGCTGTGGTCATGCTGTCTCTTCACAGCAACAAAGACCCTATCTAAGAGAGTGCCCAAGTAATTACCAAGCACCACTGTAGATGTTAGTGTGAAAGTAAATTTAAGATGAGATTAAATTTTAAAGCAGGAGGCTTTGAATACTTGGAATACTTCAGATGACTCTACTGCAAATGCCCAACTGAAGACCTTAGAGATAAACAAAGCAAAAACAAAACAAACCTTGACACCCTCTGGGAAGGAGAGGAAAGAATTCTTGCTGTTTGGCCAGAGCTGTTATATCAACTCCTCCAAAGATTTCTGGGCTTCAAGGCTGCCCTGTAGCTCCTGTACTTGGCAAGTCTCACAGCTGAGTGAGCCAATGAGAGACAGAGGCAGGGAGAGAAGCAGAGAGAGAAGTGGGGAGAAGAAGAGAAGGAAGAGGGAGATGAGGGAAAGAGGAAGAGAAGGAAGAAGAACAAGAGGAGGAAGAGGGAAAGGAGAGAAAGGAGGAGAGGAGAGAAACGTGGTAAGTTGAAGATATGATAGTGCTCTGGTTTGAAGGCCACCACAGACCCTGGTGTTAATCACCCAGTCCCCAACATGGCATTATTTTTTTTGGATGTTGTTGAGCCTTTAGGAGGGAGGGCCTAGGTGGTGGAAGCAGGTCACAAGAGCCAGTACTTTGATACCCCTGCCCCTTGCTGTCACCTAGCTCTCTGCCACCATGTTCACCGTCTTCTCTTACACTGAGTGTTTTCTTTTTTTTTATGATTTAAGCTGTAGCTCAATGTTTTTATATTAAAAAATGTACCTGTCTTTGTCAGCTCAACTTTAATTTAAGAGTCACCCAGGTGATAATGGTTATAAAGACAAAAGGGATCATAGGAAACAGCTGAGGTTTACAAATGAATGTTAGGACTAGAGTTCCAAAAAAATGTGCAGTTGCAAGGATGGACCTTAACAGTTTTAGAAATGCCAGTGCCAGGTGATAGCCACCAGAAGTACCAGCTACAGTGAAATGGAAAAGGCCGAGATCTAAAAGACAGGCTATGTATATGCCATCAAAGGTGGGCCAAAAAGGCACTTTATTTTTGATATTACAGGAAGACATTTAAGAGATTTTAATTTTTTAAGAACAGTTTTAAAAATATTTAAATTTATAAGACTATGGTACACTTGTGTTTGTAAAATGTTTTATATTTTTTATTATTTATTTATTTTATTTATTAAAGATTTCAGCCTCCTCCCTGCCACTGCCTGCCATTTCCCTTCCCCTCCCCCAACCAAGTCTCCCTCCCTCATCAGCCCAAAGAGCAATCAGGGTTCCCTGCCCTGTGGGAAGTCCAAGGACCACCCACCTCCATCCAGGTCTAGTAAGCCAAACTGCCTAGGCTCCCACAAAGCCAGTACATGTACACTAAGTGTTTTCCTCCCCACGCCCCTTCTGTTATGACAGAGGGTAATTCTCTGAAACTGTGAGCCAGATTAAACCTTTCTTCTCTTCAGCAGTTTCTGTCAGGTGTTTAGGGCACTGTGGCATGAAAGGAATTAACTCTAATACTATATAGATCCAGCAATAAGAATTGCTGGAATATATTATATCCATATATTGCTTCCTTTTCTCTGAAGAGGCCCAAGGCAGAGCTAAAATGTACGTGCTGGTTTTCCGCACATTGCATCCCATGCGTGACTCCTTACCTTCCTTCTAGAAGGGCAGGTCTACATATAGAAAGCAACACTGGGATTTTAACAAAGGGTGATGTTAGATGTCCAAAAGAGACACTGGGTCTCAAAGGATGCTGTAGATAAAGAAACTGGCAACAACTCCACATGCTAACTGGTCTCAAGTGAGGCTAAACACCAACAAAGTCTCCTAGACATTAAAGCAGTAAGGTAATGTCTTGGAGTGACCTTACCCCCAAGGAGAGACAATTTAATTAGTGTTTACTTTGCCTACAACCTGAATTCTGAACTCACACAGATTGACAGATAAAGGATATGGAATAAAATTTCCTTGTTTCCAAGGACCAAAAGAACCTGCAGATATGTCCACCCATCTGTGTGTTACTCAGCTCCTCCTGGAGGAGCATGGGCAATGGTCCCAAAGATCATCTACCATGTAGTTCTTGTGTCCAAGAGATACCACTTCATGTGGAGATGTACGCTGGGAACCAGCTCCTTGAACTTCATAAAAAAAAATTCATCAATGCAGGAAAAAGTGTCTTCATCTTAGGAGAGTTTGGCAATGTTTGGGAAATCTCCGTGAGACAAAATATCAAAGGTTAATTCCATAAGGATATTACAAGTTACTTGTATATACCCTGTCCTTCATAACCCCAAAAGATATTCTTGTGGCAATGCCTGGGGAATCTCCATGAGATTACATCCAAGTTTAATTTCAGAAGGATATTACAAGCCACTTGTATACACCCGTGTGTTCTCATCATGGTATTTTAGTGGGAGACAGTTTTTCCCATGTGTGTTTACACTGTTGATGACTCTTCTTCAGCTTTCCACAGTCTCTGAAAGAGGTGAATCCTCTGGTCTTTTATAGAAAATGTTTGCTGCTTCAAAGTAGCTCATAAGTCAGTGACCAAAGCCAGCCTGAAGGTAAGTGCCTCATAGCTCCATCGCTGCTTCCCAGTATTCTGGGAGGTCAGTCAGCTTCTCTGATAAAAACTCCTTATTGAGAAGAGTCTTGGCATCACTTGCCACTGTATCAATGAAGAGATTTTTCAAATAGAAAGTCTTTCTAAAGTAAAGGCCTGTGGCAAGTGGTCCCCCCGTAACAGACGAAATATATTCAATGTATTTCCATAGTTTTTCTTCTAAGGACATGTCGTTGGTCCTTGTTAGCAAACGGAGAGACTTAAGGTGTGCTTTGATCTCATTGACAGACACATTAAAATCCTTGGCAATATTTTCCAGCGAGGTATCTTCCAGCCCAAAGTAGGACCTGTAGAGGTCCAAGGTCTCCTCTACCTTCTGGATCTTATCTAGGACCAAGCCCCCAAATGGAATGGTGGCCCAAGCTCCAGCCTTCAAGGCCTCCAGCCAGATCTTCTGTTTCAAGAAATCCCTCTTCCGGTCAATGGCAGTCTCAGTAACACTGTGCAAGGACAGCATGAAGACATGGCGCTTGTGGGCTGGGAGCTCGCTCAGTAGGGTGGTCTCCAGGTCTGGGAAGTCAAAGTCGGACACATCAAAGTTAGAGACCAAGAAAACTGGGGGCTCACTGGAGAGAGTCTCCTGGAGATGCCTTGAACAGTCGCCTCGGATTTTCTTTAAGACACTGTCTCTATTGAAAGTCTTAGATTTACTCCTCTGTTCATTACTTATATCCTGATCTATCTTGGTTCGGACAAAGTAGAACTTTGTATTCATCTTGGCGATGGCTTTGGCCAAATGGGCATCAGTGTCTTTGAAGCGAGTAGCCGAGATGATAATGAAGAAGTCATACTCAGCAAACTTCATTTCCGTTAGGTAGTTTTGGGGAGGGAACGATGTGGATCCAATCCCAGGCAGGTCCCATATTGTCACCATAGGAAGCTTTGGGTGTGGGTATGGAGTTCTCTCCATGGTTGTCTCTACCACCCCCGTGGGAGCTGCGCCTTCTTCTTCATCCCACACTCCCCTCAGGGCATTGATGAAGCTGGATTTGCCCGCCCCTGTTTCTCCCGTCACTGCGATGTTCAGTGGGGCTCTGTCGATGTTTCTGAGAGCATTGCTGATTGCAGAAACCGCTCCCGGGAGGTTCTTATTCTCCAGGTGGGATTCAATCAAGGTGATAGTTTCCTCAGAGAGGATTTTACTTTCCTTTTTGAAGTTCTTAAAAAAATTTTCAAAGCTGGATGCCAAAAGCTGGGCCGTTGAAGGGGAGGGTCTGGACAGCTTGCATGCAGCTGTTTCCAGAAGATGCTGAAGAGAGGAGACAAGAGAGACATTGTAATTATGAGTTCAGCAGAGCAAGGCCTAGGGCTTTGCTGCTGCGGTAAAGCAGGACTTAATTCTCTGTGCCCTTTAGAGGCAGACACCCTTTCTCTCCATCCCTGGCTGCTGCCTCGATTTCTGTCTGGCATGTCAAATGCCCTCTTTCTCGGCTCTGCTTCTCCGATGACTTCCCTCTTTCCTTGCTGTCTGATTCAACGTCCACTTATTCCATGCAATTACCTTCCCCTGTGTTTATATCTACGATTATCTTCAGATTCTGTTTACTCCTTTTGAAGTGACTACCCGTACAATGTCAAACCCCTATGGGCAGAGATGAGCAGCACAGCAAATCCTCCAGCAGCATCTCTCCTGGGAAGGTCCCTGCCTCTTGTGAGCTCACAAGCATTGCTCTTAGGCCTCATGCCCTCTGCTCCCTTAGCACAGCTCTCCCGGCTTCTCTTGGGAGGAGTATGAATGAAGGGAGAAGGGACATGAGGTGGGGAGTGGACAAGATTCATTACGTGTCCCACAGAGGGGTGGACACATCACTACCCAGGTGTGATGGACTTTGTTCTAGCCATAAAGAAGACGGAAACTATGGCATTTGTAGGAAAGCAGATGTATCTGGAGATAACTGTTTTAAGTCATTAAACCAGCCGCAGAAAGAGAAATATATTTTGTTATTCATGAATCTTAGATTTTATATAGCTACATAGTTACATACATATGTATGATATGAAAGGGGAAGAGAAACTGTCTCAGAAACAAAGGGACTAATGGGTCTATACTTAACATGAAGGATGTGCTTATTTAACAACTTAAAATGGATATATTTTTTAAAATTATTAGTAAGGAGATATCTATGTTATTCCTTATTTTCAACAGGGGTTTGGGGACAGCCTCGGTAGTAAGCAAATTCCCTATGTGTCCCTGTTTTCAAGTGTTTGGTCTCTAAACAAACAACCAGCCAAGCAACCACCAAAAACAAAAAATCCCAAACTGCGTACAAAGAGAGAGAGAGAGAGAGAGAGAGAGAGAGAGAGAGAGAGAGAGACCAAAGAGGATACAAAAAAAGTTTCCTCATTTTTTTAAACTTAAGAAACCTGAAGAACTGAATTCCCATCAAACCCCTTCCCCAACAAAGACTCAATTCTCAAGGCAGAATAGACAGGGTAAGCTCAGAAAGGTTTCTGTCAGGAAGCCACACATGTTTCCCTTAAATGGCCACAGATTTCATATTTTGAACTTCGTAGGTCACATCCAGTTTCTGTCACATAATCCTAGTTTATTATGATCTTATGAGGATATTAAAACTCTTTAATTCATGAATTTTACAAACCAGACTTTATGATAGCTTTGAGTGTAGATCCACGTTTATCAATTCTGATCCTAAAGATACCAGAGCTTTGGGAGAAGGTGCAGATCTACACTTGTATCCTTTTCTTCTGATGTTAGAAACACAGGCAGGGCTTTGGAATTGCAGATGGAACAGAAGATAAATGCAGGCAGTCATGAGAGACTGGCTTCATGCTGCTCTAATATTCTGGCGTATGATATAATTCAATATAGGAGCTTCAGGTATACAGAATTCTATTTGTGATTCTGCCAATCACCTTGTTGGAAGCCATGTCACCAATAACAGTAAGGGAAGTGGGGGGAATGACACAGCATTACAGATGCTACAGTCATTCAGAGTAATACATGAAAATATCAAAACTCTCAGGTGAATAACTTGAGATGTTGTGTGTGAAGCTGCATGCGTGTGTGCAAGTGCACATGTATGTAGTATGAGTCCTAGGGGTCTACCGGTCTCTGCCTCTCCAGCGCTGGAACTCTGCTGACAACTGATTGACAAGTAGAAGCAATGTTTAGGAACTCCTGGTCATTGGGGCTGCAGAAATGAATATAAATTCATGTATAATTCATTGCTTACACTGAACTATTCATGTCACAGTTGCTTGTAATGCATGAGAGTCCCCAGTCTTGTGTGACCAGCTGAGACAATGGTTCTCCACAATTCTGACATGGAATGGACTGAGACAAAACTCACTAATTGCCACCAGAAGGAAGACATAGCACCTACACTGTGATGATCAGCTGGAAATAGACCCAATATCACATAACAAGCCAACCTCCTAAGACACATTTTCTGGAGAAGTTGTTTAGTACAGATATCCTATTTAAATAGTAGAGATTTCCACTGAGAAGCAAGAATTGTTACATAGAACACAAGAATTATTAAAAATGGCCAAGGCAGTAACACATAGAAAGGATCATAATTCTCTAATAAAAGATTCTAAAGAAATTGAATTGGGTAAAATTCTTTTGAAATATTTTGAAAATGACAAAAAATTCAGTCAGATGAGAGGGGGAAGAACTGTTAAAGGAGGAAATGCATAGGGTGAGTAATAGAGTCTATATGTTAAGAAGGAGAAGAAGAAGAAGAAGAAGAAGAAGAAGAAGAAGAAGAAGAAGAAGAAGAAGAAGAAGAAGAAGAAGAAGAAGAAGAAGAAGAAGAAGAAGAAGAAGAAGAAGAAGAAGAAGAGACTCTTTAGGGAAAAGGGAGCTAGCCAGACAATCACAAGGGCATGGTGGAGGGCAGAAGGGTAATGGGTAAGAACATATGATTGAATAAGAACATATCAGAAAGAATGAGAATTATAATGGCACACTTGTATGGAAATGGCATGATATTACCCATTATGTTGTATGTGAACCAAAACAATACTAAGAAACAAGAAAAAAAAAAACCTCATCAAGATCCAAGATAAAACTGATAAAGAAAATGTAAGATTTTACTTAGAAGTCAGAAATGTAAAATCTTGAATGTCCATGTATAACAGACAGAGATAGACACACACAGCAGGTACAAAGAAAAGGTAAAAAGGAGAGAAAAAAGGAAAGGAAAGAAAGGAAAGGATAGGAAGGGAGCAATCAAATTTCAATAATTAATCAATGAGTGGAAAGCATTGAACAATGATCACAAAACACTCATGAAAGAAATCTCAAACAAGGCTACAAAAGATGCTTTTATAGCTTATAAACATTAAATGTTGTCAAAGTGTTCATACTTTACATAGTAATGTTCAGACCCAATTAAATCTCATCTAAAACATCACTGTCATTTAAAATAGAACTAGACTATGTATAAAATATACATAGAAACACAAAAAGACTGCAAATAGCCCAAACAGTATTGATAAAACAAAAAAAAACAGGGTGAGGAGGCATCAAAATATTTGCTTCCAGGAATATTTCAGAGCCACACTAAACAGTAAAACAACGGAATGGAAACAGGTCCATAGACTAACCAACTGACCAGAATAGAGGACCCAGAAATGCCTCCATACATGTACAGTCACCTGGGGTCACCTACACTCGATCAACATCTCAGTGAGGCTTCCAAAACTAATACTGCAGAAAGGGCACAGTGTTTGACAAGCAGAACTGGGCAAACTGCACATCAGGCGAGACTAAAACATGACCCTTAGCTTTCACCCTATACAAAAACCAACTCAATTGGCCAATGAGCTTGATATAAGAAGAGAAATTTGAAACTCCTAAAGGGAAACTTATATGAAAAACTTCATCAGATCATCAGGACATAGGGTCCCCATAATATAGGAAACAAAAGCAAGCTGGCAAGGAGGATTCCATCTAATAGAAAATTTTGTCTAAAACAAAGCAAATAAACACTACAGTAATGAGACAATGTGTAGGGGAAAACCTTACAAGTGCATCCTGCAACAGTCTCAACCAGAGAGACCATCAGATCTCAACAGGTGCAGAAAATGGACTTGACAGTATCATCAGAGTCACCGTGAAACATGTCAGCAAAGTGCAGAGAAAGGTTCTTCCTGGAACAACTGTGGAAAACACTGTTTTGTCGTTCTAATGCCTCCCATATAGAGAGGATTTAGAGTTGAAATGGACTTACCTTCCCTGTGAAAAGCTCTTCTTTGCTAAGGAGAATCTTAACATCATTTGCCACAGTGTCAATGAAGAAATTTTGCAAGTGCAAAGTCTTTGAAAAGTAAGAATGGCTAATGTACTCCGAAAGTTTATCTGTTAAGGATTTACCCTGCTCTTCTGAGAACAAATGTGGAGACTTAATGTTCTCCTTGAGTTCCTCCAGGGCCACTTGCAAATCCTCAGCGATGTTTTCCAGGGATGCCTCATCCAGGCCAAAGGAGGATCTGCAGAAGTTCAAAGTCTCTTCCAACATCTCTATGTCATTTTTAGTCAAGCCCTTAAATGACATGGTGACCCATGCTCTTGGCATTACATATTCCCTCCAGACCTCCTGTTTCAGTGTGTCCCTCTTCTGGTCTATGGCGGACTGCGTAACAACTGACAAAGTGAGCATGAAGATGTGACGTTTGTGGTCTGGGAGCTCCCTCAGAAGGGTAGCCTCCAGCTCTGGGAAGTCAAAGTCAGACACATCAAAGTTAGAGACTAGGAAGACTGGAGGTTCCTGCTGGGTCACTTCCTTAAGTATACTTGAGATGGAATTTCGAATCTGCTTTAAGGTGTTCTCTCTATTGAATCTCTGAGGACTACACTGTTTTTGAACCATTAAATCATGATCTGTGTGGGTTCGAACAAAATAGAAACGCCTATTCACTTGCACAATGGCTTTGGCTAGTTCTGCATCATTGTGTTTAAAGCGTCCAGAAGAGACAATAATGAAGAAGTCATACTCCTCAAACTTGATTTTCTTCAGGTAATCTTGTGGTTGGAAGGCAGTGGACCCGATGCCCGGCAGGTCCCATAGTGTCACACTGGGAACCTTGGAGTATGGGTATGGTGTTCTCTCAGTGGTGGTACATATCACTCCGGTGGAAGCAGCCGTACCCTCTTCATCAGGCCTCATTCCCAGTAGAGCATTGATGAGACTGGATTTTCCAGCCCCAGTCTCCCCCATCACTGCAATGTTCAGTGGGGCTTTCTCGATGTCACTCAGAGCATCGCTGATTGCAGAAACTGTTCCCCGCAGGTTTCCGTCCTTTAGGTATAATCCAATCAAGGTGGCTAATTCCTGAGGCAGGATCTTAGTTTCCATCTTGAAATTGTAAAGATTTGTGTCGAGGCTGGAGGTCAAATCAGGCTCCTCCTTCTGAGGGGGTGTAGAAGATGAGGACTGACCCATGGCTGGTGACAGTCGATGGTGCTAAGGGAGGAAAGAGCCAGAAAGGTCAAAGATTAGTTCAGAAAGAGCAAGACAGCGGGAAAGCAGAGTCCCTTTAACCACACATATTACAAATGGGGTCTTTCCCCCTTTTAATCAAATGCTCAGGACTCAACTGCATTTACTTCTAGCCCGATTGTATATTTTGGCTTGACTGAAACTCCTTTACCCTTGACCATTTTCCTCTTTGAAGAACTTTTAGTTCAAGATCAAATTCAGACCTATACCACCAGCACTGAGGAGGTCGTGCTATGGATCACATGGTATGCAGTCATTCACCAAAACAGAAAAGCTCTAAAAGTTCTGTTTGAAATCACAAAAGATCCCAGACAGAGAAAGCAATGCCAAGGCGGGGGAAAATGCTGAGGCCATCACTGTTCGTGTTCTGAAGTTGTGTTCCAGAACCAGGGTAACACAAGCACCTTTGTGAGCCCCTAGCAGTTGTCCCCCAGCTTCACTTCTAAATGGCTGCTGTTTCTCAGGAATGACCTGTCCCTGACTTCAAAACATCCAGACAGAGGCTCTGATGCTCAGAATTTGCCTCTTGGCCTGTCTCACACACGCTACCATCTGAACCAGGTATCAGTGGGATTGCTGGGAAGCACAGAATAGAACTCCACGGCCATGGAAGATTTTCAAAAGGAAGCGACATCTAAGCAAGGTGTCGAATGCTGAGTGGAGCGGGCTGGGCGAATGGAGAGGGCGGGAGTGAAGAGAGCGCGTGCGTGGAGATAAAGATGGCGCACTGTGGTGCATCTGGAGAACTGCCAGTTGACTTGTGGCTGGAACAAGGAGTTCAAATTCAGAAGTGAGGAGAAAGCGTGGAAGCAGTCAAGGGTTCATTTGAGCGATTCAATAGTGAGAGATGGTGCCACTTAGGGACACCTGGAAAGATGCAGCATACAAAGTGGAGGAGATCCAGAATCTGGGAGCAGCATCTTTGCAGCTTCCGACTGACACGCACAGCAGGAAATCCATTTGACACAGGACCCAATGCGTGCACACTCATAGCACCATGGTATAGGAAAGAGTTTACTACTCAAGTGTGCACTGGTCTACTCTGTTGGTGTTCACTGAATTTTAAAAATTACATTATATTCCCTTTGGTCAAATATAACAAATGTGTTGTACTTTATCCAACAAAAAATATATAAAATGAAGGCTATTAATGAATAGATTTCCTATGCTAGGCTCTAAATAGTTCTTATTTCATGTAACTAATCTGAACTTCCATCAAAGGACTCAGAAACAAACAAACAAAAAAAAAGCCTAGTTTTTCTATGTATGAAATATCACAGGTTTTTGAATGTAAATGTTCTTACAATTACATATGTATATACATATTATGATAATAATTAAAGAATAGATCATTAATTCAGAGATGGGAAGAGATAGAGTGAGGAGAGAGGAAAACTGGAGTGAGCTAGATGCAGTGTTCATGCATGAAGTTCTCAAAAACAAAATACATTAAATGAGAAAAAGAGAATTTTGACATCTGAAAAAAATCATGGTAATATTTGACCATTATATGGGAAGTTGAGAGAGAAATTCATGTGCTGATTTTTTTACAGCAAAATAGTATATGCCTGCATGATCCTCCGGTCAGTACTGAGCATGGCATACAATCTGAAGGGTTGGAAAAAGCCCAACCTCTGGAGTTTCTGCCCTGGCATAGAAATAGTTCCCTCAATGCAGGGAAAATAGTTGATCTGATCCAGAGAAAAAGACCACTTAGAGGCTTCCTCTTCAAAACCCTGCTCTACAGGTGCTCCAGGTCCAGCTCATGGCTTCTCAAAGATTCACTGTACAGCAGGCAATACCAGTGTGCGTGCTGATTACAGCATTTTATCCCCGTGGGGGTAAACAAAATAGTGACAGTATAGGAGGTTGTGCTGGGACACGCCTTTCATCTCAGCACTAGCAGGAAGAGGTAGATAGATTCCAAGTTTGAGCCTCGCCTGATTTCGTGCCCTAGACCAGCCAGAGGCACACAGAGGGATCCAGTTTCAAACAGAAACCAAAACAATGAAAACAACAAACAGCTTTAAGAACAAAACCAGCCCTAAACAGGTGACAGCAGTGACTCTGAGAAATCTACTCACACAGCCTGCCCCCCTTCTCCACACTGAAGCTCTCATCAGAAGAGCAACAGGCCCAGGAATGTGCAGGAGATAGAAGAGATTGTTGCTGCCTCGCTGGTGGGTTGGGGTCCTCTGTGGTACAGAAGATGCAGAAGGGCCCAACCGTGAAAAAAATCCCTGAGTGAAATAAACCGAAATACAAGCTCCTCTGCCCTGGTACCAGGAATTCCCCTGCCACGTCATAAATAAGGAGGATTTCTGGTCAAGCTGCACTTAGATTCCTTCACATACCTGCTCCCCAGTGATGAAGTGAGTGACCCTCCTGTGATGTCCCCTCTTCCCTGGGAACAAGGTCGCTGGGGTAGCTGTATATGGTGTCTTCTTAGCTGGGATGTCCAGCAGCCAGACCGAATGCTCAGTGCTGGGTTTCTGGTGTTTTCGGAGAGCAGAACAGCTGGGAAGCAAAGGCTGATCTGCCCAGATTTCCTTCCAGATCCTTCCCCTCACAGTCTCTGCTCTCTGCTCTGCACTTCCTAGATTCCAATCCTGCCTGCTTGGTCCCTAAAGGGAGGGGCTGCAGTTAGAGGAGGGTTTGGTTTCTGTTCTTTGAACTAGGGGGGTTGGTTTGCACAAATCAGGGGAATAGGTTTCACATCCTCCTTCTGAGAGGGAGGCGGAGCTCTGCTGAAGTGGCCCTAGCCCAAATCCAGGGTTTCCTGAGTGCTTGGGACCTTGGTAGCAGACTCCAGTGTCTTCCTGTGCTCCCCGGCACTGACCATTTTACTCCACCACCTCAAGACCCTCTGTCAGCTGATGGCATCCATTGACCTTCACACCAGGGATCCTGGGGTTCAGTGTTTGCAGACTCTTGCTGTAACCCCGCACTCTGTGCTGCTGTCCTGATGATTGTCTGTCTCTCACTCAGACCATTCTTCTTACTTTGAAACAAACACTCTCACTGGCTCAGACTTCACCAATCAGACAAGGCTGCCTGCCAAGTGAGCGCCTGGGGGTGGGGAAATAAATGATCTCCCTAGCCACTTGTGGAGATTTCCCTTGTGATGGCGAACACTATGTTTAGAAGATACATTTACTGTGGCTGTAAAAACAACATTGTATTCAGCTTCTAGTAGCCATGCGGAAGGAAGTTGCTCCTGCTTAGAATGTGCCCTGTCAGCTGGCCCGAGATGGACCATTTCCTGATACCATTGGGCTATTCTTTTTAAAAAAAAAAAAAAAAAAAAAAAGCTAATTGTTTTAAAACACTTCACTGATCCAGCTATTTCTCCAAGATCACAAGATTAAACAGGGTAACTGCTAAGGTCTGTTTTTATAGGAACCGCTTGCTTGGATGGCTGAGAGGCCTGCTAGACATCTCTATAAAAACCAAGCCTTTCTCATACTCAGCGTATGAGTTCATTTGGCTCCCCAAAATTATAGAGTCTTGTCTTTTTCCTTCATAATCCTTTGACTAACAATAATCAGACCCTTACCTAGAGAAGTCTGTGGTTTGGATCTAGCCAGTACACCTTCCCTTTTTAAAAAATATAATAAAAAACTTCTAATTTAATAAGACAAAAACTTGAACTAAAACCAAATCTCTGAAGAATCCCAGACCACAACACCACAAAGGAAAGTCCTGGAGCAGGGGAGAGCCCTGAGCCAGCCTCCTGTCCTCCTAGTATGTGTCCTTGTGGTTAGGATGACTGTTGCTGGTGAGGCGGTGAGTGTTTGACTAGTTTGTCATCAGGTTTCAATTAATGACATCTTGGAGTCAGTTTAAGAGAGAGCGGAGTTGACTTCTCTATGAGATGAGAAACTGGTATTCTCAAAAAGGATGGAGGAATAGTTTCTCCTCAAACTGCAATGCAGGGGATGGGAAACCGGGACAGGAAATGAGCCATGTTGCTCTCAGAGGTTCAGGGTGACTCTGAAGTTTATTACCACTCAAGTACCTACTGGTAAGATCTTACTAGAAAGGGGGTAAAGAGGAGCAGAAGTGGATAACAAGCGGTTGGGAGAAGGGGAGAGGGAGAGAGAGAGAGAGAGAGAGAGAGAGCCCAGGAATGGGCAGACAGAACCCGGGGGGGCCCTGACACAAACACTGCCCCAGGGTCCTCAGCACAAACTCCACCAACTGAAGTCTCGATATTGCACAGAGGTTTCGGCTATGTGACCCATTGTTGTATAACAATTTTTTCTGAGACTGAAACATTCCATCCTGCAGGGAAACTCATTAGGCAGAGAGGTAAACTCAAAATACCCTCAGGAAGTCCCTGAAACTGACTAGATTCACTAGACCCTTCCCTGCCAGAGTAAGCAATAAAAGCTGAGAGTCCCTCCTAAAGTGATAAAGCTGAGCTGCAAAGAAAACCGTGAGTACAGACCAGCCGCTGGACGAAGTGCAAACCCACCCAGCTTCCTGAAGATGATTAGTTAGGTCAGGGTCACATGGAAAGGACACACTGCACCCTGTTAAGCTGCTCCAGGTTCCCTAGCTTTTGTGAGCTGTTACTCATGCAGGGGTGGGCCTTGCTGATGCATCTGTCTTTGAGTATTTCTCGCTCCTGTAACTCTTCACGCGTATTCCAGGAAGTAATCCCAATAATTCACCGGCTCACCAAGTTGGACTTTGGTGGTGTCTGTGCAAGGAAACATACCGGCTCAGGACCCCCAAAACCAAAGGAGATTTATTTGCCCCAGAGGGTCAGAGGGCAGGAAATAGAGACAAAAACAGTAGATGAAGGATGAGGGAGAAGAGGGAGGGAACAAGGGAAAGGGACCAGGGGAGTTTGTCCTGGAGGGACAAAGGACTGCCTCTGGATAAAGAGAGACAGACGTGGCACATGGGCGAATGGTGGTTTATAAAGGTAAAATGGAAAACTTCATTCATGTTAGGATGACGTGTGTGTTTGATTTTAGTTGGGTCTGTTAATTAGGGGAGTCACAGTGGCTTCTGATTTCTGAGCTTTGGTGGTCAGCCTCAGGAGGAGGAAGTGGCCGTCTAAGGGGAAAGACCTTAGTGGCTAGCTTTAGGAATGTAATCTAATGGTTTTTAGCGCTGCAGAGGTCATGGGAGTTAAGGGCAAAGCCTGCCGGAGCCACTCTCATCTGGCTCGAGCTGGCCAGAGTCCCTTCAGTCTGTGCCTTGGTCTGTCATGGGCTCCCTATCTGGGGTGAGCAGACATGTGTGTTGTGTCCATCCACAACACCCACTGTGCTGATAGCCACACTCACCATCTCCCTTTGCTCATTCATGATTCGATCTGTGTCATCTCTAGGGCTCACTGCCAATTCCCTGGGAAACTTGACCTGTGCCCCCATGCTCCACCCTACGATCCTATCCTCTCCTTCACCAAAAGACTAGGTTCATATGCCTAGAATATCCAGGGAATCTATTTTGGTATCTATGACGCTCGGTACCCAGACTCCTCTCTTTCAGGCTCTACCATGCCTATGCTCCCAGCACCTGATTCTCCCGATTCATCTAGCGAGGGGTATGGGTGGGCCTCAGGCCCCAGCAGTCCTCTAGCTAACAGTAATAATGGTGACACCTACCCGTACTGAGCAAGGACTCTGGCCACCTTTTATCTTATTTCTTTTCTTTTTTTTTAAAATCAATAGAGATGAACATTAACCATAAGAATTTGTGTCTTAAGTCACTGAAGTTGATTCTCATTGACACACATCTTTCTCAGTCTCTACTCACTTCTGAGTTCTGCATTGTCTTCGTTAGAAGTATCACAGCTTACATGGGCTTTCAGAAGCAGAGCTTTGAAAGGTCTGCACCATTTCCTGCTCTGAGGAGCATAACAGGAAGTGGGGTGGTTATAAGCCAGGATGGCTGTGGGATGACTCATAACTGACCCTGCTGCACCTGGTGCTGGGTGGAGTCAGTCACTGCAAAACGCACATAGGAAATGTGTCTCTCTCTTGGCTTTCTCGGGTTCAGCAGTGTCTAAGGAGTGTTTCCCTGTTGTCCTCTCACCCGTGGATTCCACAGCGTTGTCCTCATGTGAATTTGATCACTCAGAATTTGCCACAGAATTTCACCATTCCCAGATCCTGCTGAACACATGCTCTTTAGACCTGACCCTGACTGCTAACTGTAGAGGTTAGTCACCATACGGTGACACCCCCTACCCTCCCACAATCTGCTCCTGCTCAGCGGGGGAAGAAAAGTCCAAGTGGCTGCTTTCTGACCCAAGCAGAAGAAGAGCAGCAAATGACCGTGCAGGTGTCATTTTTAAGAAGAGGAAAAGAGGAGGGCTGTGTTAGAGTGGGCTAGGATGCGGTGGTGTATCTTGATCAGGCATGTTAATTGGGTGGACCAAAGTGGGCTTTTGATGGCTGGACTTTAATAATTTGATGTCTGGAGCTGGTAGCCAGTCTCAGGAGGAGGCAGTAACCAAATAAAGGAACAGACCTTGGTGGCTAGCTTTAGCAATGCAGTCTACGGGTTTTCAGCAAGGCAGAAGGAACTGGGGAGAAGGGCAAGGCCTGCCAGAGCCTCGTGCTCCGGTGTGTCAGTGTCCCTTCACCCCTTCCTCTTTGATTTATTATTGAGTGGCTGTGAGTTGGGTTATGGGAGTCGTTTTCTCTGGTTGCTTCCTGATGACATGGGGCATAGTTGCTAAGGGACCCTAGGAAGCTGGGTTGTTGGTGAAGGCCGGGAAGAACAGTTGATGATGTGCAGGTTCTGCAGGACCAACTGAGACTAGAAAAGTACAGTCTGACGCTGGACCAGGATGTAGATTTTGAGGAAAAAGCACGTCCTGGCGCTGGAGTGTGCTAGAGTCTGTAGCTGATAATCTGCCAGGAAAGATATATAGCTACTTGGGCAGAGGTAAAGTGAAGGGGTCTAGAAAAGTTATTTTTCTTGGATGTACGTTTGAAACTGGTAGCTGGAAAGGGAGTCTCAAGACCAGGGAAAGGGGGAGCGATCCCAGGGAAATTTAGGCTGTTGTTTGGCAGGAAACTTTCCTAAAGTCTGTTTGAGAGTGCCTGACAGGAGCCTGGAATATTCAGATTGGCTATATAAGGTTAATTGGGGAACAACTGTTATCTGAAAGCAGGGTCTGGTTGGGTTGTGGACAATGCAATTTAAGAGGCTCTGGTTACATCAGAATAGTCCTTTGGGGGTGTTTAGGTGGGTTTTGAAATTAAAATATTCTAGTAGCATGGATGATTGAGGAGGCTCTTGGCAAATGGTGAGAGTGAATTCTGTAATAGGCTTGAACGTTGGTGTGGAAAGGTTGGGAAAATTTGACTTTGGTTCCCAAAGTGGGACTTGGATGGTCAAGTCAGTAATGGGGCACAGCATTGGTAACTGTGGTGTCAGTAGCAATAGAGGGACTGTGACTAATAAAGGACTTGGAAGAGAGGGCTGGAGGAAGCAGTGAGAGGCCTTGAAGGAGGCATCAGTGAAGATGAGGAGTTTGTTGAATGACCTTGACCCAAGTGACAGCTTCGCCGTGAGAGTGTGTGTGCGTTGGAGAGGAGACCCGTGGGTTTGGTTGTGTATTGTAATTGGAAGTGCAGGATTTGTTCAGTGTTTGAATACTGAGGATGTCTGGACAGCTAATGAATTTAGGGGAGTCAATTTGGTGGAGAATGTTTGGCAATCATTTGAACAGAATAAAGTAGGGGTGTGAGAAGGGAGATGAAATTGTGGGAATGGGTGATCTCAGGGGAACAGGAACCGGAGGGTAAAGATGACTGCCCAGAGTTGGGGTAAGGACAGTGTGGTATGGGAGGTCCTTCTGTCTGTGTTTTGCTTTAATTTGTTAATGAATAAAGCTGTTTTAGGCCAATGGCTTAACAGAGCAAAGCCAGGCTGAAAGAGACATTTATAGAGAGAGTAGGCAGAGTCATGGAGAAGCCATGTAGCCCCTGCCAGAGACAGATAGATGCCAGATGCTGGACACAGCTGTACCCAGTAAGCCACAGCCACGTGGCAATACACAAGTTAATGGAGATGGGTTAGTTTAGGATGTTAGAGCTAGCCAATAAGAAGCTAGATCTAACAGGCCAAGCAGTGATTTAAATAATGTAGTTTCTGTGTGGTTATTTCTGGGAATCTGGGAAGGAGCAAGCAGCCTCCTACTACAGTAGTGTCCTGTGACATAGGAGGGTTAGGTGTCTGGGTTTCCTCATTATCTGGGTTTGCAGTAGGGTAGCCTGTGGGAGGTGAGGTGAGTCGTGAGAGCGGGGTGGCAGCTGACAGGTTGTCATGTCCATGTAACTATGGTCTTTACTGATGATGGAGGGGTCCGTACGAAGTGGACATATGACAGGAAGGTGCCACCATTTATATAAAAATTGTAGGCTAAGGGAACCTCTTGCATGTAGGAGGAATGGGGGGAGGTCTTTGACTATTATTGCCTTCATAGTCTCTACGGTAGTGAAGGGGTCTGTAGAAGTTGGGGTAAAGGGAGAAGCGTGGGGCCACTGCGGGGAGGACAGGTAAGGAATGTGTTGTCCCAGAACGATGGTCTTTGTCTTCTACAATTTCCACTGTAACTAAAGAAAGGACCCCGAGCTCCTCTCAGAGACAGTGGAGGTGTCTTAGCTCTAAGGTGAGCAGATTTGGCTTTTTGAAGACTCTGTTCCCACATGTGACCTTGACTCCCTCTTTCCTTGCCAGTCTCACTGTGAGATCAAGGCTCTAAAGGAATAAACTTCCTCAGTATCCTGTTATCCAGGGACAAAGGTGACTGCTCTCCTCTCTCCCATCCTCAGCTCATAATACACTGGCACAGAAATAGGAGTCAGGGCTTCCAGGTGTTGAAGTCAGCTGCTCTGCCCCGGTTCTCCAACTCCTAGAATTGTGCTGTGACTCCCACAGTGAAACCAAAGAGGAGTTTATGGTCAGGGCTTAGAGAGGACATCAGTAAGACTGTGACAGGATGTGTGTATGGTAGGGAGAAGGGATGGCTGTGTCTCCAGACAATCAGAGACAGAGCCTCTAGACAGTAGCATCAGCCCCTCTCCCACAGCCTCGGCTCACCCTGCCATTCTAACCTGTCAGGGGAATAAATAAACCCGACTCTGGGGACTGAAATGCCAGAGTCTGAGCAGGCAGATGTTTGCTGTTGTTACTATGGTAGTGATGTGTACTGGTAATGTACTTTCCTGTAAATAGGACCAAGAGGCTCTCACCCTCAGAGATAGACTTCACTTGGGACAGGCCATGCCACCTGCTGATAGATCCCTTCTGCTACATGGCACAACGGCTGTTCTGTGATCAGAAGTATTGAAGCACACTGAAATATATGTATATATTTAGATAAACTATTTCTTTTTCAAGACAGGGCTTCTCTGTGTGACCGGCTGTCCTGGAACTCACTCTGTAGACTGGGCTGGCCTTGAACTCACAGAGATCTGCTTGTCTCTGCCTCCCGAGTGCTGGAATTAAAGGCGTGCGCCACCACCGCCTGGATAATATACATATCACGTGTATGTAAAGGCTGGAATGAAAAAATAAGGATTATAATGGGAATGGGGAGATAAATTTTGCATGGGAACCTGGCCAGGTCGTACCACCCAGATGCACTAACCATTAGTAGAGTGAGCTGAAGCCGTATTTAGATGACACAAATTCTGAGTGAGAAGACACATTGGACAAACTTCTATATTGTGAATTTCATCAGACAAGTCATTGAAGAAGATCCTACAACACCAAAGAAGAGAGGCTTCTTGCTCCAGGCTGTTTGGATACAAGTTACAGCATCAATTTCTCCACACATGTCTGGGTTTTCAGAAAGAGAATGAGCTATGGATATAAGAGTATTATGTTTGGAATCTGAAATGAGTTCCACAGGCTCCTGTAGTTCACACTGTGGAGCCTGGGGCAGGGCTGTTAGTGGGTCTGGAGCCCAGGACTGTGAATTCCCTGCCTCGTGTCCTCTAGCTCTGTCTGCTGCTTCTCTGTCGTCTCCCAGACGACCTTCTGCTTGGATGGACCCCACCGCTTCTGCCACCTGCCACCTCTGGAAAGTAATCTGCACTTCTCTGACTCTGGGACAAAGCAGACCTTCCTCCCTCGTGTTGTTTTGTCGGGTGTGTGGGTCACCACACACAGAAGTCACTAATGTCAGTGTGGGGTGGACATGGACAGAGCTGTCAGAGAACACGGTCTTGACCCACTGCGTCTGGTTTTCTGTAGGATTCCAACACTGACCTAACATGTGCTTTGTTTTTTGCCCCTGGGATGCCATGCCTGCATCTCTCCTCCCCTGGTGGGAAAGCTATCAGTATGGAAATTCCACAGGGGGCTTTACCCAAGAGTTCAGTCAGGTGTCTACCTGAGTTTCTTCTCTGTGGCTGTGTCAAAATGTCCTGCAAAGCAATGTATGGCAGCCAGGGCTTCTCTCAGCTCTCAGTTCAAGGTTGCAATGCCCTCGGTGGGGAGGTCCCAACGCTACAGGCCTGAGACAGGTAGGCCTCTTGCAAGCACAGTCAGGGGTAAAAAGAATTCATGCTCAGCTACCCTTACCCACTTTATGCAATCCAGAATCCCATGCCCTGGGACGAGGGTCCTGCATCACGTTAAGGTGGTCCTTTGATCTTACTGATATATAACATAAAGAAATAAAATCAACTAATCCAGATAATCTCTCATTGGGATTCTCAGAGAGCCATCTCACACTCCGTTCTAAGTTCTGTCAGACTACCAGAAAATTTATAATAGACACAAATGGTCAACAGGGTAGTGGGACGAACAAGTTGTCAACAGCTCCATATCCTGGCCCTGTTGAAATGAGAACAAGTACCAACAGTGGCTCTGCGACTTTTGAGAAAAACAGTCCAGCAGATTTTTTAAATTTATTTTATTTATTTTTATGAGTGAAATTACAGCAAGGAGAGACAATTTATGATTAAAGTTTCAGTTGCCAATCACAGAGGGTGAATTTCAGCTAACTCTGATTTGCCAGTGCAGGATAGGAAATAGATATCCTTATCTGTGCAAAGCAAGAGGATCTATACAAATGTTTATTCTTCTGTTTTTACCAAGATCCTACTGGAAGGAGCTTGGCTAATAGTAACAGTCTCCATCTGTCATGTGACTCTTGTGTGGGACTTACACCTCTTACTGAGGTGTATTTATCTACACAGTGTTGGTCATCAGATGCCCTCAAGGAAAAGTGACAAAGCAGAAATGGTTGTGAGAATGCAGAACTGTGTGGAGACTTTCACAGGGGTAAAGGATCCAGGAGTCATTAGACCATAAAATCAGGAATCAAATCAATATTTTCATGTGTGCTCTACACACTATTTTAAAGACAGCGAGGTTTCCTCAGGCATTTACACAGTGTTGATGACTGTTTCCTACTAAAGTACAACTGAGCTCTTGCCACAGTGATCTTCTGTCTCCAGGGAAGAAAAAGAGGAGGATCCCTCTGAGCTCCACAGACAAGATTCGTTTGTCAGGCATAGGTTATGTGTCAGTGTTCAAAGTAAGGTCAAAAGGAAACAATGATTGGAACTTGTGCCTCATTTCCCCGTCATTCCCAGTAATTGGGGGGCTGAGATACATATGATCCCACCTTCTCTTCAAAAAGACTTTTCTTATTGAGAAGAGCTATGGCATCATTTGCTGCAGCATCAATAAAGAGATTCTGCAAATAGTAAGACTTTTTGTAATATATAACAGCAGAAGCTGGACCACCAACAACTGAGGAAATTTTTTGGATATATTTCCATAGTTTTCTCCCTAAGGACACATCGTCATCATCTGCAAACAAATGGGGAAACCGAAGGTGTGCCTTGAATGCATCCACAGACAGGCTAAAATCTTTAGCAATCTCTTCCAATGAGGCATCATCCAGCCCAAAGTAAGACCTGAATTGATTGAATGTTTCATCCAGATCCTCTAACTGATCCCTGATCATGCCAACAAGTGGAATGGTGGCCAATGCTCCAGCCTTCAGGGCCTCTAGGTAGACTTTCTGCTTCAGGGAATCTCTCTTGAGGTTAATGGTGGCCTCAGTAACACTGCTCAAGGACAGCATGAAGATGTGGCGCTTGTGGGCTGGGAGATCATATAAGAGTTTGCTTTCCAGTTTTGGGAAGTCATGCTTAGACGTATCAAAGTTAGAGACTAAGAAGACTGGAGGCTCACTGGAGAGAGCCTCCTGGAGATGACGTGAACAGTCTTCTAGAATATTCTTCAGGACATTGTCCTCATTGAAAGTCTTAGGTTTGCTCGTCTTCTCATTATATATGTCGCTATCTATCTTGGCTCGGACAAAGTAGAAATTCATGTCCATCCTTTTAATGGCTTTAGCTAGTTGGGCATCATTTTCTTTGAAGCGTGAAGTAGAGATGATAATGAAGAAGTCATATTCACCAAACTTCATTTTTCTTAGGTACTTCTCTGGTGGAAAGGAAGTGGACCCAATGCCAGGCAGGTCCCATAGTGTCACCTGGGGAAGCTTTGGGTGTGGGTAAGGAGTTCTCTCCATGGTGGTTTCTGTCGCCCCAGTGCAGGCTGCACCT
Organism: Neodon shergylaensis; assembly: GCA_025134845.1. Classification (NCBI taxonomy): domain Eukaryota; kingdom Metazoa; phylum Chordata; class Mammalia; order Rodentia; family Cricetidae; genus Neodon; species Neodon shergylaensis. The sequence goes on along the minus strand of JABTXL010003145.1, from coordinate 2,073,748 downwards.
TCTTCTTCATGCCCCACCCCTCTCAGGGCATTGATGAAGGAGGACTTCCCCGACCCTGTCTCCCCTGTCACAGCAATGTTCAGGGAGGCATTCTCAATGTCTCTCAGTGCATTGCAGATTATAGAAAGTGCTTCCTGGAGGTTCCTGTTCTCAATGTGGGATTTAATCAAGGTAATGGTTTCTTCAGAGAGGATTTGGCTTTCCCTCTTAAAATTATTAATGAATTCATCGATGCTGGAGGCCCAAGCCATGACTCTGTAGGGTAGAGGCTGAATGGAGCTGAGAGGAGAGAAATTGTAATCATTAATTAAAGCAGGGCAAAGCCTTGGTGTTTGCTGGTTCAGTGAAGCAGGACCCTGACCCTGACCCTAACCCTGACCCTGACCCCCATCAGAGCCGGCGTTGCCTGTCTTCTCTTCTCTTGGTTGCTGCTTTGGTTGCTGCTACATTTGCTGCCCTGGAAATGAAGAAGCCTCTTGCTCACACTCCTAGGAATTATCTTGTACTTCTTTGTCTAATTCAATCTCCACTTACTCTATGTAGTTACCCACTGCAGCCTTTATTATCAATTTGAAATTCCATTTAAATGCCTTTATTTTCATTAAAATGACACTCATACATGGTATCAATGCTAAAAGGACATGAAAGAAGTAACATTTCTCCTGGCTGGGTCCTCAACCTTTTGTGAACCCTTAACTGAATTGCCTGTGGGACCTCAAGGCTTCTGGTCTCTTTGGATGGTTATTCTAAAATGAGTACATGACACTAGACAAGGGATGGGAAAGGCTGAATTGAAAAGAAATGTCCAACTAACTGTGATTTTGCTTTCTTCTCTCAGCAGAGGTGAGACATGACATCCCTGGTTGAGAGACTCCTAAGTGAAGTGCTCTGCTCCCTGATGTTCAGATGCTCAGTTGGGTACGTCACTGTGCTGTGTTCTCTGGGGTGACTATGTCAGAAATCAAGATAACTGAGAATCAGAGCTTCCACACCAGACACTGAGAGGGGCATTCTGGTAGAACTCTGACAAGCATTCTGCATAATGCTGACAGATTTGTAAGGTCATAACATTTCTCAAAACCATGCTGGCTCAGAGGCTCCAGAAAACACCAGGATTAATTCGGGGGAAAGAGTGAGAACTATAGAAAAAGATGACTTTTGGAATCCTCTCATTTCATATTTACTTAATTATACATATACACATGCTGTCTGTGTGTGTATGTAGGTATTTGTATATTTAATACACTTTAAATGATGTTATGTCATTGGCTGATAATGCCTCCCCTCTGAGTCATAGAGTAAAAGAAACATCATTGTCAGACATGAGAAACTTCTCTCGAGTTGTGGGTCAGGGGAATCCATGATACTCCTCAAACAGCAAAGCTCCTGCTGTTGCCCTTGCTTGATCCCCAGAATTTGAAGGGTGCTGTGCTGAAGACACAGCACACTTCAGATAAAGGACACATAGAAATCAAGGTGCATTGGAGCCAAAGTCTCCTCACTGAGGCCCAGCTTCCCTCACATCAGAAGGAACTGTGAGAGTTTCTAAGGGAGGAGAACATTCTGAAATCCTTCCCAGCTAGGACTCCCATGAACCACAGTGATGATCATCACACTGAGGTAGCTGAAGGTGCAGGGGTGGCATTTGTGTGTGGGTGGTGACCCATGCCTGTCTAATTGTGCATCACGCTGGCTGAACAAAAGGAAAACCGCGCCTGGTAACTGAAAACCTAAGCAACCACCGTGTGCTGCTAGTGAGGTCACAGATCTCAGAGGAGAATCCATTGTGGCCACTTTCCTATCCCAGAATATTCCTAACTGCTTTCGAAACCCTTTTCTTTATACCCACAGGTACACGGAGCTCTCTCTTGCCACCAAAGATGCTTCTTTTCACAGCAGTGAGAGATCACTTCAGAAAGCCACAACTGATCACAAAGCAGAGAACAGCTGACTTTGCGGTGCCCAGCCTCGGTTGATAACATAAGCCTTAACCTAAGAGAGAGAAAACACTGAGGAAGAGGGTGCAGGAGACACAAGAATAGGAAGATCACACAGTCCGCTGCAAAGCTGAGTCTTCTGGATATGACCAAGATACCCATGAAACCTCAACACTGTGGCCTTGTACACAAGACCTGACACTGACACCAACAGTTGACATGCCACAGTGGGTATGGAAAATTGCGTGGGTTGTCACACTTAGGTGAAGAGTCACAAGTGGTAAAAAGCTGCAGAGAGGCAGAAGTAGTCTCCCCCAGAGAGGAGCTCCCTAGTTGATCATTCAGTTCCAAATGTTCAGCCCTAATTCCTATCTGTCTGTCTGTCTGTCTAGCTGACTCTATCTATCTATCTATCTATCTATCTATCTATCTATCTATCTATCTATCTATCTATC
>JABTXL010003145.1:2061110-2071346 GCA_025134845.1 Neodon shergylaensis | reverse complement strand
ATCTATCTATCTATCTATCTATCTATCTATCTATCTATCTATCTATCATATATCATCTGTTGATGTCTACCTGTATATCTATCTATACAAGCTGTACTAAAAGTGACAGGTTGAGCGTATGTATTTATTTGTTAAGAGATTCGTCAGAGAAATAAAGAGAGAGCACACATCTGAAAGGGAATATGAGGTCTGGAAGGGACTGCAGGGATGAGAGGGAGAAGGATGCTCTTATATTGTAATAAACAAAAGGACCCTTGCTTCATGGTAAACATTTAAATTAAATAAAATTTAAAATTAAAAAAGAAAGACTACTGTTAGAGGCAAACGCACTTGAGGGGACCATCCTCCAAAGAATGTAATTCACCATATCTATCTAAGGACACTGCAGTGATGTCCCTAAGCCAGCCATAGTTACGTTGTAGGACATTGTCTCCAAACATTGATCAGAGCCTGCCTGACCAGCTGCCTGCTTCATGAGATTAACACTTACATGTTAGTGCTGGTGGCTGTCAACCTTCCTGCATACCCACTACCTACCCCATGAGGAGTTCCCCTCAGAGACTTCAGTTCCCACAAATCCAGTGCCAGACAGGCCTCTTGCCCACCCACTGCCTGGCCTGTCAGACTTGCCAGCTGTCTATCCAACTATTCCCCAAGGGAGGTCAGCATTCCCACATTTGAGTCCTAGACATCTAAGTTCACCTGACCCCTGTTGACCACCCCATGTATCAGAGCCTTCAGAGCCCACCCAACTGCTTCCTATTATGAAATAAGTAAGGTAGTAAATATATACCAAATAAATATATACTAAATATATACCAAAGAAAATCTAACCAGTGATCTAAGCATATACGGACACAAAAACTTGGTTATATGAAAACCCAAGACAGCTCATCTCCTCTAGAAAATACAAACTCCAGAGTTACGGTCTTCTTGAGAATGACTTAGATAAAGTTTCAGATGAAGAATTCACAAGAATGATGTAAATGTGATCAAAGAAAGAAGATTTAAGCAATCATTTGAATTAAAGACAAGTCAACACAGGGCATGAAAATGATTTCGGTAATGAGAAATACTGAACAAAATCTTGACTTAAATGAAGCTGGAGATGAAAAATGCATTAAAGCAAATGCTCAGAACAAAGACTCAGCATCAGAGTGGATCATATAGAGGAGAGAATATCAGAAATTGAAGAACTATGTAGACGAATGGGAAGACATGGTCAGAAAAGACTATAAAAATTGAAAACCCATGAGCAGAACATGTGTGACCTTTGGAACACCATGAAACACATCGGCAGAGAAGGAGCAGAATTCCATTCCAGCAGCATAGAAAATATTCTCAACCAAACCTAGCAAGAATGTCTTCAAATTTAATGAGAGAAATGCACATCCGACAGATACAAAGGCATATAGATCTCTAGATACAAAGGGTGGAAAAAGAAACTCCCAAAGTCATATCACAGTTAAACCCAAGTGGTCTGCAAACTACCAGAGAGAACCAGCAGGAAGTGTAAGGATGGAGCCATCAGAATAACAGCTGACTGATAGCAGCAGATTCCTGAAAGCCAGGGGCTCAACTGCTCTGCCAGACACTGTGGATGGCTGTTTCTCATCTGGGATTTTATCTCCATGGGGTACCACAGAGACTCCAAGAGCATCTGGGTATCCCAGCCTGTTGTCTTCCTCCAAGCTCGACTACTTCAGAAGACCAGCTAGGTCCACACAAGCAGGGAGAAGGAAGGGCTGCTGCTTCTCTGCTTTGGGATGCTTGTGGCACAGAAGGATGCTACTGTGCCTGCTCCCTGAGTGAAATCCCCAAGCCCTCCTGCCCTGGAGTTAGTGCTCCCCTCCTCATGTTATCACACAGGTAGGGCTTTTGGCCAAGCTGAACTTAGAACCCTTCACTCACCTCAGCAGTGGTGACCTTGATCTGAGGGCAGTGGCGCCTCTGGGAAAGCTCTCTTCTTAGGAGAAGTCTGTGCACTGCAGCAAGGGCAGTTGCCTTGGAACGCTCCAGAACTGGAATTCAGACTCAGGATATTCAGGAAGAAAAAAGGTCAGGTGTGGTGTTCTGTGTCCTGGGAAGAACTGAATAAAGAAAGGAGGAACACAGGGATGAACAGCCAGATCTTCCCCAAGTTTCCTCACCGTACCCAGATCTTCCCCAAGCTACCTTACCATTCCTGGTCCACACACAGCCCTTGCTGTCTACAATTTCCTGGTTAGGTATGAACTCTGGTTATACAAACCACCCTCAAGGAAAGGGCTGTACTCAGAGTTGGTTTCAGTTTCCATTCCTAGAAGTGGATGGTTTGCATGAAACAATAAGGTGGACCTTTAGAGAAGGTAGCAGATCAATCAAGCTGTTTTAGGTTGGACTTACTAAGCCTGTGGTGTGGCCATTATAGCAGAGTTAGTGGTAGAGATTCCCATTGGAGATTGGTAGCTCAGGTGTGGGCACCTATTGGGGAAGCTATCTTTCTGCTGTGGGTCCTGGGTCATTTAGAGATTTACCAGTCTGACTTAACACTTGGGTTTTAATAAATTAGAGAAATACACGGGTCAGGAAGAAACCAGAGAGAGTTCTCTAGGTACGGCCCTGGCTATTGTTAGGAAAAGGATTATAAAGGAAAAACCCCACAAAGTTATAATTTTGGGGATCCAAATTAACTCATATACTGTCTGGGTGTGGGCAAAGCTTGATCTTGGAACAGACATCCTACAGATGCTTCAGCCATCCAAGCAAGCAAGAGTCTCAGACAAAAGCAGAACTTAGCAGTTAGCCTGTTCAATCTGTGACCCACTACCTTGGTTTTTTTTTTTTATTGATTTTTATTGAGCTCTACTTTTTTCTCTGCTCCCATTGCGGCCTCTCTGCTCCCTTTTAAACCTCCTCCAAGGTCCCCATACTCCAAATATACTCGTGAAAGCTTGTCTCTTTCTATATACCATGTAGATTCGATTTTGTATGTCTCTCTTAGGGTCCTCATTGTTGCCTAAGTTCTCTGGGATTGTGATTTGTAGGCTGGTTTTCTTTGTTTTTTTTTTTGTTTGTTTGTTTATGATTAAAAACCACTTATGAGTGAGTACATGTGATAATTGTTTTTCTGTGTCTGGGTTACCTCACTCAATATGATGTTTTCTAGATCCATCTATTTTCCTGCAAAATTCAAGATGTTGTTATTTTTTTTTCTTCTGTGTAGTACTCCACTGTGTAAATAAATGTACCACATTTTCCTTATCCACTCTTTGGTTGAGGGGCATTTAGGTTGTTTCCATATTCTGGCTATGACAAACAATGCTGCTATGAACATCGTTGAGCATATGTTCTTGTGGCGTGATTGAGCATCCTTTGGTATATCCTTTGGTATATTTGGGTATATATTACCCAAAAGTGGTATTACTGGGTCTTGAAGAAGGTTGTTTCCTAATTTTCTGAGAAATAGTGACACTGACATCCAAAGAGTCTGTATCAGTTTGCATTCCCACCAACAATGCAAAAGTGTTCCCTTTTCCCCATAACCTCTCCATCATAAGTTTTCATCAGTGTTTTGACCTTGGCCATTCTTACAGGTGTAAGATGAAATCTCAGAGTTGTTTTGATTTGCATTTCTCTGATGACTAAGGATGTGGAACATTTCCTTAAGTGTCTTTCAGCCATTTTAGATTCCTCTGTTGAGAGTTCTCTGTTTAGATCTGTACTGCAACTTTTTATTAGATTATTTGTTCTTTTGATGACCAATTTCTTGATTTCTTTGTATATTTTGGAGATCAGACCTCTGTCTGATGTGGGGTTAGTGAAGATCTTTTCCCCCTTTCTCTTCTATCGAGGTAAGTGTGGCAGGCTTTATGATGAGGTCTTTGATCTATTTGGACTTGAGTTTTGTGCATGGTGATAGATATGGGCCTACTTTCATTCTTCTACATGCTAATATCCAGTTATGCCAGCACCATTTGTTAAATATGCTTTTTTCCATTTGATATTTTTTGCTTCTTTGTCAAAAATCAGGTGTTCAAAGGTGTGTGGATTAATATTCGGATCTTCGATTCAGTTTCATTGGTTCTCCTATCTGTTCTTATGCCAGTACCAGGCTATTTTCAGTACTGTAGCTCTGTAGTAGAGTTTGAAGTCAAGGATTGTGATGCCTCCAGAAGTTCTTTTATTGTACAGGATTGTTTTGGCTACTTTTTCATATGAAGTTGAGTACCAAGGTCTTTGAAGTATTTTGCTGGGATTTTAAAGTGCATTGCATTGAATCTGTAGATTGCTTTTGGTAAGATTGCCATTTTTACTATGATAATTCTGTCTACCCAAGAGCATGGGCAATCTTGCCACTTTCTGGTGTCTTCTTCAATTTCTTTCTTCAAAGATTTAAAGTTATTTCATACAACTTTTTTACTTGTTTGGTTAGATTTACTCTGAGATATTTTATGCTATTTGTGGCTATTGTGAAGGGTGTTGTTTATCTGATTTCTTTCCCAACCCTTTTATCATCTGTGTACAAGGGGGGGGGCATTGATTTTTTTGAGTTGATCTTGTATCCTGCTGCATTACTGAAAGTGTTTATGAGTTGTAGAAGTTCCTTGGTAGAATTTTTGGGATCGCCTATGTAAACTATCATATCATCAGCAAACAGTGAGAGTTTGACTTCTTCATTTCTGATTTGTATTCCCTTGATCTCCTTTTGCTGCCTTATTGTTCTAGCTAGGACCCCAAGAACTACATTGAATAGATATGGAGAGAGTGGACAACCTTGTCTTGTTCCTGATTTCAGTGGAATTTCTGGGAGTTTCAATCCCTTTAGTTTGATGTTGGCTGCTGGCTTGCTGAATATTGTCTTTATTTGTTTGTTTGTTTGTTTGTTTGTTTGTTTGTTTTTTGGTTTTTCGAGACAGGGTTTCTCTGTAGCTTTGGTGCCTGTCCCGGAACTAGCTCTTGTAGACCAGGCTGGCCGCGAACTCCCAGAGATCCGCCTGCCTCTGCCTCCCGAGTGCTGGGATTAAAGGTGTGCGCCACCACCGCCCGGCTGAATATTGTCTTTATTATGTTTAGGTATGTTCTTTGTATCCCTGCTCTCCCCAAAGCTTAATCGTGAAGGGATGTTGTAGTTTTTTGAAAGCTTTTTCGGCATCTAATGATTTCGGCATATAATGATCATGTGATTTTTATTTTTCAGCTTGTTTATATGGTGGATTACATTGACAGATTTTGGTATGTTGAACCATACCTGCATCTCTGGGATGAAGCCAACTTGATCATGGTGGACGATGTTTCTGATGTGTTCTTGGATTCAATTTGCCAGTATTTTATTTAGTATTTTTGCATCAATGTTCATAAGTGAGATTGGTCTGTAATTCTCTTTCTTAGTAATGTCTTTCTGTGGTTTGAGTATCAGGGTAATTATAGCCTCATAAAAAGAGTTTGGCAATGTTCCTTCTGTTTCTGTTGTGTGGAACAATTTGAGGAGTATGGTATTAGTTCTTTTTTGAAAATCTTGTATAATTCTGAGCTGAAACCATCTGGTCCTGAGCTTTTTTGGTTGGGTGAATTTGGATGATTGTTTCTGTTTCTTTAGCTGTTAGCTCTATTTAATTTGCTTATCTGTTTGTGATTTAATTTTGGTAAGTTATATTTATCCAGAAAGTTTTCCATTTCCTTTAAGTTTTCCAATTTTGTGGAGTACAAGTTTTTGAAATATGACCTGATGATCCTCTGTATTTTCTCCAAGTCTGTTGTTATGTCCCCCTTTTCATTTCTGATTTTGTTAATTTGGATATTTTCTTTCTGCCGTTTGGTTAATTTGCATAAAGTTTTATTCTATTTTCTTTTTGATTTTCTCTAGGAACGAACTCTTTGTCTCATTGATTCTTTGTATTGTTTTCTTTGTTTCCATTTTTTGATTTCAGCTCTCAATTTGATTATTTCCCACTCTCTAGTTCTTCTGGGTGAGTTTGCTTCTTTTTGTTCTTAAGTTTTCGAATGTTCTGTTAATTCACAAGTGCTATGAACTTTCTTCTTAACGCTGCTTTCATTGTGTCCCATGAAGTTGGGTATGTTGTGTGATCATTTTCAATAAATTTTAGAAAGTCTTTAATTTCTTCCTTGACCCATTGATGATTCAGATGGGCATTGTTCAATTTCCATGCAAATCACTTTTTTTAAAAAAGAATAACTTAACAGCTCCAGAAAGTGTTTGAATTGTAGCCACCTGACAGGATACTTTCAAGTTAGGAGCAACTGCCTCATGGCTTATACAAGCTAAAAAACACTTTTATTTTTACATGCTTAACATAGCAAATTCATCCTCCAAACACAATGTTCACCATCACACTTCAAACCCAGCAAGCCCTGCCAGTTAGATGGCTACAGACCATCCTAAAGGCCTCCGTCACTGAGGCCTTGCCCACTGTGTTTGCTGTCTGTATCTACTTGCTTGTTTGCTGTAATCTTACCTGTCGGCCGTTTTCAAACAAGAAAACAGGAGCAATGAAGGATGCCTGGTCAGAACCCTGGCCCTGCACCATGTGTCTCAGTGTGGAAGTGTGACTGACTTAGGTGATGGGGGAGATCACAGTCTCCTAACAGCCTGGAGTCAGCTGAGCAGACAGCGAACTTCTGACTGCAATCAGAGACTGGGTGTTCTGGCCTTGTCATGGAAGCAGCAACAATCATGTGATGTTCCCAACAGGGAATGGAGGAGGATTTTCCAGGCAAGAGTGATGTGGTGAGCACGAGCCAGGATCCATGTTATTTTCCAAGGGTTAGGACAGCTCTGCAGTCATAGCCACTGTCCTCAAGGAGGCAACTGGCAAATTCTCCCAGGACAGTGACGAGAAGAGTGGGGACAGCAGAACAGAGCCTGTCCCACCTTCAACTGGTGCACACTTCTTTCAGGTTTCAGTTCATGCTTTGGGAGACTAACAGGCTGTGTTTGTGTCCTGCTTCCTTTATGTCATGGTGCTAAGCGGGCGCCTGGGAACACAAGGGTTAGGGAGAGAGATTCAGAGCTTTGTATCTCAGTGAGTCATCACCCCAGCTCAGGGATACAAGGGCTACATCTCCCCATATCTCACAGTCAGTATTGTTTGCCCCTTTATGCTCCTGGGTAGAGACCCTCCTTGGTAAAGCAGAATATAATGAACTGGGCATCAGACAACTAGCAGTTTGTTAGGCAGGAAGGATTTCATCAATGGACATAGTGTGCAGACACAGAGGACAGCCAGAGCCACCCATTCTGTCCTCGAAGCTGTGCTTTGTCACAAATCTTTGGGTGTCACAGTCCAGAGTTGTGTCTGCTCAGTGGACCCAGGCCTGTGTGTTGCCTGCACACAGTTAATTGCTTAGAAGCAATGTGAGAGTCATCCCCCCACCTCATGAAAGGAAAGTGGGATGGCTGTGTGTTTAAAGTCTTCACCTTCTTTAAAAAGATATTTTATTTAGTTTTTATTTTAAAATTTTTTTTAATATTGCATGCTAACCCCAGTTCCCTCTCCCTTCCCTTCTCGCACCTTCCACCTCCCCCACATTGTTGGGTGGGGGGTTGCGCAAAGATGGGAACAGACCACCAAAGTCTAATAAACCAGAAGCAAACTTTATTCCAGAAACCAGACTCAGAAAAAAATAAAAAATTAAAATAAAAAATCTCCATGGAGCACAAAAAGCTTATCAGCTAGCTGAGACCACAGTCAGAGATGGATTTTGTAAGGCTGTGGCAAAGGCTGGTTTTTGAACCCACCTTTTTATAGTATAGGTACCAAGCATTAGGTCTGAACAAAGGAATTTTTACAATCTCAAGTAAAATTCAGATACAGATTGCCTTACTTTACAATCTCCATTAACAGAGTTTTTTTTTTTTTCAGTTAAACTAGTGTTTGTACTTAATCTATTGTCTTTCTTGGTACGTCCAGGTAGTGTTTACTGAAGCCCTGTGGTCTCCCCTTTGATACTGCCAGTCTCACATAGCAGGGATAATGCAAAACACAGAGGTCATATGTCTGTCTCCTAAAAGTTGACTCAGCTCATATCTGTAGGCTAGCTCTCAGTGTGCAGAGAGATGCTTTGACCTTGTAGACAAAGCTATGGGTTGTAAAGCAGAGTAACCTGCTGTTAATAGTTAATCCTCGAGCTACTGAGAAAGCTGCTGACAGTCTGTTCTCATCCTCCTAGCTTACAAATTTATATTTTTTTATTTCTACATTCCTAGTTTTGGAGTCTACATCTTTATATTCTTATTCTTGGACCCTTCACCCATCCCATCTCCATCCACTCCTCAGAGGGTGTAAGGCCTCCCTAGGGGAGTTGGCGATGTCTGGTATACAAGTTGAGGCAGGATAATCCCCGCTCCTCTGTATCAAGGCTGAGCATGGTGTCCCACCATAGCGATGGGCTCCAAAAAGCTAGTTCATGCACCCAGGATAAGTCCTGGTCCTACTCTCAGCTCCCCACAATAGATCAAGTCACGTAACTGTCACCAACAGTCCCATGTAGGACCCCCTGCTGTCAGTCCAGAGTGGGTGAACTTCCACTAGCTTGGGTCAGTTGTCTCTGTGGTTTTCCCAATAGTGATCTTGACCCGCCTTGCTCATATGATCCCTCCTCCGTCTCTTCAACTAAGCTCCAGGAGCTCAGTCCAATGCTGACTGTGGGGCACTGCATCTGCTTCCATCCGTTACTGGATAAAGTAATCCACTGTTAACAGCGAATCCTTAAGCAGCTGAGAAAGCTGCTGACAGTCTGCTCCCATTCTCCTAGGCTTACAACTTTATGTTTCTTTACTTTTACATTCCTATTTCTGGAACCTACATTTCTCAATTCCTATTCTGCAACTCTTCAGAATGTATCCTGTCAGCTGGCCCCAGATGGAACACTTCCTGGTTTGGTTAGCTTTAAAAAAAAAAAAAGTCTATTTGTTGGACATTTCAATTCCTCAGCTATTTCTACAAGGTAATGGGTCACCAATTAAACAGGCTAACTACTAAGGTCTGTTTCCTTTTTTTTATTTTTTTTATTTTTTATTTATTTATTAAAGATTTCTGCCTCCTCCCCGCCACCGCCTCCCATTTTCCTCCCCATCCCCCGGTCAAGTCCCCCTCCCTCGTCAGCCAGAAGAGAAATCAGGGTTCCCTGCCCTGTGGGAAGTCCAAGGACCACCCACCTCCATCCAGGTCTAGTAAGGTGAGCATCCAAACTGCCTAGGCTCCCACAAAGCCAGCACGTGCAGTAGGATCAAAAACCCATTGCCATTGTTCTTGAGTTCTCAGCAGTCCTCATTGTCCGCTATGTTCAGCGAGTCCGGTTTTATCCCAGGCTTTTTCAGATCCAGGCCAGCTGGCCTTGGTGAGTTCCCGATAGAACATCCCCATTGTCTCAGTGTGTGGGTACACCCCTCGCGGTCCTGAGTTCCTTGTTCGTGCTCTCTCTCCTTCTGCTCCTGATTTGGACCTTGAGATTTCTGTCCGGTGCTCCAATGTGGGTCTCTGTCTCTGTCTCCTTTCATCACCTCATTATCAGTCCTGACACACTGAACCTGATAGAAGAGAAAGTGGGAAGTACTCTACAACACATGGGCACAGGAGACCACTTCTTACGTATAACCCCAGCAGCACAGACTTTAAGGGCATCGTTGAATAAATGGGACCTCCTGAGACTGAGAAACCTCTGTAAAGCAAAGGACACTGTAACTAAGACAAAAAGGCAACCCACTGACTGGGAAAAGATCTTCACCAACCCCGCAACTGACAAAGGTCTGATCTCCAAAATATATAAAGAACTCAAGAAAATAGACCGTAAAAGGCTAATCAACCCAATTATAAAATGGGGCACTGAGCTAAACAGAGAATTCTCAACAGAAGAAGTTCAAATGGCCAAAAGACACTTAAGGTCATGCTCAACCTCCTTAGCGATCAGGGAAATGCAAATCAAGACAGCTTTAAGATACCATCTTACACCTGTCAGAATGGCTAAAATAAAAAACACCAATGATAGCCTTTGCTGGAGAGGTTGTGGAGAAAGGGGTACACTCATCCATTGCTGATGGGAATGCAAACTTGTGCAACCACTTTGGAAAGCAGTGTGGCGGTTTCTCAGGAAATTCGGGATCAACCTACCCCTGGACCCAGCAATACCACTCTTGATACAACAAAAGTATATGCTCAACTAAGGTCTGTTTCTGAATGAGACGCTTGCCTGCTTGCTTGCTTGCTTGCTTGCTTGCTTGCTTGCTTGCTTGCTTGC
>JABTXL010003145.1:2037753-2061100 GCA_025134845.1 Neodon shergylaensis | reverse complement strand
TGCTTGCTTGCTTGCTTGCTTGCTTGCTTGCTTGCTTGCTTGCTTGCTTGCTTGGACATCTGAAGCATCTGCAGGATGTCTGTTACAAGATCAAGCTTTGCCCACACCCAGAGAGGATATGAGTTAATTAGGCTCCCCAAAATTATAATTTGGTGTGGGGTTTTTTCCTTTATAATTCTTTTGCTAACAATAGCCAGGGCCTTACCTAGAGAACTCTCTCTGGTTTCTTCCTGGTCTGTGTCTTTTTTAATCAAAAGCCTCTAATTTATTAAAACCAAAACTGAAATCAGGACAGTAAATCTCTAAATTACCCAGGACTCACAACAAAAGGATATCCTGTCCAGGGATAGGTGCCCATACCTGTGTTAGCAGTCTCCAGTAGAGAATCCAGAGGTCCAGACCCAGAATCTCTACCATAAACTGTGCTGTTGTGGTCACAAGACTTAATAAGGTCAAGCACAAACACCTGAGCCCATCTGCAACCTTCTATAAGGGACCTCCTTAATCATAAACAGGACTAGCTACAGTTATTATAAATCCCGGTCTCTGGCCTCCATCTGATGTTAGAAATATTTTCTAACTGGAGCTCTCTGCCAATGCAAAATCCCAATCAAGCCGAATCAAAACAAACCAGATTAAAAAAGTCCAGGTTTAATAGGACTCCTGTGCTCTCAGGTGGTCTTGAGGGGAACCAGGAAGCTGAAAAGCAATCAACAGGGGAAAGAGGGAAAACCACAAAGGGACTTTCTGGGGATCAGTTTGAATAGACTGGGGGAGTGGTCCTGACCTCCTCTGGGGAGGGGTCAAGGTTTGGTGGGCTGCCTTGACCCTCCTCAGGGAGAGGGGTGAAGGTTTGGGGGGCTATCTTGACCCCCTCGGGGAGGTGCCAAGGTGCAAGGGGCACAGGGGCGGGGCCTCCAGAGATGGAAGCCAGAGACCGGGATTTACAGTTATCATGGTTGTGTGGGTAACACTTTAGAAGGCAGTGGAAAATACAAGTAGTCAGAGCAGATGGGCTACAGTGGTGAGGACCTCAAAAGCCAGAGCAAGGAACCTGTCCCGAGTGAACCAAAGAAGAGGGAAGTGGAGTCAGGGAGCTGTCAAAGGTACACCTGAGATGCTCTCATGATTTAAAGTGCTACTGCCTCTGACTAACTGTTACCACCAATAGTTGTCTGGGGTTCCTGAGACAGTGGGGTATGTCTGCCTTCCTCTTGAACACAAACTGTGGCAGCAATCATGCCCACAGAGCTGGAGACTCATATAAAAGGTGACTTGTGCAGGTCAATCCTTGGGTCCTTCCTTCATGCCCTGAAGTTTCTGTATCCTATTCATCTGGTGATTTCAGTGTATGGAGCTGAGTAGTCACCTGAGGGTTGTACACAGGTTTTACTTCACTAGAAAATCAAGTAAAATGAACAGCATCGATGTGGGATTCCCCTCGGTATGCTGTGAATATGTTTTATTGCCATTGGTTAATAGAGCAACCACTCTGGTCTATAGCAGGGCTTTATGACCAGCAGCTCTGTCTGCGACTAAAGGTTAGTGTTTTATGGCTTTTAGATATGTCAACTGCCATAAACTAAAGTTAACTTTTTTTTTTTTTTGGTTTTTCGAGACAGGGTTTCTCTGTGGCTTTGGGGCCTGTCCTGGAACTAGCTCTGTAGACCAGGCTGATCTTGAACTCACAGAGATCCGCCTGCCTCTGCCTCCCGAGTGCTGGGATTAAAGGCATGCGCCACCACCGCCCGGCCTAAAGTTAACTTTTAATAATGGTTCGTAGGTGACTTTCTGTTTGCATTGTTCCCTTCTATGGGAAACCGGCAGTGTCGAGGAAATGCAGAGTTTCTGTAAACACCATTAGAGAGGCAAAGAAGAGGCATCAAACTAAGACAAGCACTAATTTAGTCAAAGACCTTGTTAGCAGGAATTGTAAAAGTCAATATATATCTAAGTTTTACCTTGAGACTGTAAAAGTTCTTTTGTCCACGCCTAAAGCTTACCTCTTACTCTAAAAGGGAAGCTCGAAAACCTGCCCCCTTTGCCACAGTTTCAGAAGCCTCAACTCTGGCTGTGGTCCATGATCTCAGCTACCTGATAAGCTTTTTGTGCCCTCCAGTGATTTGTTTTTGGGGGTGAGTGTGGGAATAAAGTTTGCTTCTGTTTCAGACTTTGGTGGTCTGTCCACCATTATTTGTACCCTTGAACACAACACCTGAAATGAAACACATGAAACCATTTGAACGGATCTCCCAGCAACCTCCCAAAGCCAACACCCTGAGGCCTCTCTCTTCTGTTACAGATCATTCCCACTAACCCACCTACCTACTCTATGCTAATGTTAAATACCAGCTGGCCCACTTCCTTGCTATATAGCAAGTTCTGAGAAATAGTTCGTATTTGCTTTCACCTTTGATTTTCTTTATTTCCGCGAGTCAAAAGGGAAGCTGGAACTGAATGAAGATGAGTTACATAAAATCAAAATGCACAGGCCACAACTGAAGTCCACCTGATGTAAATGTGTAGCTTTAAATACCTGTATTAACAATACCAGACAGAGTGGACTTGGTAAAGAGCCGTGATGATTTTTTTGGTTTTGGTTTTATTTTTCTTTCTTTTTTTTATTGTAAAAAAAAATTTCTGCCTCCTCCCAGCCTCCCATTTCCCTCCCCCCACTCCTTTCCCCCTCCCTCTCCAGTCCGAAGAGCAGTCAGGGTTCCCTGCCCTGTGGAAAGTCCAAGGTCCTCCCCCGCTCCGTCCAGGTCTAGGAAGGTGAGCATCCAAACTGGCTAGGCTCCCACAAAGCCAGAACATGAAATAAGATCAAAACCCAGTGCCATTGTCCTTGGCTTCTCATCAGCCCTCATTGTCCACCATGTTCAGAGAGTCCGGTTTTATCCCATGCTTTTTCAGTCCCAGTCCAGCTGGCCTTGGTGAGCTCCCAATAGATCAGCCCCACTGTCTCAGTGGGTGGGTGCACCCCTTGCGGTCCTGACTTCCTTGCTCATGTTCTCCCTCCTTCTGCTCCTCATTTGACCTTGGGAGCTCATTCCGGTGCTCCAATGTGGGTCTCTGTCTCTATCTCCATCCATCGCCAGATGAAGGTTCTATGGTGATATGCAAGATATTCATCAGTATGGCTATAGGATAGGGCCATGGTTTTGGTTTTTAAGTTTAATTTATTTACTAAGTATACAGTGTTCTGGCATGTCTGCCTGCAAGCCAGAAGAGGGCACCAGATCTCATTACAGATGGTTGTGGGCCACCATGTGGTTGCTAGCAATTAAACTCAGGACCTCTGGAAGAGCAGTCAGTGCTAGTAACCTCTGAACCATCACTCCAGCCGAGCTATGATGTTTTAAAAGGTCTCAAACCAACAACCAATTTCACCTGTATAAAGAAACTCAAAACAGAAAAGTAAATTAAATTTAAGAGGAAGTGAGGAGATAAAGATCTGAAAAGATAGAAAGATTGGCAAAAACTAGCCAACGTTAATTCTAGGGGGGAACAATTAATATAATTTACAAATAATTAGCTAAAGTCCAGCTAGACTGAGCATACATGACTGAAATCAGAAATGGAAGGTGGGCATTGCTGAGTCTGTACAAATAAAAGAATTATAAAGATCTGTGGAAGACTTTGCCTCAATGCATGAACCAACATAGACAGAAGAGTAAAACTCCTAGAAATAAACATTATCAAAATGATATCATCTTAGTAAAAATCTGAAGAGACAGTACCAAGTAAAAACTCTGAATAAATACTTTTGAATCTTCTCAACGATTGTCCAGTATATGGACGACAGTTCTACACTATATGCTCAATAGCTCAAAAAAGGGGGGCTGGAATGATGTTTCTATAAGGAGATGATAAACATCTGAGAAACTAGATATGTTTAAGCAGATTTAGGCATAACATGCATATGCATTGATACATCACATGGCACCCTCTTAATCTTTGTTTTCTTCTATTAATTAAAAGTGAATGGTGACTATGAGTGGTATATGCATGCATTTGTGCATTTGGAGGCCTCTTGAGCTGCCCCTGGAAGTGAGAGAGCATCCCTCAGGAAGGCTGTTACAAGGTGTTTCCTGAGCCTCTAAGTTCACTGGAGGGAGCTTCATCCTTGAAAGAGTCTTGAGGAACTCATTCACTACACCCAGGATCAGACCCAGATCCTTGGCATACGACCCAGAGCCAGGTCTCCTCCTGTCTTTCTCCATAATCACTGCAGGGAGACCTCTGAGGCCCTGCAGAGTCAAGGCAGGAGGGTTGCAGCCATCAACTCTACTCGTTCTTTCAATGTGGACGTGAAGGGGTGGACATTGTCTCCCTGGCAGTTCCTTGTTGACCTTGATTTACCCTTTGTTCCAAATGGGGGCTTAGCCAAAGTTTCTAAACCCTTCCACATTCTGGGACTCTTGAGACCAAAGTCACTGTTCACAGCCAGCCCTTAGCCAACCATCCTCTCCTCCCCACATTGCTGCCTTGGGGAATGACAGTGACTGATTGTAGTTACTGATTAGGTGCAGTTATTGACAGTTTCTGATTGCAAAGATGGTGTGTAAACAGAGTCTGTTCTTACAGTTCCCAGCCACCCAGACCCAAATAATCACACAGAAACTATATTAATTACAGCACTGCTTGGCCAATGGTTTAGGTATATTCCTAGCTAGCTCTTATATCTTAAATTAACCCATTATTATTAATCTATGTATCACCTTGAGGCTGTGGCCTACCAGAAAGGTTCCGGCACCCTTCTCCTTCAGCAGCTATATGGCGTCATCCTGACTCTGCCTTCTTTCTCTCTGCATTCAGTTTAGTTTTCCCGCCTGGCTCTATTCTTCCCTGTCATAGGCCAAAATAGCTTCATTGTTAATCAATGGTAATAAAACATATTTACAGCATACATAGGTGATGTGGGATTCCTGCAGCCATTCAGTCCCCCCCAAAAAAAACAGAGAGAGATCTACATTAATTATAAACTTGTTGACCTAGTCTCTCAGTCTTCTTATTAACTCTTACAACCTACATTAACCCATAATTCTTGTCTGTGTTAGCCATGTGGTTTGGTACCTTTTATCAGCAAGGCAGTCTCATCTTGCTTTCTCTGTGTCTGGGTGATGACTGCAGATTCAGAAGAAAGGATGGGTCCTAGTCAAGGTTCTGCTGTACTTAACACCAAAACTTCAGCCTCCAGATGGGTTTGTTAGTGAACCTGTAGTTTGAGCCTTAAGTCATGAAGGAAAGACTCTGGCATTTGAGAAGACACTTCATCCCAAAAAGCAAAGAAAGAAAGATAAGAAAATCAATGAATTACAAGCTTTAAAAATAAAGCAAAAACCAAAAGTAGGTAAGTCCATTACAATCTCTCCACAGTGAGACGTGAAAGTTGGGGTGTCTGTGGGGTGTCCAGATTCCCATCCAGGTGTGTCCACTCACCCATTTGGTTAACTCAACCCATCCTAGATCATCCAGGATTCTGCCTACCTCAATTATCATATTACCTACACAGCACCTTCCTCTGGTATGTATGTCTAGGAAGATCCCAACTGTGTGAAGGCAGCTGAGCCCCAGACCCCTCTCCTCACGTCAGCTCCTGACACTCCTCTCCATGTCAGGTAGGGGTGATGCTGCCCTCCCAGTCACACAGGGGTCGCCCACACAATCCTTCCTCCCAGCCTCTCCACTGCCCCCGTTGCTGCTACTTCCTATTGCATTTTTATTCCCAAAGACACTTCGGTTCTCATCACTCCCTCCCGACCACTCCTAACAAGGCGTCCTTTGAAGCGACTCCAGCGTACTCTCCACACTCTGTCCATCCCCTGACTCTGCATTCCTTAGTCTGCATCAGATTTCCGCAGTTCCTGCAACTAGCCAAACCTGTTCTCACATTAGTGTGCAGTGTTCCTAGCTATAGACACACCCAGTGTTTGTCCCCCTGATCGCTTACATGTCATGTCCTTTCCTGGGTCTTCTCCTGAAGGAGACACCCCAACCCACCCCGACATACAGCAGAGGCTTCCTCCTGGACCCCACATTAGACACAAACACCCATTTTCACAAAGAGATCCTTTATTAAGGGGGGGGAGAGTAAAAGTAGATGCTTTCTGACTCAGGCAGAAAAACAGCAAAAAATGACCTTGCGGATGTAATTTTTAAGAGTAGAGAAAGGGGAGGCCTGTGTTAGAATGGGCTAGGATGCTGTTGTAAGGGAGATAGGGGACAAAGGGAAGGGGAAAGAGAAACTGTCCCAGAGGGACAAAGGACTGCCTCAGGATAGAGAAGAGACAGATGCCGCACATAGGCAAATGGTGGTTTCTAAAAGTGAAACAGGAAGCCCTGTATTACAACAAGGTGTTTAATTTTAATTGGGCATGTTAATTAGGCGAATCAAAGCTGGCTCTTAATTGCTGGACTTCAATACTGTGCTACCTGGACCCTGGTAGTCAGCCTCGGGAGGAGGAAGTGAACGAATAAAGGAACAGGCCTTGGTGGCTAACTTTAGGAATGTAATCTAATGACTTTTAGCAAGGCAGAGGGAATGGGAGAGAAGGACAATGCCTGTCAGAGCTACACGCTCGAGTGGGCTGTGTCCCTTCATCTCCTACATCACTGCTTTATCTCGTCACCACGTCCTGGCCATGCTGCATTTTCCCACGGCGAACATTTTGCAATGCTGTTGGTGGTGTTCTCATATTCGTGAGCATCCTTATGCTCGAGAGCAGGGCGTTGAGGTGATAACTGAGAAAGAATTGGGAAGTGGTAATACGTACTCCTCATCTTGTTATTACAAACTGCTTTTTGTTTTGTTTTGTGAGCTTTCTTTTTGCTTTTGTTCTCTTTTTTTGTATAAATGGGTCAGAAACAGATTCTGTCTTAGTACAGAGAATAATTAAAAGCAGGCGATGTGTTACTGCTGGAGATCAAGCATAATAAACCATGGACCGAGAAAAGAGGCTATGGTCACAAAACAACTCACGCATGACAGTGATTTCCAAAGGATAGCAATGGACTTCCTTCACTGGACAAACATCTTAGGGAAGAGCTGGCCTGGGAGTTTGGAGGAAGGACACCCCCATTCCCAGCTTGGACACACAAGCTCTGAAATTCATGTACTGTTTAGCTAGGCAATATTTCCTGTTCCTATCATTTTCAAGAGACACTTAGCATCATTAGCCACTGTGTCAAGGAATTTTAACCGTAGAATGTAGACTTTCAAACCCTGGAAGACAGAAGACCCAGGACCTCCTTCCACGGCAGAAAAAGACTCAACACACTTCATGATTTTTGCTGCTATGCTGTCATCCTTTACAAGGGGCCAGAAATCCAAGCACTTGAGGGAGCCCCTGATGTCTTCCACAGATGTGTCCAGCTGTGCAGCAATCTCTTTAATTGATTTGTCATCCAAGCCAAAATACGATCGGTAATCCTTCAAGCACTGTTCCTGTTCAGGCAAATCGAAGCCACTCAAGAAGGCCATGAAGGGGATGAAAGACAGAGCTGCTGACTTCAAGGCCTCCAGCCAGATCTTCTCCTTGAGAAAATTCCTCTTTATCTCAATGGAAGCATCAGAGATATTGGGCAACAGCAGAGCAAATATATGGCGCTTGTGCCCGGGGAGTTCCATCAGTAAAGTTTCCTCCAGCTTTGGGAAATCGAAGTCAGCCAGATCAAAGTTGGAGATCAAGAAGATGCGAGGTTCAGACACTCCAATGTCGCTGAGATTAGCCAGACAGTAGTCTCGGATCTGCTGGAGGACCTTCTCCTTTTTGAAGGTTGTAGGTTTGGTTTTCTCTTCGTTATATAAGTCACTGTCCACTTTGGTTCTAACAAAGTAGAATTTCTTCCCCACATCCTTGATTTTCTGGGCCAGGAGAGCATCATTGACACTGAACCGAGAGGAAGAAATGATGATGAAGAAGTCATAGCTAGCAAATTTCACTTTTTCTAGATAAGTTTCTGGAAGGAACTTGGGAGTCCCGGTCCCAGGCAGGTCCCAGAAGGTCACTTGGGGATATTTCGGATGTTGATAGGGGGTTCTGTGCATCGTGGTCTCCACAGTCCCAACAGCAGCTGACTCCTCTGTTTCGTGGCTCAGCCCTCGAAGGGCATTTATGAAGCTGGACTTGCCAGCCCCAGATTCCCCGATGACAGCGATTGCCAAGGAAGCCTTTTCTGCGGCAGCCAGTACTTCCTGAATCTGGCCTACCAAATCACTCAGTTTTCCCTCCTGGAGGGCCTTTTGAATACAGCCAACAGTTTCTGGAGAGAGCATGCCTCCTACCTTACTGATTAATGCAGAGTAATGAGGCAGGAATTCCACGGCCAGTTTTTGGAAATTCTTTCCAGAAGCATTCTTCAGGAAGGCTGAGATGAACTCATCCATGACCGCTGCTGCAGAAGATCTGGGAGAAAGGAGAAAGACCAGAGAGGTCAGGAGAGTGGAGCGGCAACACAGACACCCACCCGCCCAAGACACACTGGCCCTGGGGGCCACTCCCCTCCTCTCAGACTGATCCCCGTCACTGTGACTCCTTTATATTCCTGGCTGGTTTAGTTGTCACCCCTGGAGAAGGAACACCTATGTTCTGCCTTGTTGGTTCCTGTGTCTCAGATTCAGGAGAGGGTAGCCATCTTTGCAGTGTCAGAAACATGATCCTGAAGATGTCCACATCATAACTCCCAGAATCTGTGACTATGTAATTTATACAGCTAAAGTGAGTTGGCCATTGTAATTGACAGTTTTCAGATGGGAGTCAATACTTTGCATTATCTAGATGTTCTCAACTGCGCATTTAATTTGAACAAATTTTGGATTTCTGGCTTCCAAAACTAGGAGAGAATAAATTTCTGTTGTTTCAATTGCCCCTTAAAAACTGCTCATATGGTCAAGATCATGATGGGGAAACCCACAGAGACAGCTGACCTGAGCTTGTGGGAGCTCAGGGACTCTGGATGGAAAACTAGGGAGTCGACATAGGACTGACCTAGGACCTCTGTATCTAACAGAGATCAAATGTCTCCTGCTTCATGCAGATCCTTCAGAAACACTGTTCAGAAGAAGACTTTTAACTCTCAAACAAAACAAAATAAAATAAACATATTAATTTTACCATAGCCCATAATCCTGACTAGTCAGGAGGCTGGGGCAGGAGGGCGGCAAATTCAAGGCGCACCTGGGCCCCAAAGTGATTTATGAGCAGCTTGAGCAAATCAGGAAGACTCCAGCAAAATCTAAAACACATAAATCAAGCCATCCTGAGGCTGCAGGCAGGCGCCTGCCTGATGTAAACAAGCCATCCCTTTGCCCAGGACAAAGGAAGGCCTCGCCAGGTCCTTCTCCTGCCTCTCTGGGACTGCTTCTTGGGGAGAAGTGGCCTCGCTATGGCCACCACCACTGAGGAAAATCTAAATAAGGTGAGAGAGTCCAGATTTTGCACACTGGCTTACATACATGAACTCTACTTACAACTTTATGAA
Source organism: Neodon shergylaensis (assembly GCA_025134845.1). Classification (NCBI taxonomy): domain Eukaryota; kingdom Metazoa; phylum Chordata; class Mammalia; order Rodentia; family Cricetidae; genus Neodon; species Neodon shergylaensis. The sequence goes on along the minus strand of JABTXL010003145.1, from coordinate 2,051,617 downwards.
CAAGGAACAGACCCAGAAGCTGGGGAAGCAGGAGAAGCTGGCCTCCCAAAGATGTCCCACTGAGACTGCTTAGCTATACAAGAGAAGTTGAAGGTCTCATTGCCATCTAGGACGTGCAGTGAAATTACTTCATGCAGCAATGTGGAAGGTGTTTCCTTCTTGAGAGAATTAATGACACTGTAGCTGTCTGAGTCAGTGAACGTGGACGGCAGAGAGAACTAAGAGATGTGTCTCCAGTGGACGGCAGAGAGAACGAAGAGATGTGTCTCCAGTGGAAGTGGACGGCAGAGAGAACTAAAAGATGTGTCTCCAGTGGGAGTGGATGGCAGAGAGAACGAAGAGATGTGTCTCCAGTGGACATAGACAGCAGAGAGAATGAAGAGATGTGTCTCCAGTGGAAGTGGAAGACAGAGAGAACTAAGAGATGTGTCTCCAGTGGAAGTGGAAGACAGAGAGAACTAAGAGATGTGTCTCCAGTGGGAGTGGATGGCAGAGAGAACTAAGAGATGTGTCCCTCGTGGGTCTCACCACTATGTTCTCACTGGCCCCTTGCTTTGCTGTTGTGTTATGTGTTCATAGCGACAGCCTGTCTGCCAGATGTGCGCCTCTGCCGTGCCTGAAGTTAGCAGAACCTACTAGTTATAGCAGCAGATTTGACAGAAAAGGAAAAGAAACTAAGAAAGAGAATGAGAAATGCACACACATATCATAAAAACTTAAAATTGTTAACCATAATATACAACTAGGAAACCAGAAAGGTTTAAAAAGGAAAAAAAAAGCCCAAATAAAGCAATATGTGATTTTTAAAAAAATCTTCCAAAATAAATAAACCTTTAAATACATTTTGTGTTGGCCATCTATTGCTGGGCATGGGGCCTGCCCTTAAACTTAAAAATGGTTTGTATAACCAGTGAGATCCCTTGGAGAAATGAATTTTTCCTTTGTGAGTGGTTGTTAATTGCAGAGAGCTTCTTGGTTGGGAACAGGAGCTCATGTCTGCTTCCCCAGCTCAGGGCTGGGAGCTCGACTGGCTGGGACCTGTGCAGGCCAGGTACCTGCTGCCATAGTCTCTGGGAGCTCATGGGTGCTCAGTCCTCTTGTGTCTTGAAGACACTACTTTCTTTCTTCCTCCCTTTCTTTCTTTCTTCCTTTCTTTCTTTCACCTAATGAATCTTGAAAGGCTATGTGATCACTAAATAAGTATACTATAAACAATATACCATATTTTCTCAAGAAGTAAAAATTTCCAGTTCAATAAACAAAAACTTCATTTCTGTGCATCGGGGATTTTAAGTATGCCTCTCTGAAATCCTAGTGTGCTTATTTCTACCCGTAAGCCATAAGTCACCAAAGTGAGTTTTCAAAAATAAATTCTGAAAAATCCAGAACACTATTGGTTCAGCTCTGTTCCTGTAACAGAAACCCAGTGGGCTTTTTTTTTTTTGCAAGGCAAATGCAGTTTTAATCTGTTTTATTGATTCTTAAATTTTGTTTCATTTGACACCAATTAAATGACAATAGAGGAGTCTGGAGAGTTGGACAAGCCATTGAGAGCACTCGCTGCTCCTCCAGAGGACCCAGATTAGGTCCCAGCACCCACAGTCTGTAACTCTAGTTCCAGGGGTCCAATGACCTTTTCAGAAGGCACCAGGCACACACATGGTGCACACACATGTGCGCAGGCAAAACACTTAAACACAGAAAACAAAAATGAATAAATCTTTAAATGACAGTAGAAGCATTAATTTTCTGTGTAGCATTTTGTTACCATGAAGGTTTTAATAAGGCTTAGAATATTTAAATAGTCACCTTCTCTGCTGTCTTTAAACAAACATCAGCTTTGGCTAAGTACCGTGGTAAGTGCACAGGGTCACTCGCTCTCAGCAGACCATTCTGGGAGACAGCAATTTGTGAGCAGCATCTAATTGATGATAAACAGTGCAGCCTCCGCACCTTCTTCCTAAAACCCAAGCACATGCCTTCTCTACAAAATGTATATGGACTCCTAGGCCATTAGAGTTGACTGTTTTATAGGTTTCTAGATTATCTAGATCAGAAACAATGTAGGAAAATACATTAAGAAAGAATCTTGTTTACAGAAAATTTTAATAAAAAAATTTCTTTACTGTAAACCTATTTTAGTGCATACTTAAGTAATGTTTTAAAACCAAACAATGACACAATTGCCATAGCATGCATGCTGTCAGTGACAAAAATACCACCATTTTAGTGGTAATGAAAATTAAAACAAGGTATGAAGATGGGTCAGTGGGTGAAAACAAACACTTGTCGTGCGAGCCTGGCCACCTTTAATCTCTGGAGCCCACATAAAAGGCCAGATATGATGATTCACTCGGTAACCTCTGCACTCAGATAAGAGCCACAGGAGAAGGGAGGGAGCATGAAGGTCACAGGCCAGCTACCTAGAGTACACAGCGCAGCCACAGAAACAAGAGCGACCCAGTCCGCATAAGGGAGAAAGCAAGTCTGTTGCCCCCAAATTGTTCTCTGACCACTACAGATGTGCCATAATACTTGTGTGACCACACACACACACGTACATTTTTTTAAATCATAAAAAATAAAAGGGCTGGGAATGTAGCTTAGCCGTAGAGCTCTTCCCTAGTGTGTGGGAAGCCCAAGGTTCAATCCCAGCACAAAGAAGGAGGAGGACACAAAGAGAAAGAATGGGCGGACAAAAGCCAGGAAGAGGAAGAGCAGGGAGAAAGAGCAGGAACAGGAAGAAGAATTGTTTTATCTCTGCTTACTAATAACACAAAGTGAGTGCTAGAACGAGAGAGGTCTGTGAGCATCTTAAACATCAGACACATTTGCTCTCAGGTGTGTTCTCTGAGTGTGAAAATGGAAAGGACATCCTCTTGTGGAGCAGGGCAGACATCGTCAGACCTCAGCAAACAGGAGCAGATGTTGACACATTACTTAGAGTTTTGCTAACTATGGAAACCTCACAGAGCTGTGACAATAGCTGCCTGGCAGTGGAACACTAGACTCAGAACAGGCAGCCGTTTCACAGTGAGAACTTCATGGATTCCGGGAGAGTCACCCATAATTATTCTGCTCGATCCAAAGTCTTCCACAACTCCACAGCACCACCTGCACCAAACAGCAGCTCCAGACTCACAACTCCCTTCTGGATAAAGATGATGACATGACTTGTTGCTTAGCCAAGCCAGCTCTGCCCTCAGCCCACAGAGCTGACACCCAGGTCACCACCGAGGCAAAGGCTTTTCTCACTCACCAGCTCCAAAGAGTTTCTGCTGTAAATAACCAGGGCCAAAGTTTCCACGAAAATAGAAAGCACTAAGTCTGCTGCTCACTGAGGCCCACAGCACAGTCGCCAAAAGCTGCACAGAGCTGCCCTCCTTGAGGAAAGTATGAAGGAGAGCAGAGGTGGGAGGGGGAGCCTCTGTGGAGTCTGGAGCAAGGAGCCCAGTGTACAGAGAGGAGGGTTCTGCAGCTGTCTCTGTCGATAGGCGGAGCTGGCTGGAGGGTAGGCATGTGCAGGAAACAGAAGTGAAACTTAACCTCCCTGGGTGCATTCTGGGCAGCATAAACGGTTCCGGGAAAGAGAAAATGAACCGTTTATGACTTCAAGATGGAAGGAAAGCTGGAAGATTCTGGGTCAGGAAGGCATATGAGGGGGTCCCTTGGCCAAGACACCTGAGGAATGAGCTCTCTGAAGCCAAGGGAGTCCTGGGGACAAGGATGAACGCTGGGAAGAGTTTCCAAAAATCCTAGTGAATGAGGGAAACACACTACCCTGCCTTATTGTCTGTCTTCTCAGGAGTGCTATGATTGACTACTCTCACTTCAACCCAAGGGCACACATGAGCGTGGAGTCTTACAGAGTCCAGAGCCATCAAGACAACTCAAGATCAGGGATCAGATCACACACAATGAAAGAATGGGGTGTTTCTGGGGAGCTCATAGTACTACACGAGGTGGAACTTTGAGGAGTCTGGGTACACCCTCTGATCCTTCTTCAGTGGGTAGGAAGGCCATGAGGAGCAGAGGGGATGGTAGAACTTGAGGAAAATGAAAGGGTCCACCTGCTGGGCTGTGGGGAAACCCGCGTGGGCTCCCTGGATATTTGGAGACTTGTAGATGTAGAGATTGCTGATGGAGGAGGGGAGAGAGCATAAGAAGTTCCTCATCCTCACCAGCCCTGCCCCAATGCTGTGAGCATATCTTTTCACAACTACAGCCACAAGCCTCTTGTCGCCTGGGTTCATTCTCTAGGTCTTAGATAGGACAGTGTGTTCTTCTAAGCTGCCTAGACCTTGCTGACAATCCAGCCAACCAGACAAACGCTCCCACTGGTGGAATAGTGCCAAGGCTGCCTATGGGGGTAACCAACAGCTCTCCGTTGGATTGGAGGCCTATTCCGCAGAAGGAATTTACATCTGGTACTGAAAACATGGTTTTTTAAAAGAAAAAGAAGAAGAAGAAGTCGGGTGGTGGTGGCACATGCCTTTAATCCCAGCACTTGGGAGGCAGAGGCAGGCGGATCTCTGTGAGTTTGAGGCCAGCCTGGTCTGCAGGAGCTAGTTCCAGGACAGGCTCCAAAGCCACAGAGAAACCCTGTCTCAAAAAACTGAAAAGAAGGAGGAGGAGGAGGTTAGAGAGCTCATTGGTCCAAAGGGAGGACCTACTATTTTCCTAAGCAGCCAAACTGCCTTCTAAATATCTATATTCGTATTTTCAGATGTGTGCCGCCCTCAGCCTTAGGCAGAGGATCTTCTTATTCTAGTGGGTGGTAGTAACTCTTCAAAGTGCTAGGAAAAAGTGATTAGGAAGGTCTGCCGTAGATGGAGCACCTACATTGATCATCCCTTGATCTTAAGAAAACCTCTAAAAGCTGGAGGATAAGGAGGAGGAGTGAAAAATGTCCCCTGGACCTGGCACGGCTGTCACACTTATGAGCTCACGGTCTCCGTGGTTACTCTATTAAGACCCACACAAGATCTACTCAGGTAAAAATGTCAGAATATTAACTAATATCATTGATGAAAATAGCTGCAAAAATCTTCAGTAAAAAAAAAAATGAGTACAGAAGGCCCGGGCTGAGAGTAAGAAATCCACGGCCTCCCTGATGTAATTCTCAGGTGGGTTCTAGCCACCCCCAGGTTCAGTCAGGGCCCTCAAGGTCCGGGCTGGCCGAAGACATCCACCACTCACCTGGAGCCTTGCGCACTGGCCAAGTGGGTCCCATTATGATGAGCAAATTTGTGGTAGAGAAATGGGAAGGAAAGAGAAGCAGAATGGTTCAGGTCTGTGGAAAGAGGCAGAGAATGGAAGAAATGAAGGCGGTGAGGAGTAGGCTGATGTGGGAGGCCTGCTTGCCTCCTGGGGCCAGGGTAATATCGGAGCCCAGGCTGCTGCCAAAGGCCATGTCTGGGTCCATGGTACTACCACGGCCAGGATCTGCATGGGCATCTACAGTCCATGTTGCCACCAAGGACCACAGGATGCCCCGTGCCTAGGCTGCCACCTGTGGCCACGTAGCCACCTGTGGCCATGGAGGTGTCCAAGGGCTGTATCACTGCTGGATCCATGCTGGTTAGGTAGCCTGTGTTACCAACCAGGGCCCTGGTGTTGTCCAGGCTTGGGCTGCTGCAAAGGGCCATGACTGGGTTCTAGGCCCAGATGCAACCAGGGTCTGTGTTGACATCGTGGCCTGTGTAACCTCAGAGGGTCATAGGAACCATGCATGATGAAAATAGAGGGCCATGCTAAGACGACCCTACCCTTCACTGGCCCTGGGGAAACTAGTCCTACCTCTCAATAAACACTACAGTAATAGAGCTGGTCCCAGCCCTTGCTGGAGAGCTGGCCCCTGCACTCAGGAAGGGTGGTCCCACCCCTCGTCACAGGCAAGGGAGAGCTGACCCTGATGGCTTGGGCATTGGGGAGCTGGCTGTGCTCCCTCGCCTGAAGCGGGCAACTCCAGTGACCCAGACTGACCAGGTCAGTTACCATGTAGGCCCATAGCCAGACCTTCGGTTGACCCATGCTAACATCTACCCCATCTAGGACCTGCAGGAGTTCGGGAAAGGACTGGCCCTGTGGAATGATACCCACAGGATCTCCACAATTAGAAGCAGTCACAGGATATTCCAGAGAAGTTTCTGGGGATGCAGTGAGGACCCAGTGATGATGGTGTACCAGAAACCAGAGGCCTTGGACCAGAACAGTGAGTCAATGCACTGAACAACTCGTGAAGCTGACTGGACAAAAGGGTGTGCTCTGTGACACACTGCTCCCAATGCCATCAGAACAAATGAAGAGGAGTTGGAGAGCTGGCAAAGAAGGAAAAGCAAAAAGGGATATTTTTTTTTTGGTTCGCTGTCTGCTCAGCTGACTCCAGGCTGTTAGGAGACTGTGATCTCCTCCATCACCTGCATCAGTCACACTTCCACACTGAGATGCATGGTGCAGGGCCAGGGTTCTGACCAGGCATCCTTCATCGCTCCAATGTTTTCTTGTTTGAAGACGGCCGATAGGTCAGATTACAGCAAACAAGCAAGTAGAAACAGAGAGCAAACACAGCAGGCAAGGCCTAAGTGAGAAAGGCTACCATGATGGTCTGTAGCCATTTCACAGTCAAGACTTGCTGGGTTTGAAGTGTGATGGTGGACGTTGTGTTTAGAGGATCAATTTACCATGTTAAGCATGTAAAAACAAAATTGTTCTTAGCTTGTATAAACCATGAGGAAGTTGCTCTTGCCTTGAATGTGCCCTGTCAGCTAGCCCCAGACAGAACACTTCCTGAAACAGTTAGGCTATGAACAGTTTCTGCACCCCAACAAGCCCCTCCACCAAGGCAATAATCCAAATCAGACCAAATCAAACCAAATTAGAGAAAGCCCAGGTTTAGTGGATAACAACACTCCCAGATGACTTTCCAGCACCCCAGAGGGGAGCTGGGGAAGGAAGACCAGAAAACCACGTGTTTGTTCTCTGGGGGCAGTTTAAATACCCTTTGGGTGTGGTCTTGAGTATCTTTGGGGAGGGGCCATCATATGGCAGGCTTTCTTAGGGGTGGAGTCTGGACTGAGGCAACTCCCAGGGGAGAGGGCTTGGGATGGTACTATTCCCCAAACATTCCAGACTCTTTAGATACATGTATGCCAGAGGCTGCGGTGAAGCCTTAACCCAAACATTCCAGATTCTTGGGGTATATGAATGCCAGGGACTTGGGTGAGGCTTTAACCCAAACAGGATATTCTTGGGGGAAAAGAAGGGAGGAAAAAAAGAAAGGAAGGAAGGAGAGAAAGAGAAAGAAAGCGAGACAGAGAGAGAGAGAGAGAGAGAGAGAGAGAGAACGTCGATCGTTGGGCATTTCACTTCCTCCTCTGTTCCTACAAGGTAATGGTCAGAGAATAAACAGGCTAACCTGCTACATTCTGCTTTTGTAGGAAACACTTGTTTGGACGGCTGAAGCATCTGCAGGATAACTGTTACAAGATAAAGATTTGTTCACACCCAGACAGGAATATGTGTTATTTGACTCCTCAAATTAAAACTTTGAAGGTTTTTTCCTTTATACTCCACTGACTAACAATAGTCAGGGCATTACCTAGAGAACACCCGGGTTTGCTCCTGGCTGGTGTCTTTTTAATTAAAAGTCTATAGTTCATTAAAACCTAGACTGAAGTCAGGCTCGTAAATTTCTAACAGACCTGGGACCCCCAGCAGAAGGGTAGCTTCCCCAGGGCTAGGTGCCCACACCTGAGTTAGTAGTCTCCAATGGGGAATCCAGAGGGTCAGACCCAGATTCTCTACCATGAACTGTGCTCTCATGGGCACGCCACAGACTTAGTAAGGCAACCTAAAACAGCTTGACCCGTCTGAGACCTTCTCTAAAGGACCTCCTAAGTGTTTCATGCAAACCAGCCATTTCTAGGAATAGAAACTGAAAGTAACTCTGAGTGCAGCCCCATTCCTGGGGGTGGTTTGTATGAACAGAGCTCTTATCCAGTCCAGAAACTGTACACAGCAAGGGTGGGTGGAGACCAGAAATGATGAAGTAACCTGGGGAAGACCCCGCTGCCCATCACAAGTGCCCCACCTTTCTCTTTGCAGTTCTCCCTAGGACTCAAACTCCACACATCACCGCTTTTCTTCCTGAACATCCTGAGTCTGAATTCCAGTTCTAGATCCTTCTGAGGGAACTGCCCTTGCTGCAGTGCATAGACCTCTCCTAAGAGGAGAGCTTTCCCAGAGGCGCCACTGCCCTCAGATCAAGGTCACCACTGCTGAGGTGAGTGAAGGGTTCTAACTTCAGCTTGGCCAATAGCCCTATGTGTGTGATAACATGAGGAGGGGAGCACTGACTCCAGGGCAGGAGGGCTTGGGGATTTCACTCAGGGAGCAGGCACAATAGCATCCTTCTGTGCCACAAGCATCCCAAAGCAGAGAAGCAGCAGCCCTTCCTTCTCCCTGCTTGTGTGGACCTAGATGATCTTCTGAAGTAGTCGAGCTTGAAAGAAGACAGCAAGCTGGGATACCCAGATGCTCTTGGAGTCTCTGTGGTACCCCATGGAGATAAAATCCCAGATGAGAAACAACTATCCACAGTGTCTGGCAGAGCAGTTGAGCCCCCTGGCTTTCAGGAATCTGCTGCTGTCAGTCAGCTGTTATTCTGATGGCCCCACCTTTACACTTCCTGCTGGTTCTCTGCCAGTTTGCAGAACATTTGGCCCTGTATTTTCACAGTTTAACTGTAACTTCAGGAGTTTTTTTTTTCTGCCCTGTATATCTGGTGTTCTACAATCCTCTTGTATCTGTCTGGATGTGCGTTTCTCTCCTTAAACTTGGGGACATTCTTGCTATGGTTGGTTGAGAATATTTTTTGCGCTGTTGGAATGGATTTCTCCTTCTATGTGAATATATTTCATGGTGTTCCAAAGGTCACACACGGTTTGTTCACAGATTTTTTCAATTTTTGTGGTCTTTCCTGACCAAATCCTCCAATTCCTCTACATGGTCCTCAGCTCCTGACCTTCTCTCCTCCATATGATTGGCTCTGATGCTGAGTCTTTGCTCTGAGCATTTGCTTTAATGCATTTTTCATCTCCAGCTTCATTTAAGTCAAGATTTTGCTCAGTATTTCTCATTATTGAATTCCATTTTCATGCTCTGTATTGACTTCTCTTTCATTCAGCTAATTGTTTGAGTCCCCATTTTTTTTTTTGGTCACATTTACATCATTCTTTTGAATTCTTCATCTGGAACTTTATCTAAGTCATTCTCATGAAAGCTGTAGTTCTGGGGTTTGTGTCTTTTAGAGCAGACAAACTGTCTTGGTTTTTCATATAACCAAGCTCTCTTTTTGAATTTGATTGGATCAGTGGTTGGATTTTCTTTTGTATTTATTTACTGTTTTACTTATTTTATAATAGGAAGCAGTTGGGTGGGCTTTGAAGACTCTGAGACATGGGGTGGTCAACAGGGATCAGGTGAACGTGGATGTCTAAGACTCAATGGGGGATCTGACCTCCCTGGGTGAGTAGGTGGGTAGACAGCTGGCAGCTCTGACAGGCTACGCAGTGGGTGGGCAAGAGGCCTGCAGGCAGTGAAGCAGGGGGACCTGAAGTCTCTGAGGCACAGGAAATCACCTCAAGGGTAGTGGGTACACAGGGAGGTTGGCAGTTACCAGCACTCATGAAGCAGGAAATAGGTCGGGCGAGCTCTAATCAATGATTTGGAAACAATATCCTACAGAATGTGATCAGTTTTAGAGAAGGTTCCATAAGGTCCTTAGAAGAAGGTATATTCTTTTGTGTTTGGGTGAATGTTATATAGATATCTGTTAAGTCCATTTGATTCATTGCATTTGTTAATTCTCTTATTTCTCTATTAAATTTCTGTCTGGTTGACCTGTTCGTTGGCGAGAAAGGAGTGTTGAAATCTCCTACTATTAGTGTGTGGGGTTCGATGTGCAATTTAAGTTTTAGTAATGTTTCTTTTATATATGTGGGTGCTCTTGTATTAGGGGCATAGATATTCAGGATTGAGACTTCATCTTGATGAATTGTTCCTGTTATGAGTATAAAGTGTCCTTTTTCATCTCTTCTAATTGATTTTAGTTTGAGATCAATTTTGTTAGATATTAGGATAGCCACACTTGCTTGTTTCTTAGGTCCATTTGATTGGAAAACCTTTTCCTAACCCTTTACTCTGAGTTAGTGTGTGTCTTTGAGGTTGAGGTGTGTTTCTTATACACAGGAGAAGGCTGGATCCTGTTTTCATATCCATTCTCTTAGCCTGTGTCTTTTTATAGGTGAATTGAGTCCATTGATATTAAGCAATATTAATGACCAGTAGTTGTCAACTCCAGTTATTTTGCGGTAGTGGTGTTTATGTGTTTCCCTTCTTTGAGTTATCCTGGTGGAGGGCTATCAGATGTCTGTGTTATTGTGGGTGTAGTTGGCTTCCTTGGGTTGAGGTTTTCCTTCTAGTACTTTCTGTAAGGCTGGGTTTGTGAATTGTTTAAATCTGTTTTTGTCATGGAATATCTTGTTTTCTCCATCAATGGTGAAAGAAAGCTTTGCTGGGTATAGTAGTCTGGGCTTACATCCATGGTCTCTTAGTGTCTGCAGTACATCTATCCAGGACCTTCTGGCTTTCATGGTTTCCATTGAGAAGTCAAGTGTAATTCTGATAAGTTTACCTTTATATGTTATTTGACCTTTTTCCTTTGCAGCTCTTAATATTCTTTCTTTATTCTTTATGTTTTGTGTTTTGATTATTATATGATGACGGGATTTTTTTTGTTCCAGTCTATTTGGTGTTCTGTAAGCTTCTTTTTTTTTCCTTAACAAGAATAATATTTTTCCAAGTTTAAAAACTGATCCCACCAGAGAAAACTGGCTTTTGCTTTCCTGTGTTAAAATACTTCTTTACCCACACTAAACTTCATAGTGATAGAATTTCTTAACCCTTTCTCTCTAGTAACGTCATTAATGAAATAGGTTTATTGATGTGAAATCCTCAGCTGTACTTCTAAACTCAAGACTCTCAGTCCTGGTGGCTCATTAGAATCCTCCAAGGACCTTTATCAAAATACCTATTACAGGATCTACCTCAACCCAATTAAATGAGAATCACTCAGGAGAATGTAGGCGTCTAATTTTTTCCCATGATATTTATTGGGCTCTACATTTTTCCCTGCTCCTCTCCCTGCCTCTCCCCCTCCCCACCCAATTTACTCAGGAGAGCTTGTCTTTTTATACTTTATACTTCTCATGTAGATTATATCTAGTGAATCTCTCTTAGTGTCCATATTGTTGCCTAAGTTCTCTGGGATTGTGGTTTATAGGCTGGCTTTCTTTGCTTTATGTTTAAAAACCACCTATGAGTGAGTACATGTGATAATTGTTTTTCTGTCTGGGTTACCTCACTCAAAATAATGTTTTCTAGCTCCATCCATTTTTCTGTAAAATTCAAGCTGTTGTTATTTTTTTCTGCTGTGTAGTACTTCATTGTGTAAATATACCACATTTTTTTAATCCATTCTTCAATCGAGGGGCAATTAGGTTGTTTCCAGGTTCTGGATATGACAAAGAAAGCTGCTATGAACATCGTTGAACACATGTCCTTGTGGTACAATTGAGCATCCTTTGGATATATACACAAAAGTGGTATTATTGGGTCTTGAGGAAGGTTGTTTCCTAATTTTCTGAGAAATTGCCACACTGACATCCAAAGGGATTGTACCAGCTTGCATCCCCACCAGCAATACAGAAATGTTCCCTTTTCCCCCACAACCTCTCCAGCATAAGTTGTCATCAGTGTGTTTGATCTTGGCCAGTCTTACAGGTGTTGTTTTGATTTGCATTTCTCTGATGGCTAAGGATGTTGAACATTTCCTTAAGTATGTTTCAGCCATTTTAGATTCCTCTGCTGAGAGTTCTCTGTTTAGGTCTGTACTCCATTTTTTATTGGATTATGTGATCTTTTGGTGTCTAATTTCTTGAGTTCTTTGTATATTTTGGAGATCAGACCTCTGTCTGATGTGGGGTTAGTGAAGATCTTTTCCCATTCTGTAGGCTGTCATTTTGTCTTGTTGACCACGTCCTTTGCTTTATAGAAGCTTTTCAGTTTCAGTAGGTCCCATTTATTAATTGTTTCTCTCAGTGTCTGTGCTGCTGGCGTTCTATTTAGGAAGTGGTTCCCTGTGCCAATGCATTCAAGTGCACTTCCCACTTTCTCTTCTATAAGGTTCAGTGTGGCTGGCTTTATGTTGAGGTCTTTGATCCATTTGGACTTGAGTTTGTGCATGGTGATAAATATGGGTCTATTTTCATTTTTCTACATGTTGATATCCAGTTATGCCAGCACCACTTGTTAAATATGCTTTCTTTTTTCTATTTGATATTTTTGCATCTTTATCAAATATTAGGTATTCAAAGATGTGTGGATTGATATCTGGGTCTTCTGTTCGGTTCCATTGGCCCTCCTGTCTGTTCTTATGCCAGTACCAAGCTGTTTTCAGTACTGTAGCTCTGTAGTAGAGTTTGAAGTCAGGGATTGTGATGCCTCCAGAAGTTCTTTTATTGCCCAGGATTGTTTTGGCTATCCTGGGTTTTTTGCTTTTCCAAATGAAGTTGAGTACCGTTCTTTCAAGGTCTTTGAGGAATTTTGCTGGGCACCTGTAAGCTTCTTATACCTTAATAGGGATATCCTTCTTTAGTTTGGGAAGTTTTCTTCTATGATTTTGTTGAGTATATTTTCTGTGTCTTTGAGCTGGAGTTCTTCTTCTTCTACCCTTATTAATCTCAGGTTTGCTCTTTTCATAGTGTCCCAGATTTCCTGAATGTTTTGTGTTAAGAATTTGTTGGATTTAATGTTTTCTTTGACCAATGAATCTATTTCCTCTATAGTATCTTCAGTGCCTGAGATTCATTCTTCTATCTCTTGTATTCTGATGGTTATATTTGTCTCTGTAGTTCCTGTTTGCTTACCCATATTTCCCATATCCAGAATTCCCTTGGTTTGTGTTTTCTTTATTACCTGTAGTAATGAGGAGCAATGGGTCACTTTCGCGCCTCCTGGCTCCCGGCTAGTTTATACCCGAAGTAATTACATGGAAACTGTATTCATTTAAATACTGCCTGGCCCATTAGTGCTAGCCTCTTATTGGCTAACTCTCACATCTTGATTTAAGCCATTTCTAATAATCTGTATGTCACCACGAGCTCATGGCTTACTGAGAAAGATTCAGCATGTCTGACCTGGCAGCTTCATGGTGGGTGGATCTTTCTGACTCTGCCTTCTTCCTCCCAGAATTCTGTTCTGTCTGCTCTGCCCACCTAATTTTCTGTCCTGTCAAAAGGCCAAGGTAGTCTCTTTATTTAACCAATGAAAGTAACACATAGACAGAAGACCCTCCTACACCAATTACCTCTATTTCAGTCTTCAAGTCTTGAACTGTTTCCTTTACCTGATTGATTGCTTTTTCTTGTTTTTCTTGGGTATCTTTGAGGGATTTATTAATTTCTTCCAACTTTTTGTTTGTCTTCTCTTCATTAAGGGAGTTTTTCACTTCCTCTTTAAAGGTCTCCATCATTTTCATAAAGCTACATTTAAAGTCATTTTCTTCTACTTCTTTTGGGTTAGAATGATCAATTCTTCCTGTTGTGTGTCTGCTGGGTTCTAGTGTTTCCATTGCTTTTTAGGATGTTGGAGGAATTCTTGCATTGGCTCCTACCCATCTCTTTCATCAAATGAGGCTGGCAGTGTCTTGGCGTCTAGGTCCAATCCTTGCTGTGGCTGTCTAAGTACTTGGGGGGTTTTCTTGGTCTGCCCTCTCTTAGGTCCCCTCAGTATTAGAGCAAAC
>JABTXL010003145.1:2004729-2037743 GCA_025134845.1 Neodon shergylaensis | reverse complement strand
GGGGGATTGCCCAGCTGCAGGAATACTTCCTGCTGGCTGGCTAGAAAAGCTGAGGGAATTGGGGAGGGGCCCTGGGTTTTGTCCCACTGGGGGGTCCCAAAGAGTGGGGTGTCCGGCTGTCCACAATGTTCACATAAGGTTGAGGACCCTGCTAGAAGTGTTGCTTCTTTTAAGTCCTTTTAGGGTTGCCATCATGTATGAGTATAATTTTAATGAAAATAAAGGAATGTAAAGGAGACTTCAAACCGATAGTAAAGGTTGCAATAGGTGAGGTCACATAGTAATTGGAGTCTGAATTAGAGCAAGTAGTACAAGGAAATTCCTAGGAGGAAGTGAAGTGTGAGAAAGAGACCTCATTATATCCAGGTCATTAGGGGAAGCAGCAACCAAGAGAAGAGAAGAAAGCCAATGCTGGATGTGAAATGGGACAGGGTCAGGGTCCTGTTTTACTGAACCAGCAAACACCAAGGCTTTGCCTGCTTTGTTAATGATTACAATTTCTCTCCTCTCTGCTCCATTCAGCTCCATGGCTTGGGCCTCCAGCTTTGATGCATTCTTTAAGAATTTTAAGAGGGAAAGCCAAATCCTCTCTGAAGAAAACATCATCTTGATTAAATCCTACACTGAGACAAACAACCTCCAGAAAGCCCTTTCTGTAATCCACAATGCACTGAGAGACATCGAGAATGCCCCCCTGAACATCGCTGTAACAGGGGAGACAGGGACAGGGAAGTCCACGTTCATCAATGCCCTGAGAGGGGTGGGGCAGGAAGAAGAAGGTGCAGCCCCCACCGGGGTGACAGAGACAACCTGGGAAAGAATTCCGTACCTGCACCCAAAGCTTCCCCAGGTGACACTATGGGACCTGCCTGGTATTGGATCCTCTTCCTTCCCACCAGAAAACTACCTAACGGAAATGAAGTTTGGTCAATATGACTTCTTCATTATCATCTCGGCTACACGCTTCAAAGAAAATGATGCCCAGCTAGCCAAAGCCATCACCAAGATGAAGATGAATTTCTACTTTGTCCGAACCAAGATAGATATTGACATAGATAATGAGCAGAAGAGTAAACCTAAGACTTTCAATAAGGAGAATGTCCTGATGAAAATCCGAGGTGACTGTTCAAGGCATCTCCAGAAGGCTCTCTCCAGTGAGCCTCGAATCTTCTTAGTCTCTAACTTTGATGTGTCTGACTTTGACTTCCCAGAGCTGCAGACCACCCTACTGAGCGAGCTCCCAGCCCACAAGCGCTATATCTTCATGCTGTCCTTGAGCAGTGTTACTGAGGAAATCATTAACCTCAAGAGAGATTCCCTGAAGCAGAAAGTCTTCCTAGAGGCCCTGAAAGCTGGAGTACTTGCCACCATTCCACTTGGTGGCATGATCATGGACGACATAGAGAACCTGGATGAAACGTTCAATCTCTACAAGTCCTATTTTGGCCTGAATGATGCCTCACTGAAAAACATTGCCAAGAAATTTAACATACCTGTCAACACACTCAAGGCATGCCTTCGGTTTCCCCATTTGTTCACACAGATGAAAAATGAGTCCTTAGAGGACAAACTGTGGAAATATATCCATCACATTTCCTCAGTTACTGGTGGTCCAGTTGCTGCTGGCATTTATTTCAAAAAGTCTTACTATTTGCAGAATCTTTTTATTGATGCTGCAGCAAATGATGCCATAGCTCTTCTCAACAAGGAAGATCTTTTAGAAAACAAGGTGGAACCATATATATCTAAGCCTCCCGATTACTGGGAATGATGGGAAAATGAGGCAAAAGTTCCAATAAATGTTTACTTTTGGCCTTGCTTTGGACAGTGAAGCATAATCTACACCTGAGAAACAAACCTTGTCTGAGGGGCACCAGAGGGCTCCTCCTTTTCCTCTTCTGGAGCCAGAAGATCACTGTGGCAAGTGTTCAAATGTGCTAGAGTAGCAGAACCATCAGCAACATTGTGCAAATGCCTGAGGAAACCTCCTTTCCATTAAAATGGTGTGTAGAGCACACATGAAAATATTGACTTGATTTGTGATTTTATGGTCTAATGACTCCTGGATTTTTTTACCCCTGTGAAAGTCTCCACACAGGTCTACATTCTCATAGCCAGGTCTGCTTTGTCACTTTGCTTTGTGGGCATCACTGGTGCCCAACACTGTGTAGATAAACTTATACCTTAAGAGGTATAAGTCCCACATAAGAGTCACACTACAAGAGGGGACTGTGGCCATTAGCCATGCTCCATCCAGGAGGAGCTTGGAAACACACACACACACACACACACACAAAATACGAGCAAACATCTGTAGGTCCAGTCAGTGCACACAACTCAAGATAGATGTCCTATTCTTCCCCAGCCAATCCAAACAGCTGGAAATTCATACTGTGTGAATGGCAACTGGAACTCTAATTATAAACTGTCTCTCCTTGTTATTTCACTCATTAGAAAAAAACGAAAAACCCGTTTGACCTTTTTTCTCTAGTTTCCCGTGGGTACTTGGTACTTACTCTCCCTTGGCTGGGCCAGGATATGGAGCTGTTGACGACTGGTTTGCCCCAGTACCCTCCTGATCGTTCATGTCGATTATGGATTTTCTGATAGCATGACAGAATGTGAGATGGGCCTGAAATCTCTATGAAAGACTATCTTTATTCTTTTATTTTGTTCTATCTCATTATGTTATTTATCACTGATCCAGGAAGAACCACCTTTTTTTAGACATAATTCTTCATTGATTCTTTTGGAATTTCACATCATGCACGCCAATCTGTCTTGACTTCCAGTCCCTTGGTATCTGCCCCCACCCCTACAGTGTCTCCCACAAAAGAAACACCCACAAATTAATTAAGAACAAAACAAAACAGATAAACAAGTAAAAAAAAGTAAAAAAAAAAAAACACTTCCTTCTCCCTCTTTCCCATCTCTCTACAACCTCTTCATTTGACCTAGTGGCACTGGGAGCCATGCTGTGTCCCACAGTATAACATTTTGTCCAATCATCCCTACCCAAAGATGACCGTTGTAATGAGTCATTGGTCCAGTACAAGGCCTCTGGCACACCATCATCCCTGGACCCTCACAGAACCTCCTCTTGGTTGCCCTGATGTTGCCCCAAGTCTTGGAGAACCTGTGACTTTTGTTCTGCAGGACCAATCCCCTCCCATGCTCCAGCAGACCACCATGAGATAAATGTAAAGGTTGGCCAACCCAAGGCCCAGGATCTGGGTCTGGTTGGTAGCCGAGATCCTCAGTCAGGGCCGCTGGGACTTCCTCCTTCAGGAGAGGTGTAGAGCCAGGTCTCCTAGGCCCATGTAGTCAGGGCTAGCTCTCTCATGCCCATGTTGTGGGGTGGGGCAATCTCCCCCTGGGTGCAGAGGGAGCTCTCCCATGAGAAGCGGCATCAGCTCTCCTGATGCAGTGTCCAGTAAGGGGCAGGGGCAGTGAGAGGAGGGACCGGCTCAGCAAGGCCCTCAGAATTCAGCACACATGGTTCCTAGGACCTGCTGTGATAACATGGGCCATGGACATCATGGACATCAACACAGACCCCAGATGCAGCAGGAACATGGCCCACACAGAGCCTTCAGCAGCAGTTCAGGCCGTATGTCACCATGGCCCCAGTGGCAGCACAGGCCACCCAGATCAGTGTGGTCCCAGTGGTGGAATGACCCTCCGACAGCAACATGATCTCAGATAGCTGACCAGACCCTGGGCATCTGCACAGACTGCAATGGTAACAAGAGCCACAGATGTCTACTCAGATCCTGGCTGTTGTAGGGCTGTTGACCCAGATATAGCCCTTGGCACAGCCCCAGGCAACACCATGAATGGGCATGGCAGCACAATCGACTCAAATTGGCATGGCACAGTGGTGGCAGGGCCCTCAGACACCGATATTGCCATAGGTTGAGGCCTAGACCCTGGGCATCTGTGTGGTCTTTGGTGGCAATTTGGGTCACGGATGTCAACACAGACCCTGGCTGTGGAAGGACCATGGACTCAGACATTACCCTAGGCAGGAGTCTGGGCCCTAACACCACCATAGCCCTGGGTGGACCTGTGGATGCCTTCAGCCAGTCTGAACTGTGGAAGACCATCTTAGTGTGAGGCAGGGTCCTGCTTCCAAGACAGAGGATTCTGGACTACATAAGTCAGCAAAGGTAGTTGAACATGAATGCTTTCTTCCCCTCTCTGCTTCCTGACTGTGTTTGCAACAGGACCAGCTCTCTCAGGCCTCTACCGCTGTGACCTCCTCACTGAGGGCTGTGCAACCTTGAACTGTGAGCTGAGAGATGCCCTGTCTGCCTTACATTGCTTTGCAGGACATTTTGTCACAGCCACAGAGAAGAAACTCGCATAAACACCTGACTGGACTCTTGGTTAAAGCCCCCTGTGGAATCTCTGAATTGATAGCTTTCCAACCAGAAGAGGAGAGATGCAGGCATGGCATCCCAGGGGCAAAAAATAAAGCACATGTTAGGTCAGTGTTGGAATCCTACAGAAAACCAGAGGCAGTGGTCAAGGCCCATATCCTCTGTCAGCACTGTCCATGTCCACACCACACTGACATTAGTGACTTCTGTGTGTGGTGACCCACACACCCGACAAAACAACAGGAGGGAGGAAGCTCTGTTTTGTCTCAGAGTCAGAGAACTGCAGGTTACTTTCTTTTGCAGGGGAGGTTCTCCTCATTGGTGCTGAGAGTGGATGGGCCAGGAATCTCCCAGCCCTTTTCCATACATTCAAATCCTCTGTCTCCCAATTCCCTCATCCAATAGTGGCAAATCCCCTACTTGGCTGTCCTAAAATAATCACCAAGTAATTGGGTGAAAGTCACTCAGTGTCTAGTGTCCCCACTCTGTCCTGTAGGATTGACGAGACTGCACCTCACCATGGACTTCACTGGTTACAGTGAACTCCCATGGACTGACTGCTAGCCTGGCACATTCAGTCCAGTCTGGTTAGGTAGGGATTTCCCCCTTTCATTCTTGGTGGTCGCACTGCCTGAATCTGGTACCTTTCCTCCTCCAAAAAGACCTGACAGTGGGTTGTGGATTCATCCTATCATCTCCCAGGCCCCAGAAAAGCCCTGATCTGCAGCCCATACTCACTCCCTGAACAGCTTGGCTCCAAACCCCAATCCCGTAAAAGAAACACACACTGAAAATGGGACTCAAGTTAGAGGAAGAGAAACTTTGTCCCCAAACCTATAGCTGGAGAAATTTTCTCAGACCTTGGAATCAGGACCAGAAGAACACACTAAGCCCCTACATTCAGAGCATATGAAAGATATTTTCTTTGGTCCCAAAATTAGAGTCAAAAAAGCAAAAAGAACCAAAAAAAAGAAATACTGTTTGATCCCAGAATCAAAGCCATCTCTGCCCCGACACAAAACCACCCAATCCCTGAGCACGGAAAACAGACCAATCGCTGAGCACCTAGAGGCAGTTGGGAATTCCCTCAGGCCTGGAAATCTCTTTCCGTCAGAGGGGACAGCCAATGCCAACTCTGGAAGTCTGGAATTCCCTTCACTCCACTCAGGGGCAGCCAATCACAAGCACAGAGACTTGGAATTCCCAAAGCCTCTTCCCCAATATGGACCCCCTCTTTTCACAAACCCCTGTGCTGTTCCTGTTCCTGCTGGAAGAACAGAGGTATCCAAGTAAACTCACAATAAGACACTTTGCTTTTGCTTTGGAAATGGGATCATGATGACTTTTTAGGACGTTGGGTGTAACAAAATTAACTCATACCCTGACTGTGAGAAAGGCTTGGTTTTTATAAGTGATGTCCAGCAGGCGGCACAGCCATCCAAGCGAGCAAGCGTCTCCAAAAACAGCAGACCTTACATTACCCTGTTTAATCTTGTGACCCATTGCCTTGTAGGAATAGCTGGAGCAGTAAAATATTTTACAGCAATTAGCAATTTTTTAAGAATAGCCCAACTGGTGCCGGGTGATGGTGGCGCACGCCTTTAATCCCAGCACTCGGGAGGCAGAGGCAGGCGGATCTCTGTGAGTTCGAGACCAGCCTGGTCTTCAGAGCTAGTTCCAGGACAGGCTCCAAAGCCACAGTGAAACCCTGTCTTGAAAAGCAACAACAACAACAAAAAAAAAGAATAGCCCAACTGTATCAGGAAATGGTCCGTCTCAGGCCAGCTGACAGGGCACATTCAAAGTAGGAACAACTTCCTCATGGCTTCTACAAGCTGAATACAATGTTGTTTTTACAGCCACAGTAAATGTATCTTCTAAACATAGTGTTCACCATCACAGGGGAAATCTCCACAAGTGGCTAGGGAGATCATTCATTTCTCCCAGGAGCTCACTTGGCAGGCAGCCTTGTCTGATTGGTGAAGTCTGAGCCAGTGAGAGTGTCTGTCTCAAAGTAAGAAGAATCGTCCTGAGTGACAAGAGCACCTGCACACACGCGTCCACCTACATTGCCCACTGGTGAGATTCAGACAATCATCAGGACAGCAGCACAGGGTGCGGGGTTACAGCAAGAGTCTGGAAACGCTGAACCCCGGGATCCCGGGCGTAAAGGTCAATAGTTGCCATCATCTGAACAGAGGGTCTTGAGGTGGTGGAGTAAAATGGTCAGTGCCGGGGAGCACAGGAGGACACTGGAGTCTGCTACCAAGGTCCCAAGCACCCAGGAAACCCTGGATTTGGGCTAGGGTCACTTCAGCAGAGCTCCGCCTCCCTGTCTAAAGGAGGACATGAAACCTATTCCCCTGATTTGTGCAAACCAACGCCCTAGTTCAAAGAACAGAAACCAAAACCCTCCTCTGACTGCAGCCCCTCCCTTTAGGGACCAAGCAGGCAGGATTGGAATCTAGGAAGTGCAGAGCAGAGAGCAGAGACTGTGAGGGGCAGCATCTGGAAGGAAATCTGGGCAGATCAGCCTTTGCTTCCCAGCTGTTCTGCTCTCCGAAATCACCAGAAACCCAGCACTGAGCATTCAGTCTGGCTGCTGGACATCCCAGCTAAGAAGACGCAATAGACAGCTACCCCAGCGACCTTGTTCCCAGGGAAGAGGGGACATCACAGGAGGGTCACTCACTTCATCACTGGGGAGCAGGTATGTGAAGGAATCTAAGTGCAGCTTGACCAGAAATCCTCCTTACTTATGACGTGGCAGGGGAATTCCTGGTACCAGGGCCGAGGAGCTTGTATTCCAGTTTATTTCAGTCAGGGATTTTTCACGGTTGGGCCTTTCTCTGTCTTCTGTACCATAGAGGACCCCAACCCACCAGCGAGGCAGCAACAATCTCTTCTATCTCCTGCACATTCCTGGGCCTGTTGCTCTTCTGATGAGAGCTTCAGTGTGGAGAAGGGGGGCAGGCTGTGTGAGCAGACTCCCCAGAGTCATTGCTGTCACCTGTTTAGGGCTGGTTTTGTTCTTGGAGCTGTTTGTTGTTTTCATTGTTTTGGTTTCTGTTTGAAACTGGATCCCTCTGTGTGCCTCTGGCTGGTCTAGGGCACGAAATCAGGCGAGGCTCAAACTTGGAATCTATCCACCTCTTCCTGCTAATGCTGAGATGAAAGGCGTGTCCCAGCACACCCTGCTTTACTATAACTATTTTATTTACCCCACAGTGATAAAATGCTATAATTAGAACACCCACTGGTATTTCCTGGTGAACAATGAATCTGTGAAACACCGTGAACTTGACCCTGACCACCTGGAGAGTAGAAAGGTCTTTGGGTTGGGTTTTGAAGAGGAAGTCTCTAAGTGGTCTTTTTCTCTGGCTTGGATCAGCTATTTTCTCTGCATTGAGGAAACTGAGGCAGGGCAGAAACTCTTTCAGTGATTACTTTACTGAGGTTTGGCCTTTTCCAACCCTTCAGAGAGTATGCCACGCTCAGTACTGACTAACCTGAAGATCATGCGGGCATATATATTTTACTGCAATAAAATAGCACATTAATTATTCTCTCAAACTTTCCATATAATAGTAAAATATTATCAGGAAATTTTCTCTTTTTATTCAGATGTCAAAATTTTTGTCATTTATTATATTTTTTGAGAGCCTCATGCATGAACACTGCATCTATTTCACTCCAGGTTCCCTCTCTCCTCACTCCAAATTTTCCCATCTCACAATTACTGATCTATTCTTTAATTGTTATCATAATATGTATGTACATATGCAATGGCGGCTACTTTGCTCACTTTCAAGAATTCTCATTGTTTCATACATATATTTATCAGAATATATAAAGGCTAGGGTAGTTGTTTTTTTGTCTCTCAGTCCTTTAATGGAAGTTCAAATTAGTTACATAAAACAAGAAGTACATAGAGCCTAGCATAGGAAATCTATTCATGAACAGCCATCATTTTGTATTAACTCATTTGTTTATTTGGTAAGGTACAAGTACATTTGTTAAAGTTGACCAAATGGAAGATAATATAATTTTTTAAATTCAGTGAACACCAACAGAGTAGACCAGGCTGCACACCTGAGTAGTAAACTCTTTCCTATACCATGGTGCTATGAGTGTGCACGCATTGGGTCCTGTGTCAAATGGATTTCCTGCTGTGAGTGTCAGTTGGAAGCTGCGAAGATGCTGCTCCCAAATTCTGGATCTCCTCCACTTTGTATGCTGCATCTTTCCAGGTGTCCCTAAGTGGCACAGTCTCTCACTATTGAATCGCTCAAATGAACCCTTGACTGCCTTCCACGCTTTCTCCTCACTTCTTAATTTGAACTCCTTGTTCTAGCCACAAGTCGACTGGCAGTTCTCCAGATGCACCACAGTGCGCCATCTTTATCTCCACGCACGCGCTCTCTTCACTCCCGCCCTCTCCATTCGCCCAGCCCGCTCCACTCAGCATTCGACACCTTGCTTAGATGTCGCTTCCTTTTGAAAATCTTCCATGGCCATGGAGTTCCCAGCAATCCCACAGATACCTGGTTCAGATGGTAGCGTGTAGGAGGCAGGCCAAGAGGCAAATTCTGGACCATAACTTGAGACCAAGAACAGTGATGGCCTCAGCATTTTCCCCACCTTGGCATTGCTTTCTCTGTCTGGGATCTTTTGTAATTGCAAACGGAACTGTAAGAGTCTTTCTGTTTCAGTGAATGATGGCAGACCAGACCGAGGTCTTGGGATCATTGTCCAGGCTGACCTCAAACTTGTGATCCATAGCACGACCTCCTTAGTGCTGGTGGTATAGGTCTGAATTTATTTTGATGAACTAAAAGTGCTTCAAAGAGGAAAATGGTCAAGGGTAAAGGAGTCTCAGTCAAGCCAAAATATACAATCAGGCTAGAAGTAAATGCAGTTGAATCCTGAGCATTTGATTAAAAGGGGGAAAGACCCCATTTGTAATATGTGTGGTTAAAGGGACTCTGCTTTCCCATTGTCTTGCTCTTTCTGAACTAATCTTTGACCTTTCTGGCTCTTTCCTCCCTTAGCACCATCGACTGTCACCAGCCATGGGTCAGTCCTCATCTTCTACACCCCCTCAGAAGGAGGAGCCTGATTTGACCTCCAGCCTCGACACAAATCTTCACAATTTCAAGATGGAAACCAAGATCCTGCCTCAGGAATTAGCCACCTTGATTGGATTATATCTAAAGGATGGGAACCTGCGGGGAACAGTTTCTGCAATCAGCGATGCTCTGAGTGACATCGAGAAAATCCCACTAAACATCGCAGTGATGGGGGAGATTGGGGCTGGAAAATCCAGTCTCATCAATGCTCTACTGGGAGTGGGGCCTGATGAAGAGGGTGCGGCTGCTTCCACCGGAGTGATATGTACCACCACTGAGAGAACACCATACCCATACTCCAAGGTTCCCAGTGTGACACTATGGGACCTGCCGGGCATCGGGTCCACTGCCTTCCAACCACAAGATTACCTGAAGAAAATCAAGTTTGAGGAGTATGACTTCTTCATTATTGTCTCTTCTGGACGCTTTAAACACAATGATGCAGAACTAGCCAAAGCCATCGTGCAAGTGAATAGGCATTTCTATTTTGTTCAAACCCACACAGACAATGATCTAATGGCGCAAAAACAGCGTAGTCCTCAGAGATTCAATAGAGAGAACAGCTTAAAGCAGATTCGAAATTCCATCTCAAGTATACTTAAGGAAGTGACCCAGCAGGAACCTCCAGTCTTCTTAGTCTCTAACTTTGATGTGTCTGACTTTGACTTCCCAGAGCTGGAGGCTACCCTTCTGAGGGAGCTCCCAGACCACAAACGTCACATCTTCATGCTCACTTTGTCAGTTGTTACGCAGTCCGCCATAGACCAGAAGAGAGACACAATGAAACAGAAAGTCTGGAGGGATTCTGTAATGCCAAGAGCATGGGTCACCATACCATTTAAGGGCTTGACGAAAAATGACATAGAGAAGTTAAAAGAAACTTTGAGCTTCTGCAGATCCTCCTTTGGCCTGGATGAGACATCCCTGGAAAACATTGCTGAGGATTCACACATGGCCCTGGAGGAACTCAAGGAGAACATTAAGTCTCCACATTTGTTCTCAGAAGAGCAGGATAAATCCTTAACAGATAAACTTTTGGAGTACATTAGCCGTCCTTACTTTTCAAAGACTTTCCACTTGCAAAATTTCTTCATTGACACTGTGGCAAATGATGTTAAAATTCTCCTTAGCAAAGAAGAGCTTTTCACAGAGAGGGTAAGTCCATTTCAACTCTATAGCCTCTCTATATTAAAAGGCATCAATGTGTCAAAACTGTTTTCCACAGTTGTTCCAAGAAGAACCTTTCTATGCATTTTCTTGAAATGTTTCAAGGTGTTGTCAAGTCCATTTTGTGCACCTGTTGAAATCTTTTTTTTTTTTTTTTTTGGTTTTTTGAGACAGGGTTTCTCTGTGGTTTTGGAGCCTGTCCTGGAACTAGCTCTTGTAGACCAGGCTGTCCTTGAACTCACAAGTGCTGGGATTAAAGGCGTGCGCCAACACCGCCCGGCACCTGTTGAAATCTTATGGTCTGTTGGAGAAGGCTGCTTGTTCGTTCCCAGCTGCTTAGACCCAAAATAGCCACACAGAAATATATTATTTACAATGCTGTTTGACCAATAGCTTAAGTGTATTGCTAGCTAGCTCTTATATCGTTGGTTCCCATTTCTATTAATCTGTGTATCACCACGTGTCTGAGACTTACTGGCAAGGTTCCAGCACATCTGACTCCAGTGGTGGCTACATGACTTCCTGCTGACTCCACCTACTCTTTCTATATATCTCATTCAGCCTGGCTTTACTCTATTAAGCCATTGGGCAAAAGCAGTTTCTTTATTAACCAATAAAAGCAACAAATAGACAGAAAGACTTCCCACACCAATGGTCTCTCAGATTCAGACTTATAGGATGCACTCTTAAGGTTTTTCCCTACAAATTGTCTCATTACTGTGGTGTTTATTTGCTTTGTTTTTATGAAATATTTCCATTAGATGGAATCCTTCTCATCAGTTTGCTTTTGTTTCATATGCTATGGGTCCCTATGTCCTGATGTTCCGATGAAGTTTATCATATACATTTCCCTTTAGGAATTTCAAATTTCCCTTCTTATATCAAGCTCATTGGCCAATTGAGTTGGTTTTTGTATAGGGTGAAAGTTAAGGGTCATGTTTTAGTCTTGCCTGATGTGCAGTTTGCCCAGTTCTGCTTGTTGAACACTGTGCCCTTTGTGCAGTATTAGTTTTGGAAGCCTTACTGAGATGTTGATTGACTGTAGGTGTCCCCATGTGGCTGTACATGTGTGCCAACATTTCTGGGTCCTCTCTTCTGCTCAGGTGGTTGGACTATAGACCCATTTCCATGCCACTGTCATACTGTTTTCTGCGGTTCTGTTTTATTCCTTGAAAGCAGGTATTTTGGTGCCTCCTTGCCCTGTTTTTTTTTTTTTTGACCAATGCTGTTGGGCCATTAGCATTTGCTTGTTCTTCCATGTACATTTTATGATTCCACAGTCGAGTTCTATTTTATGTAGTAAGAGCTGTGGGCCGCTTCCTGCCTCCCAGTTCCCGGCCACCGGCTAGCTTTACCCAAAATAATTACACTGAAACTGTATTCTTTTAAATACTGCCTGGCCCATTATCTATAGCCTCTTATTGGCTAATTCTCACATCTTGCTTTAACCCATATTTAGTACTCTATGTAGCACCACGAGGTGGCTTACCAGGAACGATCTTAACCTGCGTCTGTCTCAGGTGGGAGAATCATGGTGACTAACTCACTTCCCTTCTTCCCAGCATTCTGTTCTGTCTACTCCACCCACCTAAGGGCTGGCCTATGAAATGGGCCAAGGCAATTTCTTTATTAACCAATGAAATCAACACAAACAGATTGACAAATGACAATACTACATCAATTTTAAATGACACTGATATTTTAGATGAGATTTAATTGGGACTGAAGATTACTATGCAAAGTATGGGCAATTTGACAACATTTAGTGTTTATAAGCTATAAACATGGCAGTCTTAGCATCTTTTGTAGCCTTGTTTGAGATTTCTTTCATCAGTGTTTTGTGAGCATTGTTCAATGCTTTCCATTTCCTTGGTTAATAATTGAATTTGATTGCTCCCTGCCTTTCCTTTCCTTTCCTTTTTATCTTTCCTCTCCTCTCTTTTCCTTTCCTTTCCCTTCCTTTCTTTTCTCCTTTTCTCTTTGCCTTCCTAGCCACTATATGTGTATCTGTGTCTATTATAAACAGACTTTCAAGGATTCTTTCAAATTTTTACACTTCAGATTTTCTAAAGCAAATCGTGCACTATCGTTCTAATTTCATTCATCAGTATTCTTTGGATTTCAGTAAGATTTTTTTCTTGTTTTTTATTATAGTTTTGGTTTACATACAAGATAGTGGGTTATATTATGGCATTTACATACAAGTGTACCGTTATACATTCTCATTCATTCTGATATGTTCTTATTCATTCATATGTTCTTACCTATTACCCTGATGCCCTCCATCATGCCCTTGTGCATGTCTGGCTAGCTCCCTTTTTCCCCACAGAGTCCCTTCTTCTCCTCCTTATCATATAGACTCTATTACTCACCCTATGCATTTCCTCCTTTAACATTTCTTCTGCTGCTCATGTGATTAGAATTTTTATCATTGTTTTTGAAATATTTAAAAGAAATGCCATTTATTTTAACTTCTTCAGTATCTTTTACTAGAGAGTTATGATCCTTTCTGTGTATCACTGCCTTGGCCATTTTTAATAATTCTTGTGTTCTACGTAACAATTCTTGCTTCTCAGTGGAAATCTCTACTATTTAAATAGGATATCTGTACTAAACAACTTCTCCAGAAAATGTGTCTTAGGAGGTTGGCTTGTTATGTGATATTGGGTCTATTTCCAGCTGATCATCACAGTGTAGGTGCTATGTCTTCATTCTGGTGGCAATTAGTGAGTTTTGTCTCAGTCCATGTCAGAATTGTGGAGAACCATTGTCTCAGCTGGTCACACAAGACTGGGGACTCTCATGCATTACAAGCAACTGTGACATGAATAGTACAGTGTAAGCAATGAATTATACATGAATTTATATTCATTTCTGCAGCCCCAATGACCAGGAGTTCCTAAACATTGCTTCTACTTGTCAATCAGTTGTCAGCAGAGTTCCAGCCCTGGAAAGGCAGAGACCGGTAGACCCCTAGGACTCATACTACATACATGTGCACTTGCACACACGCATGCAGCTTCACATACAACATCTCAAGTTATTCACCTGAGAGTTTTGATATTTTCATGTATTACTCTGAATGACTGTAGCATCTGTAATGCTGTGTCATTCCCCCCACTTCCCTTACTGTTATTGGTGACATGGCTTCCAACAAGGTGATTGGCAGATTCACAAATAGAATTCTGTGTAGCTAAAGCTCCTATATTGAATTATATCATACGCCAGAATATTAGAGCAACTTGAATCCAGTCTCTCATGACTGCCTGCTTTTACCTTCTGTTCTAGTTGCAATTCTAGTGCCCTGTCTGTGTTTCTAACATCAAAAGAAAAGGACACAAGTGTAGCTCTGCACCTTCTCCCAAAGCTCTGGTATCTTTAGGATCAGAATTGATAAACGTGGCTCTACACTCAAAGCTATCATGAAGTCTGGTTTTATACAATTCATGAATTAAAAAGTTTTAATATCCTTGTAAGATCATAATAAACTGTAAGTATATGACAGTAACTGGATATGACATATAGAGTCCAAAATATGAAATCTGTGGACATTTAAGGGTAGCATGTGTCGCTTCCCAATGGAACCTGTCTGAGCTTGCCCCACCTCTTCTGCTTTAAAAATTGATGCTTTTTCAGGGAAGGGGTTTGATGGGAATTCATTTCTTCAGGTTTCTTTTGTTGTTGTTGTTTTGTTTTGTTTTGTTTTTCGAGACAGGATTTCTCTGTAGCTTTGGAGCCTGTCCTGGAACTAGCTCTTATAGACCAGGCTGGCCTCAAACTCATAGAGATCTGCTTACCTCTGCCTCCCAAGTACTGGGATTAAAGGTGTGCACCACCACCACCCAGCTTCAGGTTTTTTAACTTTAAGAAAATGAGGACACATTTTTAAAAATTTTTTTTAGATTTATTAATTTATTATGTATACAACATTCCTTCCATGTATGCCAGCAGGCCAGAAGAGGGCACCAGATCTCATTACAGGTGGCTGTGAGCCATCATGTGGTTGCTGGGAATTGAATTCAGGACCTCTGGAGGAGCAGTCAGTGCTCTTAACCTCTGAGCCGTCTCTCCAGCCTGAGGACACATTTTTTACTGTCTTCTTTGTGCTCTCTCTCTCTCTCTCTCTCTCTCTCTCTCTCTCTCTCTCTCTGTCTAGTGTCTCTGTCTTTCTATATCCAGTTTGGGATTTTTCATTTTTGTTGGTTGTTTGCCTAAGATTTAAAGACCAAACCACTAGAAAGCAGAAGCACATGGGGAATTTGCTTACCAATGAGGCTGCCCCCACTTCCCCTGTTGAAAATAAGGAATAACATAGATTTTTAATAATGATTTTTTAATTTATCCATTTTTAAGTTTTCAAACAAGCACATACTACATGTTAAGTATAGCCCCTATTAGTTCCTTTGTTCCTGAGATAGTTTCTCTTTCCCTTTCATATCATACATACGTATGTAACTATATAAAGTCTATATAAAATCTAAGATTCATGAATAACAAAATATATTTCTCCTTCTGCGGCTGGTTTAATGACTTAAAATAATTATCTCCAGATATATCTGCTTTCCTACAAATGCCATAATTTCCATCTTCTTTATGGCTAGAACCAAGTCCATTACACCTGGATAGTGATGTGTCCACCCCTCTGTGGGATACGTAATGAATCTTGTCCACTCCCCACCTCGTGTCCCTTCTCCTTTCATGCACACTCCTCCCAAGAGAAGCCGGGAGAGCTGTGCTAAGGGAGCAGAGGACGTGAGGCCTAAGAGCAATGCTTGTGAGCTCACAAGAGGCAGGGAGCCTTCCTAGGAGAGATGCTGCTGGAGGATTTGCTGTGCTGCTCATCTCTGCCCATAGGGTTTGACATTGTATGGGTAGTCACTTTAAAAGCAGTAAACAAGCCGGGCGATGATGGCACACGCCTTTAATCCCAGCACTCGGGAGGCAGAGGCAGGCGGATCTCTGTGAGTTCGAGGACAGCCTGGTCTACAGAGCTAGTTCCAGGACAGGCTCCAAAGCCACAGAGAAACCCTGTCTCGAAAAACCAAAAAAAAAAAAAAAATAAATAAATAAATAAATAAATAAATAAATAATAAAAGGAGTAAACAGAATCTGAAGATAATTGTTGATATAAACACAAGGGACGGTAATTGCATGGAATAAGTTGGCCTTGAATCAGACAATAAGAAAAGAGGGAAGTCATCGGAGAAGTAGAGCCTGAGAAAGAGGGCATTTGCCAGAAATCAAGGCAGCAGCCAAGGGGGTGTCTGCCTCTAAAGAGCACAGAGAATTAAGTCCTGCTTTACCACAGCAGCAAAGCCCTAGGCCTTGCTCTGCTGCACTCATAATTGCAACGTCTCTCTTGTCTCCTCTCTTCAGCATCTTTTCCTGGA
This sequence comes from Neodon shergylaensis, assembly GCA_025134845.1. Lineage (NCBI taxonomy): Eukaryota > Metazoa > Chordata > Mammalia > Rodentia > Cricetidae > Neodon > Neodon shergylaensis. The sequence continues at coordinate 2,021,675 of JABTXL010003145.1, read as the reverse complement.
AACAGCTGCATGCAAGCCGTCCAGACCCTCCCCTTCAACGGCTCAGCTTTTGGAATCCAGCTTTGAAAATTTTTTTAAGAACTTCAAGAAGGAAAACAAAATCCTCTCTGAGGAAACTATCACCTTGATTGAATCCCACCTAGAAAATAAAAACCTCCCGGGAGCGGTTTCTGCAATCAGCAATGCTCTCAGAAACATCGACAGAGCCCCACTGAACATCGCAGTGACGGGAGAAGCAGGGGCGGGCAAATCCAGCTTCATCAATGCCCTGAGGGGAGTGTGGGATGAAGAAGAAGGCGCAGCTCCCACGGGGGTGGTAGAGACAACCATGGAGAGAACTCCATACCCACACCCAAAGCTTCCTATGGTGACAATATGGGACCTGCCTGGGATTGGATCCACATCGTTCCCTCCCCAAAACTACCTAACGGAAATGAAATTTGCTGAGTATGACTTCTTCATTATCATCTCGGCTACTCGCTTCAAAGACACTGATGCCCATCTGGCCAAAGTCATGGCCAAGATGAATACAAAGTTCTACTTTGTCCGAACCAAGATAGATCAGGATATAAGTAATGAACAGAGGAGTAAATCTAAGACTTTCAATAGAGACAGTGTCTTAAAGAAAATCCGAGGCGACTGTTCAAGGCATCTCCAGGAGACTCTCTCCAGTGAGCCCCCAGTTTTCTTGGTCTCTAACTTTGATGTGTCCGACTTTGACTTCCCAGACCTGGAGACCACCCTACTGAGTGAGCTCCCAGCCCACAAGCGCCATGTCTTCATGCTGTCCTTGCACAGTGTTACTGAGACTGCCATTGACCGGAAGAGGGATTTCCTAAAACAGAAGATCCAGCTGGAGGCCTTGAAGGCTGGAGCTTGGGCCACCATTCCATTTGGGGGCTTAGTCAGAGATAAGATCCAGAAGGTAGAGGAGACCTTGGACCTCTACAGGACCTACTTTGGGCTGGATGATGCCTCGCTAGAAAATATTGCCAAGGATTTTAACGTGTCTGTCAATGAAATCAAAGCACACCTTAAGTCTCTCCGTTTGCTAACAAGGACCAACGACATGTCCTTAGAAAACAAACTATGGAAATACATTGAATATATTTCCTCTGTTACTGGGGGGCTACTTGCCACAGGCCTTTACTTTAGAAAGACTTTCTATTTGAAAAATCTCTTCATTGATACCGTGGCAAGTGATGCCAAGACTCTTCTCAATAAGGAGTTTTTATCAGAGAAGCTGACTGACCCCCCAGAATACTGGGAAGCAGCGATGGAGCTATGAGGCACTTACCTTCGGGCTGGCTTTGGTCACTGACTTATGAGCTACTTTGAAGCAGCAAACATTTTCTATGAAGACCACAGGATTCACCTCTGTCAGAGACTGTGGCAGCTGAAGAAGAGTCATCAACAGTGTAAACACACATGGGAAAAGCTGTCTCCCACTAAAATACCATGATGAGAACACACGGGTGTATACAAGTGACTTATAATATCCTTCTGAAATTAAACTTGGATGTTTTGTCTCATGGAGATTCCCCAGGCATTGCCACAAGAATATCTTTTGGAGTTATGAAGGACAGGGGGCTGATTCCCAGAACACATGAGGCGCTATCTCCTGGACACAAGAGCCACATGGTAGATGGGACTGTGACCATTGTCCATGCTACCTCCAGGATGGACACAAGAGCCTCAGCAGCCTTCCTTAAGTGCAGAGGCAAATCCCATAACCCCTTTCTTCTATCCTTAGCTCTAAGTCCAGAACCATATGGCCGTAGCTGCCAAGTTCCACTGCTTGCTGGGGCTAGAACATGGCCCCCTTGTTCATTTACATCCTCACCAGCTACCTGATCTTGATGGTTCCCATCACTGCCTCAGCTTGGCCATTTGGAAACTTACTCTGTAGACCAGGCTGGCCTCAAACTCAGAGATCGGCCAGCCTCTGCCTTCCCAGTGCTAGGATTAAAGGTGTGCGCCACCACACCAGGCTCTAAACTTTTCTCTAGCTCCTTTTCACCAGTTGAAAATTTAGCTGGGTAGGATTTTGCCCTGAGGTCACCACTCCCTTTAGTGCATTTCCTTATCTGTTTGTCTTCTTGGACACAGGATTTGCTCTATTCTACTTCCTAATGCTTTTTTCCTCCTTAAAATTTACATTTTATAATTTACCCTACTCAGATTGCTCTTTTTCATTATAAATTTTCATTAGAGTTAACCTGACATAGTACATACCAGGCTATTTTGATATTTCTTCTGCCAATGGAATTAATCCAAAAGTCTTAACTTTAGCCTCAGGCAGACTCTTCAGACAAGGGCAGAAAACAGCTACTTTCTTCACTAAAATGTCACAAGAACTATCTACTAAGGCAGCATACTAAAATTCTCCCATGTAATCTCTTGAGCAAACCCCCAGAGTTCATCAAATCATATTCAACACCACTGTCTTCCATGCTAGTACTAGTATGGCCCATTTAGCAGTACTTAAAGCATTCAACTGCTTTTCTAATCCACAGACCTAACATCCATGTTCCTTCAAACAAAAGCATGGTCAGGCCTATAACAGCAATACCCCACTCCTGGTACCAACTTCTGTCTGAGTTAGGGTTTCTGACACTGTGAAGAGACACCAAGACCACAGCAACTCTTGTAAAGGAAACATTTAATTCAGATATTCAGTCCATTATTAATGTGATGTTCTGTCCCTTTAAGAGACAAGCCACGCCCACTCTCTCCTGTCTGTTGTCTGCTGAGGCTGATCTTCAGCTTCCAGCCTGAGTCCCTTCTCTTTTCTGTCCCTCCCACAAAGAAGCAGCTTCTGCCTTGCTCCATTCTCCCCACTTCTCCCCCTTTCCCCCTCTCTGTCTCTCTCTGTTTCTCTCTGTTCTTCCCCCTTCTCCCTTTCCCCCTTCTCCCCTTCCCTTCCATAACCCACTAAATAAATATCCAAACTCACTCTGCATGATGTGCCTATCCTTATGTCTCTCGCCTGCCATGTGGCTCCCTCCCCAGGATCAGCCACCTTCTGAGACCTGTGGCATGATCTCATGTTGTGCCCATCCATCTGTCTCTCCTCATAGGACTCCCTGCCCCTGTGCCATCCCTGCCTGGAACTCATGGTCTGCTGCAGCCACTTGGGGAACTGCGCTGTCCCTGCCTGGCACTGTCTGCTCTCGCAACCCACTGCCTGCTGCCTGGCCCCACTAGGGGACCTGCAGTATGGTCTCATGGCCCGCTGCCTGCTGCAGCCACTGGGGATCCGCAGTATTTTTACTTAACCCATTACAATTATCAAGGACTATGGCAGCAGTCAGACATGGTACTGGAGAAGTAGCTGAGAGTCCTACACTGCAGGCAACAGGAAACGGTCTGACAGTCACACTGAGGGAATCTTGAGCAAAAGAGACCTCAAAGTCCACCCCCACAATGACACACTTCCTCCAGCAAGGTTATACTTCCTCCAACAACGCCACACCTCCTAATAGTGCCACTCCCCATGACTTAAGGGAAGCAATTACTTCAAACTATCACAAACCCTATCTCAAAAAAAAAAAGGAAACAAACAAACAAAATAAAACAAGTAACTGCCCATTGATCATCAACTGCCCTTTGAGTTTCTACCCACTCAACCTGCGATGTTTGCAAACTTTCAGTCTGTTTATCCTATGTGTGGTAGTGATGTGTGTGATGTGTGGAGTGGACGAGCATGAATCCTGCCTACAGTTTCTTGGACATCAGAATGCTGTATTCAGTGCTAAATCTTAGAACTGTACAAGGAAACCACTGATTGAACACTTGAAAAAAAAAGCAATAGGAAGAAAGTCCTCATGTACATTCCAGAACCGGACAACAGAGAAATATCTGAGCTGCACCCTTAGCAGCATGGTCTTTGTAGTGATATTTCATTTGGATTTTAATAAATAAAGCTTTCCTGAAGATCAGAGAGGAAAACACCCCTACTGATGAGCCTTACAGACCAGGCAACGGTGGCACACACGTTTAATCCCAGCAGCCACACGAGTTTACCATAGAAACCAGGTGGTAGTGGTGCACGCCTTTAGTTCAGCCCTAGAAAGGAATAAGAGATGAGAGGAGACAGGTTTCAGACACAGTCTCATTCTGAGATTCCTGGAGGCAGGATCTCCATTTTGGACTGAAAGAGAGGTAAGAGCCAGTGACTGACTGCTCTGTTTTTCTGACCTTCAGGTTGAACCCCAATATCTGTCTCTGGGTTCTATTAATCATGCCTCATGTTTTCACTTGTATGTCTACAGTGAATGAATGATTAGACAGAACAACCTTACTATCAAAACAGGGCATCAGAAGCTCCAGTTCCAAGCGTCTCACACAGCAGGGAGGTGTGCCAAGGTCGTCCGCACATTCATCCTCATTCTAAGCAACAAGCATCTTTGATTTTTTTTTCCTATCACTCCAGCAATGTACAGAAAACAAACGCAGAGAAGCCGTGGGAAATTCAAGACCTGCTCCAGCATATTAAGATGGGCATGGGGTATATGTATCAATGCATGGAAAGTTTGGAGCTTGGGAGACTGCCCTGGAGTACATTGAGCCCCCTCCATTGAGTTCTGGATTCCCTGAGAGGGAAAATCCATTTTCTTTAAGGATGGGGATGGTTCCCGGTAGGAAAAATGTGCCCCCGCCCTCATGGGTGTATGGGCAGCACATATTGGACTCTGGATTATAATTAAAAAGAAACGAGGACATGAAGCTGGAAGGAAGCTCAGGAAGTAGGAGATGACCTGGGAGGAGTTAGGGAGAGAGCGTGCGCAAATATGATCAAAATGCATTGCATGCATGAAATACTCAAAGATCTAATAAAAACTGTACTTTCTAAGAAATTATGGAAACAGAGTAAATGGGGGAAAACAGAATTGCTTTGTTTTAAGAAGGACAGACAAACATGTCTGTAGCCCATTAGTCCTTTCTTCCTGACTGGAGCTGGTTCTATTGCCCTGCCTCCTTGTGAAGAGACAATTCATTTTCTTGAGATTCCTCCAAGAAGCTCAGGCCCAGGCTTCCCTTCCCTCGGCTTGGGGCATAGCTTTGAAAGCTATGAATGGAAGCAGTTTGGGTTCAGAAACGATTTATTACAGAAACCCTCACCCTGGTCTGCTGAGGTGTGTGACACAGATGATTAAACTGACAGGAGGGGCTGGAGGGATGGCTCCGTGATGAAGAGCACTGGCTGCTTCTCCAGAGGACCCAGGTTCAATTCCCAGCACCCACATGGTGGTCTGGCTTGGTCTTCTGTCTTTCTGCTCATTCAATTCTTGTCGAAGCCAAGGAACAAACACTGCAATTCCCTGGATGACTTAAGGTTATACATAGAGTTCCAGGATGCCAGGGAAAGAGACTGAGATTTTGACTCAAATATCCAAGATAGACAGACAGTAACAAAGACAGACAGAGGAAAGGCAGACAGATGAAAGGGAGAAAAAAAAAAGGGAGAGGTGGAGACAATGCTGGGTACCAAGGGAAGTCACAATGACAACTCTGATACTGCCGTGGAGGTGCTTGTGCCGACCCTGAGCCCCTTCCTGCTTGGGTGAGAGGAGGTCAGGCACAGAGAAGCAGGACATTGCAACGCAAGAGAGAGGAGATCCGGCAGTGTGATGGGCAGGATTTGTGCTCAGGGCTCCAGAGCAAGGCTCTGGCCAATGGTGTTGCATGAGACACCCAGCTCCTGTCCTGCCCAACCTGTCTCCTTCCAGCATAAGACACAGGCTCAGCTCTGCGCTCCACCCCTGCTCCTCTGTATTCAGATTTGCAGAGAGAACTTCCAGTAATTACCAAACAGCAGAGGCCATAACAGAGCTGCCCTGGCCTTCTGAAGGAAGCGTGGTTCCTGTGTCCTGCACCTGCTTTTCTTAGAATCCCCCAGCCCATCTCACCTCCATCTTGGGAAGATCACGAGTGTTAGTGCTGCTTTGACATGGTGAACCCAGTCCCTGGCTCCATCCAGAAGTCAACCTTTCACCAAACATTTCGGAGCTCTTAGGAAACTGAGCTCCCCCTCCTACCCCAGCTGAGTGCCCCTTTCCTCTCAGCCTCCTACATACTGACTGGAGACCACTTCTCTTTCTGGATGAAATCGTCTCTCTTGTGAAGATGGTGAAGTGGTTGAAGCAGGTGAGAAGAAAGGAAGCTTGCCAGGGAGCAGGCGGGGTGAGGTGTGTAGTCATCTGAGGGGCAGCTCCGGGATTAATATTGTCCCTGGAAGACGGGTTCTACACAGACCCAGAAAAAACCTGACCCGTTGACTGAACTGTGATCATCTCTGGGCAGAATATGCAAAGCCTGGAGTTAGGCTCCGCCCCTCTGAGAACGTTAAGGAACTGGCTGAATATGCAGTGTCCAAAAATAGGAACCAAACCAGCCCTCACTGCAGTCCTCACCCCATAAGAGCTCAGGCACAAAGAACCCAGGGGAAGAAACTGCAGAACGGAAAACAGGGCTTGTGGTGGATGGGATCTGGAAGGAAATCCAGGACAGTCAGAGATCAGAGCACTCTCAGCTCCTCCTCTGCCTCGGGCTCTGGGTGTCACAGGAGGACCTCAGAACTTCACAGTTCACCACTTCCTTTGCTGAGCATCCTTGGTCTGCATAAGAATTGTGTGAGGAACGGACCTTGCCTGAGCTCAAACTACTTCCTGAGAGAGAGAGAGAGAGAGAGAGAGAGAGAGAGAGAGAGAGAGACTCTTCAGGGGGGAAGCGGCATCTGGCCACAGTCACTTCAGTAGAAGGTAAGTAGAAGTTTCTGTTGTTTTCTTATCCGTTTCTGTGACAAAGAGAACTTCAAAACAAGAGTTTGTTTTTGTTTGTGGTTTATAAGGAGCTACCGTCTGTCTTAGTGAGTTTTCTATTGCTCTGATAAAACACCATGACCAAGGCAACTCGAAAAAGAAAGCGTTTGATTGGAGGCTTATATCCCCTAGAAGCCAGCAGGGAGAGCTAATTTCAGATGCTATAGACTTTTGAAACCTCAGAGCCCATTCCCAGTGACATGACTTTCCAACAAGGCCACACCTTCTAATCCTTCTCAAACATCCTGCCAACTGTATTCAAAGCCTTCCAGCCTAGGAGCCTGAGGGAGCCATTCTCATCCAAACCAGCACACAGCCCAGGGTGGCACCAAGATGGGAAAGCAGGAGCATGTGACAGTCAGTCACATCACGTCTGCAGTCAGGAAACAGAGAGCAACAAATGCCGATGGTGGTTATTCGTTCTGTCCCTGCCCTGAGAACAGGAAATGGTGCACACCACAGTCAGAGTGGGTCTTCTACTGCCACCAAACCTCCCTAGAAATACAACCACAGATGCAACCAGAAGTTTGCTCTCTGCATAATGTAAAAGCCAATAAAATGACAGCAAAGATTCACCACTACAACCCTGTTCGTCGGGTGACATGAAATTCATCTCCTGGCACCAGGACAGAAGAGCTGGAGGTCTGGTTTATTCCACTCAGGAGTTCACAACAGGGTCCCTCTGATGCTCTTCTTTTTAAAGATTTATGTAGTCATTCTATGTGTATGAGTGCTTTGTCTGCATGTATATATGTGCGCCACATGCAAGCCTTGTGCCCACAGAGGGAATGGGAATCAAAGTAGGCTGTGAGGCGCCATGTGGGTGCTGGGAATTGAACCTGGTGCTGGGCAAGAGAAACCAGTGCCTTTAGCCTCTTTGCCAGCTCTCCACCTTATGATGGTCTTCTGTACCAATTAGCATATTCTTTTACCTGCTTAAGCTCCTCCAACACAGCAGTGAGGAGGTAAATATCCCTTCTATCTGGCTATGCTCACTTCCTGGGTCTTCTGATAGGGTTCAAGTTTGGGGGGAACAGAGTACAATATGCTCTACAGGTCTAAGGGAATCTCTACTGTAACTTCCTCATTTTCTTCAGAGGGTTAAACCCCACTGTCAGAACCACCCATAGGCAATACCTTGGTTACCCTGTAAGTATAAGAACTCATAAGCCGGGAATTGAACTTAAAACCTCTGGAAGAACAGCCAGTACTCTTAACTTCTGAGCCACCTCACCAGCCCCCATATAGTGATTTCTTTTTTTTTTTTTTTTTTGCCGTCAATAAGAAATTTACTTATGTTAAAAAAATCCAAATGCTGGCATTGTCCAGAAAATTTTAACAGGTTTATTTATAATTTTTATAAAGTTGAACTGTTGAAATGTGTTCACTGAAACATTTTGCTTGCATTAATGCTTTACATCTTGCATTTATATTAAAAATTCACACACAAATGAAAATGGAAAAACTGCCAATACCTGATTTCTGTCCCCTATTTTTCCACTTGCAATCATATACTTAGGTACCTTTTGACCCCATGGAAAAAATATCTAACATTCAGAACTACTGATAACAGGAAGAAGAGGAAAAAATTTTTTTTGAGAATGAAATGTTTCCCCTCATAGTGGACTCTTAAGCACGTTCTCCGCGTATGCGGCGTGCTAGCTGGATATCTTTTGGCATAATTGTTACACGTTTGGCATGGATAGCACACAGGTTGGTATCTTCAAAAAGGCCAACCAGATAGGCCTCACTTGCCTCCTGCAAAGCACCAATAGCTGCACTCTGGAAGCGCAGATCTGTTTTGAAGTCCTGAGCAATTTCTCGCACCAGACGCTGGAAGGGGAGTTTGCGGATCAGAAGTTCAGTGGATTTCTGATAGCGTCTGATTTCACGGAGTGCCACAGTACCAGGCCTGTAACGATGAGGTTTCTTCACCCCTCCAGTAGAGGGCGCACTCTTGCGAGCGGCTTTTGTAGCCAGTTGTTTCCTGGGTGCTTTACCACCGGTGGATTTACGGGCAGTCTGCTTTGTACGAGCCATGGTATGGGCACCTCCTTACTTACCCCCCTTCTCCTTCGGCTGGAGCTCGGCAAGCGAGAGGCGGCGCTGGCGTTAGAGAGCGGCGGCGGCGCGGCGACGGCTGCGAACACCCATATAGTGATTTCTTGATGTATATTCCATTTTTGTATAATAGTTGCTAGTTAAAAAAAATCCTATGAAATAGATATCAGGATTTGTACTATTTGATCACACTTTGATCACACTCAGCGACAGGAATGGCGGCCATCCAGAACCTTGTTTTGGACCTCTTAAGGACACTTGGGCACCCCTGCAGAGAGGCCCAAGTGACAAAGAAATAAGGTTCTTGGTCTCAAAGCCGACTAGGATTTGCCTGCCATGAACTACCAAGTAAGTAAGCTTGGAAGCAGGTGGCCTGGCCTCCCATGGCCTCTACCTGGATGGGGAGCCTGGCTGCAACCTCTTCGAATGGCCTGAGCCAGACCCTCCCAGCTAAGCTTCTCTCTGATTACTGACCCTCGGAAAATACACAAAGTATCAAAGGTCGGTTATTTAAGGCTGCGGTTTGGTGGGTAATTTGATATGAAACAGATATTACAACACAGTCACTGGGAGAACCATCCACTATGCTGTTAACTCTGAGCCTCCCTTCTGTTTTCCTTCCGGTGAAGACCAATTTTTCTTTTAGAATATCCTTTAATACACATTCATTGTAGACCCTGAAAAAAAAAAGGAACTCATGAGCCCCTCACCCACACGAGCCCCTCACCCACCTCTCATGGAAGGGGAATCTCAAGCTAGGGTTGAAAGACGGCGCTGTCTGTGCACCCTTCCAGTTTGACTCAGCTCAGGTATTTGATCTGCATTGAGAAGCCAGCTCCACAGTCAGGCACAGACTCGTCCCTCTGTACACTACGTGAATGCAGTGGGAACTTCCCAAATTTTCTTTTTTCCAGTTTCCCGTGAATGCCCTGTGCGCTACGGGCATGGTCGACCATGAGGAAGCAGATCAAGTCCTTCTGGAGTAAATCAACACACTAGTTTTAGCTCACTATTCCTCCTAGTGGACAAATGTGGAATAAAACCAGATATTTGACCTGGTGGTTGTGGCACAAGCCTTGAATCCCAGCACGTGGGAGGCAGAGGCAGGGGGGACCTCTATGAGTTCAAGGTCAGCCTGGTCTACAAAGCGAGTTCCAGGACAATCGGGGTGGTTATACAGAGAAACCCTATCTCAAAAACAAAACAAAAATAGATGCTCAAGCCGGGCGGTGGTGGCGCACGCCTTTAATCCCAGCACTCGGGAGGCAGAGGCAGGCGGATCTCTGTGAGTTCGAGGCCAGCCTGGTCTACAGAGCTAGTTCCAGGACAGGCTCCAAAACCACGGAAAAACCCTGTCTCGAAAAACCAAAAAAAAAAAAAAAAATAGATGCTCAAAACCAGCATATATATTGGTCCCTCCTCCAAGGTGATACAAGCAGCAAACACTTGCTGCGGAGAGGAGGCTTTCTACAGTAGAGCTGCCTTCACCCAGCACAGGGGCTTCCAAGGATGCAGGGTTCATGAGTCATCACCCCTAGTGAGTGGGCTTCCCAGTGAGGCCACTGCCCTCAGTCACCCAGGTTTCTGCAAATGACCCCCAAATGTTTGGTGGTTGGCTAAGACAGGCTTGGAGGAAATGGCTTTGCTCTACCTGGGGGGGGGATGACTGTTCACATCGCTCCAGAAAAGTCACATGATTGGGTCTGTGGCCTCCTGACCATCACCCCTTATCACCATCCCTGCCCATAGTTCTCAAATGGGTAAACCGTGCTGCCAGCGGGAACGAAAACTGGACCTCAGTGACACCTAGAGGCTACTTAGGGAAAGACGATTTTTTCTTGTGTGCTTTCTCCCTTTTTAATTTAACATTTTTTGAGACTTCCATAAATGAATATTCTGTTTACATCACGTTCATACATCCCTTCCCCCCAAACTCCTCCACTTCTTCTAAAACTCATGGCCTCTTCTTCTTTATTTATTGCTATGCACATACATGCATACACCACACCCAAACACACACACAAACACACAAACAAAAATGCTGAGTCCATTTAGTGTTGTACGTATAAGTGTTTAGAGCTGATCATTTGAGGCTAGATGATCTGTCAGGAGTCTCGTCCTCAGAGAAGATTGGCTAGCCCTAAGAGAGAAATGTTTTATGTGAAATATGTGAGCCAGGGGGAAAATGAGTTCATTATTAGGAAACCAAAATATTACATGAGAAAATAATCCCACTTTCTGTCCCTTCAGAGAATGTAAAGACAATTACTTTGGAAATTCAAGATGATCTGCGGAGACAGACGACGTGACGTGAATGATAAAAGCTGAGAGAGCAAAGGCAAATAAACGAGAATTTGAAAAGAAGACTAAAGAAAGACTGCTCCATCTCACCTGAATTACACCAGGAAGTGCTGAGAGAAACCACCTCCTCCAAAGTGTGGTCAGGGCGCTAAGACACTTCACAGATTCTTCAGCACACACCTCCTGAGCCCACTGAGTCCAGTATCCAGTATGAGGCCAAGAGGGGCAACTGCAGACGAGGTAATCTCCTTTCTGATCCCCAACTGTAAACGCCTTTCTTTCCATGTGGGAGTCAAAGTGCAGTTTTGTTTGCTGAAGAACTGAGGGGTGACTTCACGGTAACTGGAGCGCTAATCAGGACAGCGTGTGATGGATTGATTACCTCCGTGGGCACCTTGTGGGAGGGAGGGAGAGGAAGAGTAGCATGGGTCCCCAGCTCAGTGAGAGCAGGAGACCAGGAAAGCCCTTGCTCTCAGAGCCCCCTCCATCCTGCTGTAGACAAGCCTTCTGTGCGGGAGTTGGACCACCAGGCTGTGGTGGCACACACCTTTAATCCTAGCACTCGGGAGATGATGCAGGCAGATCTCTGAGTTGGAAGCCAGCCTGGTCTATAAAGTGAGTTCCAGGACAGCTGGGGCTACACAGAGAAACCCTGTCTCTAAAAACAAAATAATAAAATAATAATAGTAATAATAATAACAAGGTCCATGAGAAACTAAATTTGCTGATCTTGGAGCTAAGGTACCTATACTACCCCTGACAGAAATACTAGGGCCCTTTCTTTAGTCACAGTGCAAATTAGAGGAGAACTAATTAGTCTTAACAAAAGTGGGTACAAGGCTCTGTGGTTGCAAGTTGTGTGTGTGTGTGAATATGGATTTGTGCATGTCTGTCTGTACATGGGCATGCCTCCATGTGTGATACATGTGAGATTGTGATTGACAGGTCGCCCAGCCATGTACCAAGCCCTGCTCATCCAGGGTGAGTCAGCATGAATCTTTCTGTGAGGTGTGACCTGGTGTGGGGATGAAGGAACAATACCGGGATGTCACTGTGGAACGGAAGGGGGAAAGTGCCAGAGAGAGGCAGTCCCACAGCCACTTGAGTGTCAGATAAACAGAGAAACGCCTGTGCTGTGTATTTTATAGTCCTTGACCCTCCCTTTCTGTCGACAGTGCATTAATGATTAATCAGAGTGAACGCCTATTGAAGCTGGATCTTGAGTAACTCAGATGTTAAGGGTCTATGCTGGTCATGGTAGCTCATGCCTTTATTTCCAGCACTCAGGAGGCAGATACAGGAGGAGCTTTGGGGACTGAGAGTTCCAGGCCAAAGAGGACCACAGTGAGATTCTATCTCAAAGCGTTTCTCAAAAAGAACACTTTTCTATTCTTGCAAAAGACCCCAGGTTTAGTTTCCAGCACCCATATGGTGGCTCACAAGTGCCCTTAACTCCGGTTCCAGGAGATCGGGCCCTCTCTTCTGGCCTCTGCAGGCACCAGGCTCACACAGTGTGCATACACATACCATCAAAACATTCATATACATAAAACGAATTAATCCTTAAAAAAGAAATCTTGCCGGGAGGTGGTGGTGCATGCCTTTAATCCCAGCACTTGAGGAGGCAGAGGCAGGTAGATCACTGAGTTTGAGGTCAGCCTGGTCTACAGAGTGAGTTCCAGGACAATCAGGGTTACACAGAGAAATGCTGCCTCAGCCCCTCCCAGCCAGCCAGACAGACAGACAGACAGACCACACCACACCACACACACACCACTTAGAATCCAAACCAGACTTTCTCAGGTCAGACCTATCTGTCTCCCTCCACCCTCATACTGTGTACAGGGAAGCCCAGCCCACAGACTCCAAGGACTCAAGGACTATCAGCAGCATATCCCATATGAGGGGTACCCAGTAGCTAAATGAGGTCCTTCCTCCACTTCCTACACATACTCAAAGTCACTCGTTCCTTCCCCAAAATATAAGGCACCCCTTACATTGCAGCTTTCCAGGAATCAGAGAGCCCGACAAGGGCATGTACTATGGACTGTTCAACCATCATGTGGCATGGAACCTCCTTCTTCTCCTGAACCTCTTCAAAGGAGCCCTCTGATCTGCCTTGTGGGCCTGAGCTCTCCTATAGCCTCCACCATGCTAAGACTTCTCCTAATAAATCTTCCACCCAGAAGGACACACACACAAAGTGAAGAAGATGGTGACAGAGTCATTGAACTCCTACATTCCTTGCATAGCAAGGTGACTGAAATATACACCTTCCTTTTTTTTTGTTTATGTGATTTTTTTCTAAATTCTTTCGAAAGTCTCTCTATGAAGCTGAAGCTGCCCTGGAACTTGCTACTATAACACAAGTTCGTCTGCAACTCAAACTCTCCTTACCTCTGTCTCTCAACTGATTAGATTCTGCATGTGTCCCCGTGGCCCAGTTCACACACAGCTTCTAACCAGGTGATTACCCTCAGCCTTGCCTTGTCAGGGAGGTCTAACTCCAGACCGTCCCACCCAAAGGTCCTCTGCAAATGGCACTTTCAAGGACAGGCTGCCTGTGCTCTGATTACCCTCTGTGTCCACACACTGCGTCCAGCCATTACAGCATCCTACTTTGAGGAACCTTTGCCTGATGCCCAACCGTAACGAACCCTGCTGTGCCCAGCCTCAGTTCCTCCCCAAGAGCAAGAGCATGAGAGGATTGACTCTGGGGTCCAGGGAAACACTGCCTGGGTTGGAGCTCTGGCTCATTTGTAGAGAAGGTTCCAGACGCTCTCTTCCTGATCTTCCTGTCCTACCCTGAGACCTACTCCTATTTATTCTTGTGAATTCACATAAAGAAAGCAGGACAGACCAACAGCCCCCACCAGTCTCTAAAGACGGAGGTGGAAATCAGCCAGAGACTTGTGTGGTTTCTCCCCAGGCTCTGCCTAGAGGCATAGGACTTAGAGAGAAGCAAACAGCAGGGACAGCTTCTGGCTTTCACTCAAAACCTCCAGTTCGTTAAACAGCAGCAGGAATGTGAAAGGCACCCACACTAAGTCCCTTTCTCAGCAACTCAGTCTTTTCCAGGAAGGAGAAAGAGAAAGCTACCATCGCTAATACAGGATCACATTACCGGTCACCTGGAGGGGTGACCAGAGGGCTCTTTGTGACCGCGGGATTAAATTGCAATTGCGCAAACCCCTGGGCAATAGTGAGCCTGCAAGTGGGCAGAAGTTGTGTGCAGGGCCCTGGAAAGGGCCTGTGAGAGCCTCCTCATTCCTCCCCACCCAACCTGTCTCCCTCCATAGTGAGTATGAAGCAGGCTCAGTTCTGCTTGCATACACACCCCTGCTCCTCTTTACTCAGCTGTGCGGCGAGAACTTGCCAGTGGGTACAGAAAAGCAGCAAAGGAGATGACAGAGCTGCTCTTACCCTCTGAAAGCAACGTGGCTCCTCTCACCTCCTCCCTTTGTCACTGGGTCTGTTGCCGGTTGCCAGAAAACACGTCTGTTTTTCTTCATGACAACATCACATGGGGGTCAGTGTTTCTAGGCCAGGGTCAAAGTGTCCAATGCCTGCTTTTACTCAGGTGTGCAACTCTACTAAACTTACTCTTGGATTGTAGAAAAATGAAATCTGGCCCCTCCCAGCTGAGATCCTCTTCCCACTCAAACACTGCACAGACCAGAGCCGGATTCCCCACTCCCTGGGGATAATCAAGTGAGCCGGCAAACAGGGAAAACAACCACACAGAACAAGGTGGCCGCCCGTGTCTCCAATCACCTGAGGAGTCAGTGTTTGTAAGTCTGAAGGTTAATATTGCCCAGTTAGTGCCCATGTAAAGAAGTAGCAGGGCCAGGCACAGGATGCTCTGACCCTGAACTAGCTGTTAAGTTCCCTAAGCAGATTTGGCAAACCATCCCCCCCCCCCCCCCCCCCCCCCCCCCCCCCCCGCATTCCCACATTTGTTGAACTCAGATAAGCACGGCCCTCTCTCTGAAAAATACTATGTAAGCTTGCCCCACCTTATCCTTTAAACCAGCTGTTTCCAGGAATCTGAAACCGAAACCTACTCTCACCGGAATCTCCTCCCTGTCCCGTCTTGGCATCAACACTCAGATCTAGCAAATGCAGGGCCAAAAGCAAGGTCTGATAGAGACCAGAGGCAGAAAGACAATCCACGCTGTCAGCCAGCTCCTACTCTTTCTAGCTGGTCTCTTGGAAGGACTCCAGACTTCTGCATCTCATCTCTGAATATCCCGGGTCTGGATTTCAGTTCCAGATCTCTCCATAGAGAACTTCTGCTGGAGGACAAACGTTTTTTTAAGGAGTAGCACTCCAGGAAGGCCCTAACATCTGGATCCCGCACAATCCCTCCTCTGGAGCCTGTAAGTAAAAGCCTCTAAGTTCAGCTTGGTGGCCCCAATCTCCTGCAACTTCCATCCCTTATGCTATGACAAGGAGAACTGTGACTGTGTTGTTGACTCCCATGGGACGCTTTACCCTCTCTCAGGAGTGGATGGGAGTTAGGAAGGGGAGGAGAGGGGGCAGTTGGAAGAGGGGAGGGAAGGGTTACTGTGGTGGTATGAAAAATGAAAAACAAAACTTTTGCATTTAAATAAAAAATAAAGCACTTTAAAAAAGAAAGACGGAAAGAGGGAGAGAGAGAGAGAGAGAGAGAAGCAGAACTGTGACACCAGGCCACCGGGACCTTGAGGTCTGGCCTATTTCTGCTCGGCACAGCAGGGCCTCTCTGACTGTCTTCAGTACCACATAGTACTGCATATCTTTGCTGATCAAACCAGCATGGAGGCAAAGGTCTATCTAGCTCACCTGCATATTCCTGGCCTGTGGGTCTTCAAACGGTGGCTAAATTTGAAGAAGGGGGACTGAGTGTGCCAACCCATATTCTCCTAGAGTCTAAGATGGTACCTCTTCGTCTCGCCACAAGAATAAATTCCCACGATCAGAATGGTCCACAGGCAATACCTAAGATACATGAAAAATATGAAAAGAAGGGTTTGCTCCTTGTCTGGACCTCAGGGTGGGTTTTGAATATAAGGTAGCTTAGTGACCTCTTTGCCTGACTCCATCCAAATGTTTATACGCATTGTAGTGGCTCATCCTTGTATAAATTAACTAACTTTTCAGACACCATCTTCCCAGAGCGTGCCGGACTCAGTACTGTCCCCATTCACCTTGAGGAAGTTTATCACACTTCTTGACTTTTCTCTCGGTCTTCCCTAATGGTGATTGAATAAGGAACAGATGAGGATTTCAGCACACACAGGGCTATCAGTTCACCAGAATCCTTCATTTTAGCTTTGTTCCTAGTGTGTTCTGGTCCCCACATCTCCATGAGTCTCTCTGATGGAGATTTATAACAGCTATGATACGCGAACTACACAGAGCCCTACACAGAAAAAAAAAATCCACTTGTAGTTGGGCTTCATTTTGCATCAGGTAAGCCACGAAATTTATGGAGTGCGCTATAATAAGCATGTTTTCAAGTTAATTAATTGGAGTAGAAAATAGTAAAACTCAGTTCAATGAACTAAGGTGGAAGGAAACAGTGCCAGGGTGAACCGTGTGGCAACTACCACCTTTATGAGCATGCATGTGTACACGTGTGTGAGCATGCATCTGTGTACAAGTGTGTGAGCATGCTCTTAGTTCTGTGTCTGTGGGAGACCCCAAAGACACTGCTCACAGGGTCTGCTTCTCCTTCCCAGGCACAGCTCCCCTCTCTGGTTGGAACTATTTTTTTTT
>JABTXL010003145.1:1995744-2004697 GCA_025134845.1 Neodon shergylaensis | reverse complement strand
TCTTTGGGCATCTTCAACCTTGTACAGAGGAGGTGAAATAGGGGTATAAGCTAGGAAAGAGCCTCAAAAAAAAAAAGGAAGTGGGAGGACACATGAATCCCAAAAAGAATTCTCTGGGCTCTTTGTAAATACTGGGTCAGTGTTCCGAACTATGGTACCCCACAGCTACCAGTGACAGCACTCTCCCAAGTGGCTCCCCAAAGAAACTTGTAGCTTTATACAGCTACCCATTGCCTTTCCAAGTCTGCTCATAATACATGGAGTGAGGCAGGATCCAACTCTCTTGAGAGTTACTGGATCCTGTGTGCAGCCGTGACCTGCGCCGTCTCACACAGGGTCCGGTACAGGGTGTGCAGGTGTGGGAAGTCCCTATCTCCGGTCACAGTCACATAAACAGCCCTGAGAAGAGCATGGTCTGCGCTCATCTTCTACCCTGGCAAGTAAAACTCACAGTAAAGCAAAGCAGACGCAGATCTAGACCTTGGCCAGCAACAGCCAAGGAGGGAATAGTTGCCTTGAGGACAAGATGTTCCTAAAAGCCACACAGCTTTTCTCTGTTCCTTCGTCTCCACACACCACTGCAGAATGTTCTCTGCTCCTGGATTTTGTCAGGCTTCATTCCCCTGGCTTCTAGCCAACTTTGCCTCAGAGTATACCAGCCCATCATGGTGCCTCTATACCCAGCTCCGGACACCTTGACACTCTGAAGCAGGAAGCAGCACCCTGGCTGAGCCACATCACCTCAGGTCTGGTACAGGCACTGCTACAGGAGCATTCTGTTGGAGGAGTCTGCTGCAGGAAGACTCTGGGTAGTCTCCGTTGTCACTGGCTTGAAGGGCTTGCAGCCTCTGTGCAGGTGTGATATGTGCCAGCAACCTGTCCCATATCCTCCCTCCCACTGCACTCTGGGCACCTTTAGCATCATTTGATGAAGCATCTTGGTCTCTCGCTGAGTGTAACCACCCCCCCCCCAGCAAGCTCTGCTCTGAGTCATTGGAGACACTGGGGGAATTGCCTTTACCACTGCAATTCAGTTTTAGGGTAAACATCAAAAAGGACAGACACATTGGTTTCCAAAATTATAAAATGTGTACCCATATAAGGTGTAAATGACAGTTGGTGGCAGTGAGTAGACTGGAGTTCCCAAGGGAAAGCCCTCAGCATGCATCAAATCCTCTATTAGGTAGGATTTGTCCTCACTATGCCTACAGAAACGTGGAGTCATTTGCCAGGGTCAACCTGATTCTTAGACTTGGTGATATTCTCCTGCAATCTCAACACTAGAGAGACTGAGACAGGAGGATCATAAATTTGACTGGAAAGACCCAATCTCAAAAAAGACAATTTATTCATAATTCTCTGATTCTTCACCCACAATCAACAATAATGAATACCACTTATCTAATAGGGTTTGAGGACTATTAAGTGAGATAAGGCATTCGAAGGACCCAACACAGACTCACAGACAAAGGACCTTCTTGCTGTGTGGTTAAAGTCGAAGAGTGGAGGAAGAACCCGAGGAACGGCTTCCTCGGAGACCCTAGTAAAACCAGAGAGCCTCACCAAGAGACCGAGAGGTGTGCAGAGAGCACCACGCGGAGCTTGTCATGAAATCATCACAAAAACCCTGGGAGGTGGGTAGCATTCTTTTCTGGCGCTCGGGGCAGAAACTGGAGTTCCAGGAGTGTGTCCATGTTACAAGGAGCTGAGCACCTCAAACACAGAAGGGTCACTTGGCCCAATTCCTTCTGTAGAGGATGAATCCAAGTCCCAAAGCTATGGGGAACAGAGGTAGATTATATTCAGATGCTATCCTAGGAGAGGTATAAGTGAAGGCGGTGCCCAAGCCCAAGGAGATTATGGAAGGTGAGAAACTGCAGTGTGCGATCTATCATAGTCATGAATGTGCCCTACTGATATATAGCAGGGTCTTATAGGGAAACCTCCCCCCTCAATAAGGACAAAACAGGTCTCCAGACGTCCCATTGGGTGCTCCTAATGCAACAGAAAGGCTCTGTTTCTAAAAAAGAAGGCCTTGGATTTTAGAATTGTTTTAATTTATTACAGTGTGTGTGTGTGTGTGTGTGTGTGTGTACAAATGCTCAGGCATGCATGTGGGGGTGGTTGGAGGACAATTTTTAGGAGTCAGTTCTCTCTCCATCACGTGGGTTCCTGGGATTGTTCTCTGATCATCAGATTAAGCGGCAAGTGCCCTTAGCTACTAAGCCATCTCACTAGCCCTGAGTGGTGGAATTTTTTTATTTATAATCCTGCACAAGAGGAAAGTTGAACTTTTTTTTTTCCTTTGGTTTTTCGAGACAGGGTTTCTCTGTGAAAGAGTCCTGACTGTTCTGGAACTTGTCCTGTAGACCAGGCTGGCTTTGAACTCACAAAGATCCACCTGCCTCTGCCTCCCGAGTGCTGAGATTAAAAGCGTGTGCCGGAGAAGGTTGAACTTTAAGAAGGGATAGCATAGTCTATCTGTCTATCAGTAAGGGGCAGCTTGTGTGCTGTAAGCTTGTGTAGAATCCACTTGGTGAACCCAACTGGTTCTTTTCTCAGTCCTGGACCAGTCCCACTAATGCTTCAATTTCATTGCAAGGGATCAGCCAACAAGAAAAATCTGCTTTCACACATCCACCTGAGTACCTCCAATAATAATAACACTACCACAGTCATGCACAGAAATGTACAAACGTGCTGGGCGATGGTGGTGCACGCCTTTAATCCCAGCACTCGGGAGGCAGAGGCAGGCGGATCTCTGTGAGTTCGAGACCAGCCTGGGCTACAGAGCTAGTTCCAGGACAGGCTCCAAAGCCACAGAGAAACCCTGTCTCAAAAAAACAAACAAAAAAGAAAGAAAGAAAGAAAGAAAGAAAGAAAGAAAGAAAGAAAGAAAGAAAGAAATGTACAAACGTAAATACTGACCAAAACGGCAGTGGCAGGCTATTAGAAATTGTTTTGATTCATCCGTTGAAGTCGATGGGACATGAGCATTTACTACTAGAAAAATTTGATCCCCCAATAAAAATATCATTTTAAAAAGGAAAAGGCAGAGGCTGCTTTTTAGAAAGGAATAACGAAATTATACGGAGGGTTTGCGGGTCCTCACCAGCATGCGGCTCAGTGAGGAGAACTGGTCCAAGCACTTTCTGTTGCCTGTTCCGCCTCATTTATTTAGACTGACCTGTGTTCCTGATGGCTGATCTGACTAACCTCTCCCATCCTGCCCTTGACACAGCAGCTACCCAACCATCCTCCTGCACACCATCGGGAGATTGCACCCCTACGAATGTGCAATTGTCTCCCGAACCATTCTGCTTGTAAATGAAATGTCTTTGCTACTTCTCTGGTTGTGGCTCTGAAACCCCGAGGCTGTGATATGAAGTCCGTTGATTCCGACACCCCAATATCTAACTCCACAACTCTTCTACTTCTCCAGGTTGAACCACTACTCCCCAACATGGCAGAGACTCCTTACGCTCCCCTGAAGTCGTCCTTTGCCAGGTCGTATCAGACAGGGAACAGCATTTTACATGAACTCAATAGAACCCTTGAAAGGGCCTTGAAAGAAGGGAAACTGCTGGACGTGGCACGTGGGATCAAGCAGACCGTGGAAACATTGTCCCAAACGCCAGTGAACATCACTGTGACTGGGAACTCGGGCAATGGCATGTCTTCTTTCATCAATGCACTCCGAATCATTGGCCACGAGGAAGATGACTCAGCTCCCACTGGGGTGGTGAGGACCACCCAGACACGGGCTAAGTACTCCTCATCCCACTTTCCCAATGTGATACTGTGGGACCTGCCTGGCTTGGGGGCCACAGCCCAAACCATAGATAACTATAGGGAAGAGATGGAATTCAGCATGTATGATATATTCGTCATCATCGCCTCTGAGCAGTTCAGCTCGAACCACGTAAATCTTGCCAAAGTCATCCAAGAGATGGGAAAGAGGTTCTATATTGTCTGGACCAAGCTGGACAGGGACCTCAGGTCACATGCCCATTCAGAGACCCAGATCATACAGAATATCCGGGTGAATATTCAGAAGGAACTCCAGAAGGAGAGAGTGAATGTACCACCCATATTCCTGGTATCCAGTCTAGACCCTTTATTATATGACTTCCCAAAGCTTAGGGACACACTGCATAAAGACCTCTCCAACATCAGATGCTATGGGCCCTTAAGCACTCTGTCTAGCACCTTTGAGAAGATCATTCATGATAGAGTGGCCTCCTTGAGAGAGAGAATAGATAAGGGATGTTCAGAGCATCCTCTTAGTGTCAGGGATGATGAAGATATGAGAGAGTGTCTGAAAGCATACCGACTCAAATTTGGTGTAGACGATGAATCACTTGAGCAGGTAGCTCAGAGTATGGGGACAGTAGTCCAAGAGTACATGGCCAACATGAAGTCCCAAACTCTGTACACCCTCCGCAGAGGGGACTGGAGACTGAGACTGATGACTTGTGCATTTGTGAATGGATTCTTCCGCGTTCTTAAGTGCCTCCTGGGCTTACGCTGCTGTGTCCGCTGTTTCAGACGCATGAAATACAAACGTGTACTTCTGTTAGTTGCCCAGGACACCAAGACCATCCTGGAAAAAATCCTGAAAGACTCCATCAGCCCTCCTCAAATCTAATGTAGGGAGTGGTCTGACATCCTTCTCCCATGGAAGCAAGACTGCCTTGGGTAGCAGCTAGAGCCCACTAGAAATCAAGAGATGGAATGTTGAAAGGAACTGCTTATTCGTCCCGGCCACCCAGAACCGAAATAATCACACAGAAACTGTATTAATTAAATCACTGCTTGGCCCACTAACTCTAGCTTCTTATTGGCTAACTCTTACATCTTAATTTAACCCATTTCTATTAATCTGCATACCGCCATGTGGCAGTGGCTTACCAGCAAAGATTTGGCACATCTACCTCCAGCTGTGGATCCATGGCGTCTCCCTGACTCCGCCTTTCTTCCTCCCAGCACTCAGTTCCTTCTTCCCCACCTACCTAAGTTCTGTCCTATCAACAAGCCAAGGCCGTTTCTTTATTCATTAATGCTAATCACAGCACACAGAGGAGACTCCCACATCAATAGAACAACACTTTCTATAAGAGTTTTAGATCCTTTGAGAGGAGTTCAAAAATCACTCAAATCACTCATCTCCTTTGCCTCAATTCTTTTTTTTTTTTTTTTGGTTTTTCGAGACAGGGTTTCTCTGTGGCTTTGGAGCCTGTCCTGGAGCTAGCTCTTGTAGACCAGGCTGGTCTCAAACTCACAGAGATCCGCCTGCTTCTGCCTCCCAAGTGCTGGGATTAAAGGTGTGCGCCACCATCGCCCAGCCCTTTGCCTCAATTCTAATGCATTGTTCCACTGAGGTACAGGAACAAATTATTTAAAAAAAATCATCAACCATGGTTCTTAGGTTTGGAATTTAGAAAATTTGTTTCCACTTGTCCAGTGTGATGTGTGTCTGAATCAATTTTCTTCTAAAACAGTAAAATCAGTTTCTTTACATGAATGCCTTTTTATTCTCACTCTCCTTCCTTTCCTTAGATACCCCTGTTGCTAAGGACTTATCTGGTACAGAGGAACACCTAATTCAAGTCTAGAAGCAGGTGGAGAATGTGGTAGCAATTGTTCTCTGGATTCTGTGTGGTGCTGGGGACAGCATTCCAGATAGCATTCTTAATGCAAGGTGCTTGCCTTTCACACATTCTCTTCCAGTTCCCTAAAGGCATTATCTTTCTGGGTGGTGGTGGTGGTGGTGGTGCACACCTTTAATCCCAGCACTCAGGTAATACAGGAGGGAGAGGCAGGCGGGTCTCTGTGAGTTCAAGGCCAGCCTGGTCTACAGAGTGAGTTCCAGGACAGCCAGGACTATTACACAGAGAAACCCTGTCTCGAAAAAACAAAAAATAAAAAATATATATCTTAAGAGGGAACTCTGGTTTACATGAATCAGTGTCATGGCAAGAGAGTAATAGTGTCAATGAACTTCACACTGGACCATTTGAGGAGAATTTGCTAAGGATATCTCTTTCAAATGTGTGATGAGGGTTCAAGGAGATTGCCAGGAGATGGTGTTGGCCCTTGAGCGGTGAAGACTGATCTTCTCAAGGACAATCTTTTAGTCTATTTCCTGGTATTAGAACAAAATACCTGAGATTGGGTGATACAAAAGGAAATGAGGTTTATAACTCATTATTTTAGGAGCTAGGTAGATGGATCTGTGGATAGGAAACTTGCTGCTTTCCCAGAGGACCTGAGGTCTGTTCCCAGCAGCTGGTTCACGTGTAATTCTAGGGGCTCCAACACTACCTGCTGACTTCTGTAGGCATTCACACAGGTGGTGTGCGCTCTTGCAGACACACACACACCCAAATAAAAACAAATCTTGAAGCCGGGTGTAGTGGCACACAACTTTAACCCCAGCACTCGGGAGGCAGAGGCAGGCAGATCTCAGTGAGTTCAAGGCCAGCCTGGTCTACCAAGTCAGTTCCAGGGCAGCCAGGACTGTCACACAGAGAAACCCTTGTCTGGAAAAGCTTAAATAAACATGTAAATAAAACCTTGAAATGTTCCCACAGTTTCAGAGGTAAAAAGCCAGTTAGAGTGGCCTGTAGGGTTTGCCTCTTGTGAGGGCCAACTTCTGGATAGGATAAGAATGCAGGGCAGCTGCAGGGTCACACGCAAAAAGGTTTCTGTAGGAAACAGCAGTCAACACCCGGGCCTGGGGGAAGAAAAGGCTTTGCCTTCTGTTAGAGGCCAAGGCTGACATCAAGGTTGGAGAGGATGGTCAGATGGCAGTGGGTCATTGCAGAAGTCCTCAGCCTTGTTTCTTAGCCAGATATGGAGTCATCGAAAGGTTCTAATTCAAAACCAGGGAAACGCCAGGTTCTGTCTGCTATAGAAACATAGTTCTCTTTGTTTGCCTTGGTCTAATTCAGCATTTTAAAACAAAATTGCCCCAGGAAGACCTCGTCTGTAAAATCTGTAGGAAGCGTAATGGAGAAATCAGGTTTGTACTTAACTTTCAAGAAAAGATAAATTGTTAATTATGCTTTCTTTCTTTCCTTCTTTCTTTGTTTTGATTTTCAAGACAGGATCTCATCATGTAGACCTGGCTGTCCTGGGACCTGATGTGTAGACCAGGCTGGTCTCAAACTCATGCCTCTGCCTCCCTGGTATGGAGATTTAAAGCATGTGCCACTGTGCCTGGCCCATTAGTTACTCTTCTATGATGGGGACAAAACCTCATGAGCAAAGCACCTTAGAGAAGAAAGCATTGACTTGGACTTAGGGTTTCAGAGACTTGCAGTCTGTGATGGCAGGGCAAAAGCAGGGTGAGAGAAACAGAAAGGCATTCATACGTCTTGGTCCTCAAGCAGGAGGCAGAGAGCTAACTGGGAAGGCCTAGGTTTTTGAAACTTCAAAGTCTGTTCCCGGTGACACATCACCCCCAACAAGGCCACACCTCCTAATCCTTCCCAAACAGTTCCACCAAGTGGGGATCAAGTATCCAAACGTATGAGAATGTGAGAGACATTCTCATTCACAGCACAGCTGTGCATAAAGAGATGTAAAGATATAAACGGACTGTGCTGTGTACAGCACTTTTCATTCCTCATCTGTACAGATAAATTTTTTTAAGATTTTTCTTTTTTTTTTTTTTTTTGGTTTTTCGAGACAGGGTTTCTCTGTGGCTTTGGAGCCTGTCCTGGAACTAGCTCTGTAGACCAGGCTGGTCTCGAACTCACAGAGATCCGCCTGCCTCTGCCTCCCGAGTGCTGGGATTAAAGGCATGCGCCACCATCGCCCGGCTAAGATTTATTTATTATGTATACAACATTCTGCCCCCGTGTATGCCCGCACGCCGGAAGAGGGCCCCAGATCTCATTACAGATGGCTGTGAGCCACCATGTGGTTGCTGGGAATTGAACTCAGGACCTCTGGAAGAGCAGCCAGTACTCTTAACCACTGAGCCATCTCTCCAGCCCCTGCACAGATAAATTTAATAATAATAAAAAAATCTTACACTGAACATGGTGGCATATGCCTTTAATCCTGGCACTCAGGAGGTAGAGACAGAAAGATCTCATCTCTGAGGCCAGCTTGGTCTGCATAGTGGGTTCCAGGACAGGCAGGGCTGTATAGAGAGACCTAGTCTCAGATAGATAGGTAGGTAGATAGATAAATAGATAGATAGACATTTTAATAGTAAAATTACAAGTTGGTGGTGGTGGTGCACACTTTTAATCCAAACACTAGGGAAGCAGACGCAGGCCAGCCAGGGCTACATACAGAGTGAATTCTAGGACAACCAGGGCTACACAGAGAAATCCTATCTCAAAAACAAGAGACTGTTCCAACTATGGGTGAAGACGTTGCAATCCCAACTATCGACAGAAGACGGCGCTAAAAGCCTAAGCCTAAACACTAGGATGTTTATGTCCATTTGAATTCAAATACCTCTGAAGACATTTGGTTTATATGCTTATTTTTTTTCGAGACCTTATCTTGCTATTTAGTCAACGTTGATCTCAAACTCCTAGGCTCAGGCAATTTTCTTGCCTCAGCATCCTGAATAGTTTGGACTACCGTGAATGCCACAGTGCCTGTTACAAACTAGAATGTTGCAGAACTGGAGGGATTTGGTAAAAGCTACAAGCAGGAACCAAGTCTATTAATATGATTGAAGAGCTTTAGTGTTTCGGCACGACCGTTGCATGAACATAAGAAAGAATAATTCGTGTGAAACGTGATTGTCTGTGTTTTATGGAAAGGCGCATGAGCTAGGAGGTTACCCACAAGCCATCTACAAAAACAGAGATAGAAGCAGTTAAATCTTCTCATACATCTGTCCTTAGCACAGTCTAAGGCAGCGGGTCTCGACCTGTAGGTCGTGACCCCAAAGGACCATGAGGAAATAGAGATATTAACGTTACAA
>JABTXL010003145.1:1920951-1990734 GCA_025134845.1 Neodon shergylaensis | reverse complement strand
AGGGAGAGGCACACAAAGTCTCGTGTGAACAGGCAGCCAAGCCACCAAGTTTTCCTGTAGCCAAATATTTGTCGCAGTAACCGTTGTTACATTACAGTCATTATACAGAAATCTGTAATTACGCTCTAAGTACCATTCGCTGACAGACATAATCACGTCTGCATACAGACAGCAGCTACCCACAATCCCTAATCCCGACCTCACATGTACACAGAATACCTACCTATACCCAACATCCCACTTCCTGCGACATGTAATACTTTGTCCTTCTAAACAGTTATTAAATGATGGAAAGGAAATTGCAGTCATCGAAAAACCATGCAAGCTGAATATGATTGGCAGACACCTTTAATCCCAGATCTGTGAGTCCAAGGCCAGCCTAGTCCACATAAAGACAGAGAGTTCCAGGCTGGCCAGAGATACAGAGTGAGACCTCATCTTTAAAGAAGCCATGAAACCTGATATTTGGAGTTATCTAAATCTGTCCCCAGGACATAGTCACTTGTACTTGAGTCCAGTGTTGTGGCGTGCCGATCTACTGGTAAAGACCAAAGACAGACTCCGTTTAGATTAAATGAGTTTGTTCTTCCTGCTAGTTGGCCTTAGAGCCAAACAGCATGCCGTGCAGTAGAGAGCGAAGTGGGATGGGGGACTTATAAAGGGGACACCAAAAGTGTCCATTACAATGTCTACAGACTCCGCAGCTGGACGAGAAATTGCTTTACTCCCCTCAGCTGTTTCTCTTTCCCATGTGTAGTCACAGGAAGACCGCCCCATTCCAGTCCCACAGCTAAGATAAGCGAGTTTATAAAAGCAGAGAGCGGGAACTTCACTATCCTATAATTATCTCACCTGCAGGCCACTGGGGTCTCACGGGCATTCCAGGGTAACTGTCAGCAGCCCTTAAGGGGTGCCTGGGACCATATTAAGTTTCTTTAGCCAGCACTAAAAATAACTCCCCTAAACAATAGGGAAGTGATGTATAAATTATTACATAGATTTGATCAACCTGGTGGAAGTGTGCTAGCTCACTGGGATAGAGCAGGCAATAACATAGTGCTATCAGGTTAGGGCTGGCAGTCATGTCTCCACACCAGAATAAATTATCTCTTATTCCATTTGAAGTGAAATTGTGTGTGTGTGTGTGTGTGAATGTCTATGCTCATGTGTGCACTAATTCTGGGGTATGCACACAAAGACCAAAAGAGGAGGATATCATAGTATCCCTTGAAGTTAGAGACATGGATATTTACAGAGCTTGCTGCCTGTTACATGGGTGCTGGGATCCCAACTCTGTTCCTCATGATTTCACAGTAAGTGGGAAGCCATGTCTGCAACAGCTAACCCCTATGCAGCTGTTCACAAATGCCCCCTCCAAAACCCTGATCCCAAATCTGAGCTACAAGCACACAAGCTCACACACCTCAAGCACATGACACTAGCTGAAGTCGTTGCTCAGGCATAGCCTCCTGCAGTCAAAACAGAATAAGTGCAACCACTCTTAGAAATGTGTTCAAAATCTGTATTTCCATCCACTCTGCTGCTTCCCAGGGGAGCACGAAGCAGGCAACACTGCTGCCTTTCCAGAAGCCCTGTTTTGTATCCAAGAAGATAAGGAGGCTCGCCCAGGGTGCTCAACTCACTTCTGGGCAGAGAGGCACAGCAATCCTCACCACCAGATTTCTCTGCTATCTGCACAGAGTTACTAAATTCCCAAAAGGGTTCGTCAGGACCGAGTTGATGCCATGTGTATCTCTACACCGTGCTAGTTGCCACCTGTAAACTCCTAAATATCAACCTGTGTTTCACAATTCCAGAACCTTTTGCTCTCTTTACCCAAAGGAGATATACAGCGATGGAAACCGTGAAGCTTAAGGCACCTGTGACCACATGTTGCCAGTCACTGTGTTCAAGGACATCAGGCTAAGGAGTGCTGGAAAACAGCAATGTACGTGTATACGTGTACACCGTTGTCCATCCAGGCCTCGTACATAGGTCAAGAGTTTCCTTCCAGATCTAGTCCAGACTGGCTTCTGAGCTGGGAGCTACAACGTTCCTCCCTAAATAAACAGCCCAGCCTGGCCAGCTGGACCCGGAGGACTCAATGACCTCTCCAGAGCCTGCAGCTGCCACGAATGTAAACTAATAACCCGATGGGTCCCGGGCCAAAGCACACCCTTTTGCAAGGGTACCAGTCTTTGACACTGTTCTGTGCACACAGGGACCCTTCTAAATCAAGGTAGTAAATTCATGTGGTTTGAAGCACCCTTGTTAAGAGATGGGCATTTGTCCTAGTGGGCCACCACCTCTCCACAGTTCAGATACAATGTGCAGGAACATTACAGGAAGGGAGCAGGCCCCAAGGGTCCAAGGCATCTCTTCCCTTTGTGGTTACCCCACAGCGTGTCTCTCCTCGTCAGTTTTCAGAGACTCTGTTGTGCTCTATGACAGTCCTCTAGCCTGGGTCAGGGGTGTGGAGGGAAGGTCCAAGATGGAGCACCTCTGTCTTAGAGATGAGAGTTCCCTCCGCGGCTGCCCTGATTCCTCCAAGGAAGCCCGACAGCTCTTCAAGGCCAGATTCGTAAGTAGGTGCCAGTGGAGCAAACAGAGAAAAGGGGGAACACTCGCTCCTGGAAGTTGACTCGGAAGGTGTAGAGGTGGCGCATGTCCTCCACTGCATAGAAGGACACCGCCCCCACCTCCAGGTCCAGAGCCACCCTCACCCGCGACAGATGTCCACAGTTGAGGGGCGTCCTCTCCGGGCTGGTCACAGCCCAGTATTGCCCATTGTTGAGTTGCATTGCCCAGACGCCCTCCTCAGGGGTAAAGGGCGTGAGGCCCTTGCGACGCACGCTCTCACGGGCCACACCGAAGGCCCAGCCATCCTTGGAGCCCACTTCCACCTCCCAGTGATGTCGCCCTGAGGAGAAACCACAGGACGCCAAAACGCGGGTGTTGGTATCAAAGCGGCGGGGATGATTAGGCAAGTCCTGAGCACGCTGTCCTAGGCGCACGCTCTTTAGATCCAGGGACAAGATGAGGCGGGCGTTGGCTGTGTCAGGGTCCAAAGTGAGTTCCACTGAGGATAGAGAAAGGGAAAGATGTCTCCAACCGCGTGACTTTCACAGCCCCAACACACTCAGAGTATATTACCTTCTTATCACCTGGTCTTCCCTCCTCCCTCCACGTTAGCTATTTAACTTCCCTCTTTCTTCTTTATCTCTTTCCTCAATTTAACAAACACGTATTAAAATTTTTAACAAACTCATAAAATCTAAGAAATATGATGGGCCTGATTTGGATCTCAACTTGAGCGAGTCAACAAATCTGATGTCAAAGATAATTGTGGAGCTGGGGTGGTAGAGAAAGCCTGAGTTCAGGAGGTAGAGGCTGAAGAATCAGGAGTTCAAGGCCAGCCAGCAGGAGTGGCAGAGCCTTGTCTCAAAACAAAGACGATTGTGGAAATTTGAAAAGTAGACACAAGAAAGAATTACCACGTTCTCTAGGTGTGATGATTCTGTTTTTTTAGGAGAGCCAGGGCTATATAGTGTGATCCCGTCTTTAAAAGGCTGTGTCTTTAGAGGTAGCCTATTCTGAGATATTTGTGGAAGCACCATCCTTGTTCTGTTATAAAACTGAACATATAGCCAGGGTGAAGAAAATGTTCACTAATTGGCAACTGAAGATAGATTGAAGATAGGCTCATATATTTGAATGCTTAGTCACCAGAAAGTAGAACTGTTTAGGAAAGATTAGCAGGTGTGGCCTCGTTGGAGGAAGTATGTCACTAAGGTTAGGCTTTGAGGTTTCAAACCCCATGCCAGGCCCAGAGTCTTTCTCTCTCTCTTTCTGCCTGCTGCCTATGATCAGGATGTAAAGCTCTCAGCTACTGCTCCAGCACTGTGCCTGTCCATTTTCAGCCATGTTGATCATAAAGTAACCCTCTATAAAGGCAAGTCCCAATTAAATGTTTTCCTTTATAAGAGTTACATTGGCCCTAGTGTCTCTTCGCAGCAATAAAACAGTGACCAGGACACTCTGGAATACCAGAGAGATCAAGGCAGGTGAACAACCTTGCCCGTTTGTTGCTTCCTTCCGGGCTGTGTGAGAAAGGCAGTGTGTGATCCGCAGAAGGTAAGAGATCTAACTTGAGACCAAATTGTAATTTCATCGACAGTAGCCAGGAATGCCTCCCTGGAAGGTTACGTTAGAGCGAAGATCTGAAGGGGGTAAGGAAGTCAGCCATATGACAGGAAAGCTTGACTCTGACTGAGGGATGGCCATTGCAGAACAAAGGTCCTGAAGTTTGTGTGTGGTTGGTGCACTCCAGAAGAAGCAAGGAGTGTGTGTGGTTGCACAATAAGCCAAGGCCCTGATGTGCAATGAAGTTAGATACTTGAAGGCCCCTGAGGCTGAGGGTATAGAGGGAAAGGGGCCATTACAGGATCCTACCCAGGTACTCTGCACATGCGTCCCTCCCTTCAGTATTGGATCACCCCCCCCTCCCAGATCTCTGCAGTCTCTTTTTGTTTCCACTGCCCCCCAGTTCCACTGTCCCCCCCAGTCCCACTGTCCTCCCCCCCAGTCCCACACACAATCCCCAAGAGATTGAGAAGATTTCTCTATCCCAAGCAACCTGAGGCCAAATCATTCCTCATCCTGACCACTCATGGCTTATGGACCAATGGGCCCCATTGGCACCTGAGGGTTCAAAGAGGTCAAACAAGGATTACGATGGGAGCAGAGTGATAGTCACTGCCGTGGGTGGGCAGACAGAAGCGACCACTTGCAAAGCCCGGAGAGACAGCCTCTGGCAGGGAGCAGGTTCCCCATCCGGCCATCCTTATACTCACAGTCTCAAGAGTCCTTCTTACCTTTCTCCTCTTTCTCCAGCTCTCCCTGGAGATCCTCTACAGAGAAACAAAGCAGAGTGAATGGGCACAGCATGGGAGTCTGCCTGGCCAGGAAACCTCCTCTCCCACACACCGAGAGTCCACCTGACTTCAGACACTCAGGATGCCAAGAGTTGAATGTAGAGAACAAAGATGGGAACACAGGGGGAAGGGACCCCCCAAGTGTCCTAGCTCCACCACTTCCCCTTCTCCCTCTATTGTCTAGAACTGGTCTGACCTGCCATCTCCCCCTTTAGCCTTCTTCCTGCCCCCATTACCCATGGTGAGCAGGAGGCCTTGGGGTGAAACACAGAAACACAGACGGGTTTGTCATCGGTGCCTTCCCACAATCTGGCTTTGATGTGCCCCACCTCCTTCTCCTTAGCAGTTCAAGAAAGACATGCCTGTAGGTCCCATGTACCTGCCAGGAGCACAGCCCCTCCACCCAACACTGCATGGCCCGGCCCACACCCAGGCCCCATACCTTTGAACTTCTTCAGCAATCCCTTCAAGACGAAACTCTTGAGGGAGACATTCCACACTTTATTTTTCATCTCAGATGAGACTGTGGTTGGCTTGGAGCCAGGCAGGCTGCTGCACCTGCAGGACAAAGCCCCTGAGGAAGTCCCAAGAACACCAGCCCACGCCACTGCCCTCTGGCAATTAGGCTAGGGCTATAGTTTAGATACGTGTAATCCTCGAGGCTTGATTACCAACTTGCGCACTCTTGGGAGATAACACAACCTTTATAAAGGAGGTGGGACTGGGGGAAGGAGTTTACATGCCTGGAGAATTGCCTTTGAAGAAAAGAGCATCAAACGGTCTTATTCTCTCTTTTCTTCCCTCCCTCCCTCTCATACTCCCCATCCCTTCTCTCCATCTTCCCAGCTGCTTGCTGTACAAGGAGAAGGGAAAGCCAACCTCATGCAGGAATTCCCACAGTCAGGTAGGTGGGCCTTTGCCTCAAAAGGTACCCAGGTAAGGAAGGAGGTAGGAGTTGGGGGTCAGGAGGTGAAAGATAATGTTGGGATGAAAAGAGAAAGCTTGGGGGGCTAAAGAGATGGCTCAGCGGTTAAGAGCATGGTGGCTCACAACCATCTGTAAAGAGGTCTGGCGCCCTCCTCTGGCATGTGGGCATACATGGAGGCAGAATGTTATATACATAATAAATAAATAAATAAATAAAAATAATAAAAAAAGGGAGGGCAAAGGAGCATGGGAAGACCTAGGGGTGGTTAGGTTCACTCACTTGCTTAGTGTGGTTTTGAATTCCTGGAAGGAAAAAGGGAAGGTAATCAAATCATTGATCATATAACCCTCATCCCCCTTTGAGAAAACATGACTTACCCCCTACCTGACTCCCAGAAAAGAAGCCATGCCCCCTGAACACAGGCAGCAGAGCTTTCCAGCTCTGGTGGCTACTGTGTTAAGTCAGCTCAGAGTACCCTTCAGCCTTGGCCACAGATAGGCAAAGTCTTGCTTGTGAAATCCTCCCTGGGCTACCAGACAAGAGCCAGTGTTTACCACTATCATGGTTACCACCTGCGACAAACCACGGTGTCTTCTTTCTTTTGTGTGTGTCATCATCCCCCTTCCCCAGAGAGGGTTTCACTGTCTAGCCCTGGCTGTTTGGGAACTCACTGTGTAGACCAGGCTGGCCTCAAACTCACAGTGATCTGCCTGCTTCTGCCTTCTGAGGGCTGGGTTAACGGTGTGTGCTACTATGCCTGTCCTAGTGACTCTTTTTTTTTTTTTTTTTTTTTGGTTTTTCGAGACAGGGTTTCTCTGTAGCTTTGGAGCCTGTCCTAGAACTAGCTCTTGTAGACCAGGCTGGTCTCGAACTCACAGAGATCCGCCTGCCTCTGCCTCCCAAGTGCGCCACCATCACCCGACTAATTATTTTTTTTTAATGTTTATGTAGCCAGGCAGTGGTGGCCCACGCCTTTAGGCCCAGCACTTGGGAGAGAGAGGCAGAAGGACCTCTCTGAGTTCGAAGCTAACTTGGTCTGCAGAGTACCAGGACAGGCTCCAAAACTACACAGAGAAACCCTGTCTCGGAAAACAAAAACAGAAAACAAATGTTTATGTATGGGTGTTTTGCCTGCATGTATGACTGTGCACCACCTTGCCCAGCAGTCAGAAGAGGGTGCCAGATCTCCTAAAACTAGAGTTACAGGTGATGATCGAGTCACCATTTGGGGACTGGGAAATGCTGTTAACTGCTAAGTCATCTATCCAGCTCCAACTTGTTTTTGTTTGTTTGTTTTGCTTGTTCTTCGAGACAGGGTTTCTCTGTTTAACAGTCCTGGCTCTCCTGGCTTTAAGGATTAGGCTGGCCTTGAACTCTGCCTCCCAAATGCTGAGATTAAAAGATTAAAGGCGTGCACTACCACTGCCTGGTTAGCCCCAACTCTTTTTTTAATAAAATAGAAGAGCATAGAGCACATTAGAGCGAATTACAGATAACAAAGACAAGAATTGTGTTCTGAGACTGGACTCAAGTGTGATTATACAGATTAATGTAAAATAAATTGTAAATTATAATGATAATTGTGAATGTTTTATCACATTCCTTTTAACCTTCCAACCAGTGCTCTTTTCTCCAATCTCCTTCCTCCTGGGGTCTGACTGTTCTCCAGCAACCTCTCCTAAGGCCTAGGGCAAAGGCCTCAAGGATGTGACTGAGCCAGCCTCACCTGGAGGAAGTCTAGATCCGGTTTCTGAGCTGTCTCCTGGATCTGGCTGCTGAGTTTGGACAGTTGAGTGATCTCACTGTTGAGGTGGGCCAGGTTTTCATTCTGCTTCTGGGTCACTTCCTGGGACAGCACCTCCAGTCGGCCTAGAAGCCGACCCTCCTGCTCCACAAGAAAGGCCCGCAGCGCCTGGAATTCTGCCCCCACCTTCTCTTTCTCTGCTGCCATCTGCTTCTGTCTCAGGAAGAGAAGTTGGCACATGACTTAGAGGTGGGGGGACCTGCAGAAGCTTTTTGTTGGGTCATTTTGGGTTTGTTTTTTGTTTGTTTTTGCTTTTGTTTATCGAGACAGGGTTTTTCTGTAGCTTTGGAGCCTGTCCTGGAACTAGCTCTTGTAGCCCAGGCTGGCCTTGAACTCGCAGAGATCAGCTTGCCTCTACCTCCTGAGTGCTGGGATTAAAGGTGAGCACCACCACCGCCTGATTTAAGACAGGAGCTTTAAGGAGGCATCCTCGGGACAGGGTTGCTTCCCCTCACTGGGGAAACAGAGGCACACCCACTCCTGCATACTTTACACACCCTTAATTAAAATAGCCTAACTGTGTGCAAGCCACAGGCTGAACACTTGCTCCTCTCTCCCCGCCACAGCGTCCTCTGTTATCTCTTAAGGCACAGGATTTACACCCCTTAGGGCAGCTTCAAACTCCCCACAGCTACCTCAAACTGCAGCTTCCATCTTGAGGATTAAATCAAAGGTTGCTTCTTCTTCCTCTGTGTGTTTATTTAATTCCCTTTTACCTTATATGTTAGAGACAGGGTCTCACCATATAATCCTGGCAGGCCTGGAGCTTTCTATGTAGACCAGGCTGGCCTTGAACTCACAGAGATAGGCCTGCCTCAGCCTTCAAGAGGGCTAGGATTAAAGGCGTGCCCTAACACCACCCCACCCAGCTACCCAACCCCGTTTTTGTTTTGTTTTGTTTTTGTTTTTTCGAGAGCTCTGTAGACCAGGCTGGTCTTGAACTCACAGATAACCGCCTGCCTCTGCTTGCCGAGTGCTGGGATTAAAGGCGTGCGCCACCACCGCCCGGCCCAACCCCGTTTTTTTAAAGCACTATTTCGGCTTCAATTCTGATGGAAATGCAAGGTAAAAATGTAGAACTCTGGAGATACGGGGGGGAGAAGCTAAAGTGTGTTAGCAGAGGTAACAGCACACACACTTGGCACTAAGTACACGCTCCGTGCAAACATAACATTCTAGTCTTTACAGAGAAAAGAAAGGATGAGCAGAAGAGGAGATGAAGACCAGGCTGGCCGCAGACTCACAGATAACCTGTTTCTGCCCCCCAAGCGCTGGAATTAAAGGTGTGCGCCATCTTAACCCAGCTACACTCTGTTAGTTGCAATTACAGCTGCAGCCTGCCTCTGCCACCAAAGCAGTACTTTGTCACCTGTTGCCAGATGTCTTTCACCATCGGCTGTGCGACAGGTGCACCCCTTAAAAGTGTCTGCCGGAGCACGGCTCGCTCTCCCGTCTTTTTCTTGCCTCTTGCTCCTCTCTTTCCTCTTCTTGTCCCCACATGGCCTTTCACTATTATCTTCTTCCCCTCCCCTCCTTTCTCCCCCCTCCCTCCGATAATCCTCTTGCACTAACACTGCTGCTCCAAACATGTTTGCTTAGTGGCATACTTTGGCAGGGCTCGCCGAAAGGTACCCACTTCCCCTTTCTTTTTATTTACCATGACACACTCCATTCTTCAAAAAGCATGCAGCCAATGATACCGTGCAACACCAGCAGAAAGCAGAGTAACGGACCAAGAAGACTGCAAACAGAGGTGTCCCAGTCTTGCTGTTGTTGACATTGGGGGCCTGATAATTCCTGGCAGTGGGGGCTTCCCTGTGTTTTATGGACTATTTAACCCCTAAGAGCCCTGCCAGTAAGTGCCAATGACACTCCCAGTGCTGACAACCAAAATGCCTGCAGTCATTACTGGATGACCCCTGGGGTAATGACATTTTTCAGATGAGAGTATGCTCCTCTTCCTACTCCCCACCTTTCAGCCCACATGATATGTACAATTATGAAATTCCCGTTTAGTGGAAGAGCAGAGGCAGGTTCACCCACTGCTGGTGTACAATAAGAAGAATGAGGGACACCTTCCCTGGTGGAGCACTTGCTTGGCCGTGAAAGGCCCTGGTTTGGATAGGCTGGGTTTGGGAAAGGGCAGAGGTGGAAAGTGCTGAACAATACTCCAGGGAGGTGGGTCAGAGGCTGGGAATAGAATGTCCTCTTAGTCAAAGATGGAAACCAAAGGTTGAAGAGCCAGCTCTTGCTCCTTTCTCCTGCAGCGGTAGAATAAAGGTCTGAATGGATGAACTTTGCTTTGGGAACGGAAGGGAATGAGCAAATATGAAACAAAGGTGTCAATCAGTTAAGGGTGTTGGTACTCAGTTAAGGGTGTTGGTACTCAGTTAAGGGTGTTGGTGTTATGGTTTTGGTCCCTTTAAGAGACAAGCCACGCCTGCTCCCTCCCCCATCCGCTGAGGCAGGCTGATCTTCAACTTCCGGCCTGAGCTCGCTCTCTTTTCCATCTTCCTCTCGGAGAGGCAGCTTCGCTTCTGCCTCTCTCCCCACTTCTCTGCTTCCCTCCTTCTCTGTCTCTTTCTCCTCTTCTCTCTCTCTCTCTCTTTCTCTCTCTCTCTGTCCCCCCCCCTTCACCCTTCCTCCTCCATAACCCCCTGAATAAACATTCAACCTCACCCTGCATGTCGGTCTATCCATGTTCCTGTCTTCTGCCCGCCCGCCCGCCATGTGTCTCCCTGCCTGGGACCAGCCATTGCTCAGGGACCAGCAGCCGTCTCTGCCTGGGGCCCACTGCCTGCTGCCACATGGCCCGCCACCACTGCTCTGAGACCAGCAGCCGGGGCCCCCTCTCTGCCGCCACATGACCCGCCACCACCGCTCAGGCCACCAGGCCACCGCTCTGGGACCGGCAGCCATTTCTGCCTGGTACTGGCTGCTCCCAGAGCCCGCTGCCTGCCACCACCATTTGGGACCTACAACATTTCTGCTGCCTACTGCCACCGGGGATCTTGCGGCATTTTTTAAAAAAGAACAACAGTTGGTATCCAGTTAAGGGTGTTGGTATCCAGTTAAGGGTGCTGGTACTCAGTTAAGGGTGCTGGTATTCAGTTAAGAGTGTTAGTATTTGGGCATCTGTGCTGGCCTAACCTTGGGATTCTGACAGGATGCATCAGAATCCTATCACCAAGTGACACTAAGGGGCTAATTCTGTAGCCACTAAGAGCACCTCCGGTGCACATTCACTGCATCCCCTTTTAAAAGGGCCCTGCCCACCTCCCATATCTCTCTCTGTCTCCATCTGTCTGTCTGTCTCTCTCCCCTCCTTTTCTTTTTTATTCTGCCACTCCTGTCCCCAGAGGCCGGTCTTGCCCTCCCCTCCCCTCTTTTTACGTAACTTCCCCCTAATAAAACCACCCTCACATGAACTCTGTCTCATGGTGTCTTTCTCTCACACGCCACTTTTTCTAAAGTACAGCAGTAAGGAGAGGGCCAGGCATGGTGGTACACAACTTCAACCCTAGCTCTAGGGAGGGAGAAGCGAGTGGGTCTCTGTAGGTTAGAAGCCAACCTACATAGCAAGTTCCAGGACAGCCAGGGCTATAGAGAGGCCTTGTCTCAAACAAATTATGAAGCAACAATAGCAACAGGAGGAGCCTGGGTATCTGAACTTCACAGTCTTTCCTTTCCTAACCTAAAGAATAGGGAGTTTGGGCTAGTGGGACACCTCAGCGGGTAAGAGACACTTGGCTCATAAACCTGGCAATGTGTTCAATCCCGAGGTGACATCAAGGTGGAGGGCAGGAACTGACACAGTTGCCCTCTGACCTCCACATGCAGACACTGGCGCGTGCATCCCACAATATAAATTTCTGTAAGTTTCTAAAGAATAAGAGGGTCCTCCCGGCTTCTCCCTCTGTTCCCGGCTTCATGAACAAATGACTTCGCCCTAAAAGGCCCCAATGGTTTCTTTCATTCTTTCAGCACTGTTTATTGAGCTCGGGGCTGATTTTTGAGGTAGAAAATGACAGTGTTGGTACACATCTTTGATCCCAGCACTCGGTAGGCAGAGGCAGGTGGCTCTCTGTGAGTTCGAGGCCAGCCTGGTCTACAGAGCGAGTTCTTTCCATTGCAGAATATGTCTCAGGCTAATAATATGTGTCTCCTTATTGTGTTCATGTTTTCACATATTATGACATGTTTCTGGGAAGAAATATTAATGCATTCAGTTACAAGATGCTATTAAAGGTCCTAATTGGCCTGTTATGAATGACTGTGCATCCTAAAAATTATTTGAACAGTCGCTTTCATAAGCTCTGGTTTGTATTGTAAATTATATGGCCAGCCTTCATAATGTATATACCATATTATCTTTCTGAAATCCACCCTACTGTTTTAACACACACACACACACACACACACACACACACACACAATGCCTCCCATACTTGGACTCACCAGAAGCTCCTTGCTCTCCCTCTCCTCGGTGGACCGGAACCCTTCATACTCTTCCAGTTCTTTCTTCAAGGCCCTCAGCCTAGAGTCCAGCAGCTCCTGTGGTACGAAGGGAGATACTGTGGGAAGAGAATTCTGGAAACCCTCTCATGTGCCATTCTAGAGCCATCTGGGAGAAAGCCAAGGTTCCGCTCGCTCTCGGGGGCAGGAGACCGGATAGATATCATCTCTGGCTGTGGGGCGAAGAGAAGAGAGCGTGTGCAAACTAAGCCTATCTGCGCAAAGCAGACACAGAGGCTCTCCAAAGCCCCAGGAGCTCGCTTCCCCAAGGTCATCAGCCACATGGTCTGTGCTGAAACTCAAGACTCCCACACTGGTTCAGCCCATCTTGTCTCCAGCAACAGAAAGCTTACGTGTAGGAGGGCTGGAGAGGGACAGAGCAGCAAAGCCTAGGGGGTGCACACACCTCTTGTGCAGCTACCCAGCAAGGGACAGACAAAGGGGAGGTGCCCAGAGGCTCACACAGCCCAGACCTCTTGAGACAGACCACATAAACCAGGAAGCCCCCGTTATGGTCCTCCAAGAACCGGGTACTTTGAGTAGTGCCACGCCCCTAGGAAAGAAGTAAGTGAAGGCGGAGGACATGTGGGCATGGAAACAGACTTTGCTTCTAGACAGAGTTACAACAACGGTTGGTAACAGACGAGAAAATCTTCAAGTCCCTGGGGTCGTCTCCATGCAGCAGCGGGCTCCGAGGGACCAGAGGAGATGAGGGATGTCCTGGAAAACCACAATATAGGATGAGAGAAAGGAGACGCGAGCTCCGCTGTAGGCCATCCTGCCAGGAGAGCCGGGAGGGCTGGTGTAGAGCCAGGGGTCCAGAAAATCCTGCACTCACCTTGGCCTCCTGCACCGCCTCCTCCAGTGGCAGCACGGCGTGCGCACGATGCTCGCGGGCGCGGTCGCACACCACGCAAATGGCACGTCCGTCGTCTTGGCAGTAGAGCTTAAGCAGCTCTCCGTGTTGCGAACATCGGGCAGCCGCCGTCCCGGTCGCCACCGCAGGGGTCCCGCACTCCCCAGTGACTGTCGAGGGTAGGCTGAAGCGCCGAAGTAGCGAGGCCACAGCGGCCAGCTGTCGGTTGGGCCGCAGCTGGCTGGGGCGCGCGGGCTCGCGGCACTGAGGGCAGGGCAGCGGGCAGGGCAGCGTGCGGGTCACGGTGCCGGTCCCCG
Source organism: Neodon shergylaensis (assembly GCA_025134845.1). Classification (NCBI taxonomy): domain Eukaryota; kingdom Metazoa; phylum Chordata; class Mammalia; order Rodentia; family Cricetidae; genus Neodon; species Neodon shergylaensis. The sequence continues at coordinate 1,977,380 of JABTXL010003145.1, read as the reverse complement.
CTCCGGGACGCTCCCAGCAGCGCATGATGCAGGCGCGACAGAAGCTGTGACCGCACTCCACCGACACCGGTTCCCGGAAAAACTCTAGGCAGATAGAGCATGTCGCCTCTCCTTGGAGCTCTGCCGCCAGCGCCAGCGCTTCGGCCCCTGCATTCGGCCCGGTCCGCGGCCCCACTGTCGCCATCCGTGTCCTTGGTACAAACAAGTCCTGTGGCGCTGGGAAGGCCCCTGGGCTCTACAGTAACTCCAAGCTGGGCCGGGCCCCCGTGTACCCACTGGGTGAGAAAGGGCGGGGCCGGCACCCGGCAAGCTGAGACTTGAGCTGAGGGTGCACCCAGCTGGGAGTGGAGGCAAGTGGTGTCCTTTCTCTGGGCTCCCAGAGCCACCACCCCAGCCCGCGACCTCCCTTCTATCGACCCCCCTTCCTCAACCCCTCTAGACCGCCCAGTATGGCCCAGGCAGCAGTAGGACACTCCGGGACAGGTGAGCACACAAGTCCAGCTGGACTCCACTCCCATTTGGCGACCTGGCTGACCTGGCAGGGCAGGGGCAAAGGCCTGGCTCTCCGGGGCAAGGTATCTTGTTCTCCGCACACTGACTCACCCTGGCACTGCGCTGAGCTAAACTTAGGGTCTGGAATTTGGCTGTACCTCCTCGCCCCAGGGACGGCCTTTTGTCCACTTTTGTTAACTAAATCTCTTACAATTCTCCCCTTTAATTCTGAACAAGTAATACGATCACTTTTTCTCATTTCATTCAGTATTATTCCACCACTACCTCCCAAAAAGCCAAAATCCAACCAACCAACCAAAAAAAAAAAGCCTCTCTCTGTCTCTCCAACTGGTGTCCAGCTGGATTCTGCGGACGCTTTCTGGAGTTGCTTCCCTGTCTCGTTTTGCTCTGGAGGCCACGAAGGTCAGACTACCTTCTCTACCCTTCTCAAAACCTTTCTAGTCAATGTCACCCACTACTCATGAAATTCTAACCCGAAGGTGCAGCCCTCACTCACCTCTCCTGCTCTCTGAGGTGTCTTTCCTGAGAGCATTTTCTCCTTACCACCCAGGACACTTCGTTCCCCTTCTCTCCAGTCTATGGTCTCCTACTTTCTCGTTAGTTTCTGTGGCTTCTCACTCCCTGCCCTGGCTCAGTCCCTAGGCCTCAGTCTCAACACGCCTGTGAGCTTTTAGAACAGGACCCCAGACCTTAGCACAACTGACTCCATGATGGAAGTGCCATTCAGACTGTAACACTCAGCATGTAGATGGTAGACGGCAACGCCCGCCAAAACTGAAACAAAGGCTTCATCCATCAAAGTCCATATAGTTCTGGGAAAGTCCCAAAAATGTACTGACCTTGCTTTTTAGCTTCTGTAGTTGTTTCTGGCTGACTGACATAAGTATATGTCAACCCAGAAATGGTTTTGTGCTTTGAGACTCACGCTGAGAAAGGCTCCCTACTACACTGGGATCCTGACTATCCAGTATAGTTGCTGGCTAGGAAGACTTTCTGTTGGCTTAAGCCCATGTCTGAGCTTCCAGTTTTTTGACCTTAGAGAACCATTTGAGAGCTGATGTCTCCACAGTATACACCAGAGCCCTCTGAATAGCTACTAACTCTCAGTAAAATCTGAAAGTCCTCACAATAACCTGAAGACCCCACCTTCTCTTTGTGCCCAGCTACACCTCCCTGTCTTCATCATTTCCTATGACTTTTGGTGTTGACCACTGCAGCCCTGTGGGCCTTCTTGATATTACTACATGTCGGAAAGACTCCTCTGTAATGGCTCCTGCTTGATTCTCCCCCTCCGTCATGGAACATTTTAATTTTTCTGCAAATTCAAATGCAATTATTTTTAAGATAAGGAACTTTAAGTCAGTTGAAGAAACGAGTGAGTCCCGGGACTAAGGAATGCCAGCCACCACCTTCGAACTGCAGGTGGTGAGCAGGGCCCGTACCAAGAAGTCAGAGTAAAGACTTCAAGGACCTTCACTGATGTGTTTTTGCTGGGCCTGGTGGCACAGACCTGTAACCATAGCATTAAAGGGCAGTGGATCCGGAATTCAAGGTCATCTCTGGCTATTTGGCCAGTTGAAGGTCAGCTTGAGTTATATGAGACCCAGAATTTTTTTTAAAAAGGTTATTTCTGTAGACTATAGCTTGTTGTTTTTTCAACCCCCCTCATCCATACACACATGCAATGGAATGTGGTGAAGACCTCTTCAGTGGACGGAGGGCAGGGCAACTGATTCATGGGGATGCCATGCCGAAGTGGTTTGATAAGTTATGGTCGACTTACAAATGCTACGCAGACACACAACTGCAGCACCGTCGAATCCCAGCTCCTGGGCTCACACAGCTTCTGTCTCCTCGCAGAAACCTGTAGCGTGTACTGCCCACCTCCCCCAGCTCTCCTTTTAAATGTTACCTTATCCACGAAGCCTGCAGGCCATCACACACAGTTTTAAATTGTGAAATTAAGGGGGAAAAAAATCAAGCATTTGAAACTTGCCCATTTCCTATGCACTTTCCGCATCTAGAGCAATTAACTTCATTATTTTGGTTTTGTTTTTCATTATTTTGTTTAAACATTTTATGTTTTACTATTATCTTGCGTTTACACAAACTAAACGTATTTTCTTTTTCGGGTCGCGGTTCTTTTTTGTCATAACGCCTGATGAGTGGGTTTCTTTGTTCCCCTTTTCTACCCTCTACCCAGTTTCTGGTGTCGGATCTGTCCGCGCTTGGGCATTTTTCCGGGAGAAAAAGCTTCTTTAGTGAGGATCGGAGGAAAACTCCGGAACGCACGCCGCGGCTTCTGTAGTGTTTGCGGTCCGCAGACAGCGGGATTCAGTCTGTAATTAGGAGGCTTACGTCATGCAACCACTAGGGAAGTTCTAAGAAGCCCTCGAGAGCGAGTGGGGATGTAGCTCAGTGGTAGAGCGCATGCTTTGCATGTATGAGGCCCCGGGTTCGATCCCCGGCATCTCCAGGCAATAATAATCTTTTGCATACTAGGTTTTTGTTTTTCTCTTGCTAAATTTACAAATTGAACGAGCAAGCCGAGAGCTGCGGAAAACTCCAGATGGTGGAGGCACGCGTTAGAAAAGGTCGTTAGCAGTGGCGGGCTTCGCTTCGCTCACTTTTCTCAACTCGGAACTACTCCCAATAACATTCGAGTTATTCCCCCCACCCTATCCCACCCAAAAAAACCCTGATCTTGGTAGAAAAACGTAAGCAGAAAATGAAACTAAATAAGGAGGATGGTCAGGAACTTACGGCTCAAAATGTCCGCGCTTTGGTAGTTCTCTCAAATTCTCCGTTCAGCCCCAAACTTCCGACTGACTCTTCTCCAAACATAGGCCTGAAGAAATGAAGAGCCCTCCAGCGAAGCGCCCGGCTAGCTCAGTCGGTAGAGCATGAGACTCTTAATCTCAGGGTCGTGGGTTCGAGCCCCACGTTGGGCGCATGGCAGTACTTTTAAGACTTGAGACGAAACTACACCTGTCTTCATTCCAACCCTTTTGGAAAAACCGATAACACTCTGGAAACTTAAGATCGAAATGCAAATGTCATGAGCCCCATGAACTCAGTTTTATTGTGGCAAAATATATTCGAAATCCTTCATCTTAATAAATATTTTCTTTTTAAAAATCAAACTCTGGGTCTTACATGCGCAGAGCTCTACCACTGAGCTACATCTCCAATTCTTATTTTAAGCATGTCAACTGTACATTTCCGTAGCATTAACTACGTTCACGTTGTTGTGCCGCTTTTTTCATTTTCAGGGGAGAGGACCTTTTTTTATTCTCTCGCTCTCTCTCTTCTTCCTTCGTTCGCTCTTTTTTTTTTTTTTTTTTTTTTTTGGTTTTTCGAGACAGGGTTTCTCTATGTAGCACTGACTGTCCTGGAACTCGCTCTGTTGACCATAGCGGCCTGTGAACCCGGAGATCAGCCAGCCAGCGTGTGCCACCGTGCCTGGTCTCATGGACCTTTTCCGTCTGTCCTGACAAAACTGTTTAATCAAACACTAACTCCCCACTATGGTCTTTACTCCACCCCTGCGAACGCCATTCCACCGTCTTTGTGAATTCCATTATCTCTACTAGTGCATTTGAACTTAGGATTCTACTGAGTCCCATCTCCCAAGAGCTCTCCAGAGTGCTGAGGTTACAGGCAGGCACTATTATGCCAAACACATTCATGCCTTTTAACTGTCTTATCTCACAAACCGAACATCTTCTGGGTTCATTGATGTTGTGGTGTGCATTAAATTTTCTTTCCATTGAGGTCAAATAACATTCGATTACAGGTATATACCACAGTTTCTTAATTCATCCATCTACCTTTGGATATTTGGATTCCTTCCACCTTTTGTCTAGGGAGGGATGGGGAAGGATCATCAACCTAGAAATGGGAGGTTTACCCTTTTCTATAAAATTACAATTACATATAAACCCCAACTCAGCAAATCTCAGTTCTGGGAATTAATCGCCACTAATACATAGATGCAAAGGTATAAAAACAATAATCACTCCAAGCCTGGTAGCTAGAGCATTGATTGTAAAGAAAAGACTGGTGGCAAAGAAAACACATGGCATTGATTGCTGAACCTAACTCCGCTACAGCAGGGGCTCACACAGCTGCCGCAGGGACCATCCACTTGGGTGGTTTGTGTGTGTGTGTGTGTGTGTGTGTGTTTTATTCACAAGCTTTACTGGAGGGGCAGAAAACACGGATCACTCTGGTTAGAAACACTTGCTGTGCTTATAGAAAACTGAGTTTGGGCTGAAATAGTGACTGCACGTCTTTAATCCCAACACTTAGGAGTCAGACATAGGTGCGTCTCTGAGTTTAAGGCCAGCCTGATCCCCACGGTGAGACTGTTTTGAAAAAAAGAAAAACAAAAACTAAACCAAGGCAAACAATCGAAATAGCGTGAGTTTGGTTCTCAGCACCACATACTAACAGCTCACAACCATCTTTAACTGGAGTACAAGGAGATTCAACACCTCTTTTGGCACCCAAGGGCACCGACACACATGTGGTGCACATACATACATGCTACACATATAATAAAAAACAGCCTTATTGGATATGGAAAATTATCACCATATTTAGTATATTTGTGGGTGTTATCTACCTATTCTAAAAATAATCCCATAGTTTTTTCAACCGTCACTGATTCCCCTTTGCCTAACCTGAGATCATTCTCCTAGGGTCTGCCTTGGGTCAAGAGAAGGACAACAGTCCTCAAGTGTCCACTTCATGATTTCATTGCTGCGGCACATCTGTGCAAGGGTACAAGTCTCTCAGGCACGAGACCATGCCAGTCACGTGCCCTTGTTCTGAGGAATATGAAGAGTAGGCAAGGGAGAAGTGAAAATGCCAACCAGAACAGCCTAATTCTCCAGGAATGCCTGGAAGGGTGGCCAGAAAGATGACCCAAAACAACCCAACCCTCCACTGTTTGTCAGTCAAGACAAGTTGGACTAAAATCTCTGGGTGTTTTGGGAGACCCCCTAGTTTACCACTCTTACTGGAGATCGTATCTGAAGGTGGAGTCTGTAAATGGGAAAGGGGCACCCACTTTCTTGGTGAAAATTTGGTGACCTTCAATTTGTTATGGTTGAAAACATTAAAATCCAGTTTGCCTTAAGGCTTCAAAATCTACTTACAAATATTGTTGATTTTCTCTAAAGTTATTGTGGCAATTTTTTGAAACAGGGACAATCCCTTTGGCTAGTACTTTCATTAATAATCCCCTAGAATATGCATTCACATATTTTTTAGGGCTGATGCTGTGTGTTCACTAGCCTGGGAGTCCAACCCCCCACCCCCAAAGCAGATTCCATGGCTCCCATTCACCTTTCTACCTAAGCATAGAGCACAAACCAATGACGTAGACGACATCATCAGAACTCAGATCCAGAGAAGTATAATTATGACTTGTCCTTTCCCAGAAGATTGGTACCACCAATCTTCTCTCTGCCTTTGAAACCATCCATGTGCTGCTTCTTCAGAGCTCTCTCTTTCTTCCCATGCAGGCCTCCTCCCCCAGATCTTCCGATGATGGCTGGCTCTTTCCTTTTCTGACTCAGCTCCCTGTCTCTTCTTTTAATCTGTCTCTCCTTGAGCACTCTCTGACACTTCTTTTACTCTGAGCCTGTGAAATCACTATGGGCATCATTCCCTGACATTATTTCTACATCTGTTCCAGTGATCTAAATAGCCTATCAGAAAGTGAACTTCAGAAAGATGGGGACTCTTGTCTATCTGGTACGGCAGTGTTTCCATCACTGCAATAGAAAGGGAAGAATTAAATAGTGGGATACCACAGGTTTATAAATCAGTGTTGAGCACTTAGAACAATGCTAAAACATGGTAAGGGATTAATACCTGAAATTTGAAGCTATCCATATTAATCTCTAAATTCAAAAGGGTACCAAGGAGCTGGGCGGATCTCTGTGAGTTCAAGGCCAGCCTGGTCTATAGAGCAAGTTCCAGGACAGATTCCTAAGCTTACACAGAGAAACCCTGTCTTGAAAAACAAACAAACAAAAAAGGGATACAAAGGAATGGTTGGACCAGTCAGAAGGAGATGGTCAATAAATGACTATGGATGGGTAGCCCAGAGAGTGAGGAGGAGGTGGAGGGAGGTAGAGATAAAGGAGAATTCCCGGAAGAATAAAACTTGTTGAAGCTGAGTGATGCATGTTCTAGGTATCAATCTATATTGTTATTTTTTATGCCCAGATCATGGAGTTCCCCCAAAACCAGCAAGGAGACCGAGCCCTGTATGTAAAAGCAAAGAGCCTTTATTCTTATTTATTTTTATTTTTTATTTTTTTGGTTTTTCGAGACAGGGTTTCTCTGCGGCTTTGGAGCCTGTCCTGGAACTAGCTCTTGTAGACCAGGCTGGTCTCGAACTCACAGAGATCCACCTGCCTCTGCCTCCCGAGTGCTGGGATTAAAGGCGTGCGCCACCATCGCCCGGCAAAGAGCCTTTATTCTTACACAAGTTTGCAAACTCGGACTCTCCGTGTGTCCATCCTATTGAAGGGGTCGGAGAGCCTTGAGCTCAGTTAGGGCTGGGTTTTTATAGTAGTAAATTGGGGTGTATGTGTGGGGGATTTCTAAGGTTCAGGACCCCTGATTGGCTGACATTTGCCTAGGGGTGTCCTGGTGAAAGGGGATAGGTGTGTGCTGGGCTAAGGGACATCCCCTTGTGTGGTCTGTGCCTGGGTGGTGCCCTGATGGTCTTCATTGAACCTGTCATGACTGGGCCTTACAAATATCATCATTTCTCTCCTCCCCCTCCTCTTCTTGTTTTTTTCTTCTTTTTCTTTTTGTGACAGGGTCTTTCTGTATTGTTCTGGGACTCACTATGTAGAGCAGACTGGCCTCAAATTCACAGAGATCCTCCTGCCCCTATCTCTCAAGTGCTGGAATCAAAAAGTGGGCAACCACGCTTGCCTCCATTCTAAATTTTTGAATTGAGAAATTTAACAATAAGCAAAAGAGAAAATGATAACTTTTTAAGTGTTGATTAGAGTTCTATGTAGAGAGCCGGGAGGTGGTGGCGTATGCCTTTAATCCCAGCATTCAGGAGGCAGAGGCAGGAGGATCTCTTAAGTTTGAGGCCAGCCTGGTCTACAGAGTGAGTTCCAGGACAGCCAGAACCTTATCTCAAAAAAAAAAAAAAAAAAAAAAAAAAAAGAGAGGAATCTAAATAGACAAAAAACTTCGTAATAAACAACATTGGGGTTTATTTGAAAAACAAAGCAAAATAAAAGCCCATAACTGTAATGGATTAATTAAAATGCGGATCCCCAAGTGGCTGTAGCAGCAGAAACACTGCAGGTCAAGAGGCGGCGGTGGGTAGCGGGTCCCGAGAGCAGCCAGTCCCAGGCAAGGACGGCCACAGGTCTCCGAAGGCAGCTGGTCCTGGGCAGGGAGACACATGGGAGCAGGCAGAACTGCTGGGAGACAAATTGCCTAGCATACTATTAAGCATCTTCTGCTTGGTGTGTGAAGACGTTGTGGGAGCAGGCTGAGCTGTGCGGGGCACCCAACCGAGTCGAGACGTCTGGATAGGGGACCAGCAGTCACGCTAGCTGCCCTGTTGCTTTTCTTGCGGCTGTCGAGCCCTCCTCTTGTCCCCAGCTGTCCATCCATCCCCAGCTGCAGGTAAGGATGGTCAGAAGGGAAGAGGCTGAAGCAAGGGTAGTTTCGGAAACTGAACAGATAGCAGCAGATCCAAGGGATACACCAGTGGGACACCACGGACGGTGTGTGACCAGACCGGCCAACAATCGCTATCTCCTGGCCAGCAAATCGCTACTTGCCCGGCACTTCTCGTGAATGTCTCTCAGTTTCCTCTTGTCCCTTTCTCTATTGATTCCTTTGCTTTTCTTTTCTCCTTCTGTGCCACTGCCGCTACCTTTCCTGTGAACTAACATCTTCCGCAGCCTGGACTCCAACACTCATTTTCAAAACATCGCTCTTGTAGTGTGCTTCCTTTGTGGATGGATACACTGCGTTCCCGACCCGCTGCATCTGCTAGGGCTTCAAGTTCTTTGAGGACAACAAAGTCTGAGCACAAAAGGACCTCTTGTAACCACACACACACACACACACACACTGCCATGATAATTAAACGAAACCAAAGAATTCAATCATTAGCAAAAATTATAAAATTACGTAAGGAAAAAAAAAATCCTACTTTGTTTCCGCCCGGTTTCGAACCGGGGACCTTTCGCGTGTTAGGCGAATGTGATAACCACTACACTACGGAAACTTGCGTTCAGGGCTCCTCTACTACTCTAAATGGAGGAATTGTGACATCCTTGCTTGCTTCCACTTTTCCCGGTGTATTTTGCCTCCCAACTGGGGGATGGGGGTGGGGGGGGGGAGTAACAACAAAACAGTCTGTCAACAGATAAGGTAAATGTGACTTCGACTTCAGTAGATTACAAACTCACTCCGTTTGTGCTTTTTATTCCAAGGAAGAAAGCAGGATGATTTAAATGCCTTTGTAATCTGGGCCTATTGATAGTAACAACCCAGACAGGAGGAAATGGAGAGGAGGACTCTAAATGTCAAAAGAAAAATCGTTTTATACGTGTGTTTTCAGGAAAAATTATAAAATTATTAAATAAAGACAAAATTGAAATTAGGGAACATCAACTTTTTTAAGCTAATCTTATGCAAAGCTGAAAATGTTATTAAAATTTAAAGCTTCACTTAAGGACTTTTTAAATAAAAGTAAATCTCATCAAACCCTAAGTAGAGTTGAGACGCATTTAGCATGCTAAATGTTAAATATGGATCTGCGTTGTGCAAATTTGAGAATGGTATATATTGCTTAATATTTTATAATGATCTGATCCAAACTGACTACCGCATACCTGAGGAGGCAGGATTTGTAATGCAGGGGCTCCTGAGTGTCCTGCGCCTCAGAATCCCCTCTCCATCAGAAAGGAGTCACTGGGCTAGTCTGAGTCTCTGGTTGAGGTGAACAACAGCCAACAGAGGAACAATCCAGGGATGCTTTTCCTCCTTTTACCAGACGACAAACAGGGTTTATCTCTCTCTACTTCACTCCCTCTGCATCCAGCGGGAGCTTTCCTCTTTTCTTCCTGTGCCAACTCATTCTCTTTTTAGCTGAAGAGCCATGTCCCTGGAGGGCCACCTCTGGGCTCACAGCACGACCCACACCCTCACTGTGTGTCTCAGACAACAGCAACGGCCAATGTCTCAAGACTCAGACTTGTCCTTTAAGATCGCTCACAGCCTCTGAGCCCATCCAAGCCTGAGCTCATTGATTCTGTGCCCCTGCCCCATTTTCAGTTTCTAGAGGGCGTGCATTATATTTGTAGGGAGGGCAAGCAGAAAGAAACTTGTTCACTTCCGTGTCTCTTTAATGCAAAAGCCATGATTCTTTAGGAAAGTGTTCCAATACTAGTCCTGAAGGTAAGAGATGACCCTAAAAGTCTGCAAAAGACTCTGCAAGCGTTTGTGCAAGCAGTGCAGAATCTCCAAGGTGACCTCACTCTGACTCCTAGAATAGTGCTTGCCATTGTTGGAGAACTCGCTGGGAAGCTAAAGTCCGTGTCCCTCATCGATAACTTTAGAGAAGTCAGGTGAATGGTTGGCTGATGTTTTTTTTTTTAAATCATAATAATCATTATTAGTTTCAGTTGCCAGTGAACAATGGTTTAGTTCTGCTGTTGTGCATGCTTGAAGGTCATTTACTTTGTATATTTTAATAAAAAGGCTTTTGTAGCAGGGCATGGTAATGCACACCTGTAATCCTGGTGCTTAGGAGGTAGAGGCAGGAGGATCTGGAGTTCAAAGTCATCTTTAGCTACATAGCCAATTTGAGGGCAGCCTGAGCTTAGATTTTGACTCAAAACATAAAACAAAACAAGGCATTTGCATGTTCCCGAACAATAGGATGTCAAGAAGTATCTACATGTTGTAATCCTCTCTACAAAAAAAAGGGTGGTGGTAAAAATCTAATCATTGGGTGAGTCTTTCGGGGAGTCGGGGAAGGGGGTTCAATCCGAGGTACGGTCTCCAGCGCCGAGCGCCCGTCGCCATGCCTCAGAAAATTGAGGAAATCAAGGACTTCCTGCTCACGGCCCGGAGGAAGGATGCCAAATCTGTCAAGATGAAGAAGAACAAGGATAACATGAAGTTCAAGGTTCGCTGCAGCAGGTAGGTACCTTTACACCCTGGTCATCACAGACGAGGAGAAAGCCGAGAAGCTGAAACAGTCCCTGCCCCCTGGCTTGGCAGTAAAGGAGCTGAAATGAAGCAGAGTTCTGTGTTTGACTATTAAAAACTCTCTAAAAAAAAAAATCTAACCATTGCTTCAAAAGACTGAAGACTATACCAGAAACAATGGAGAGGGGCCATCACCATAGGGGGGGTAGGAGCGAACAGAGAAAGAAAAGATGCTTGTTTAAGGACGCCTTCTGAAGTGTGCTCTTCTTTAGAACATGTCCTTCCAAAAACCGGCAACCTGGATGCTGGGGAAGCCGAAATCAAACGCAAATAAAAAATCATCCCCAACCCCATTATAAGTGACAACATAACCACACAGGAAGCAAAGAGGAACTTCAGCTAGTTACAACAGTGATTACTGTGTGGACTTTTCCTGGGGAGTAGAACAAACATCTGTTTGCCCCAGATAAGGCGTCAATGGCAGGACAAAGAAACAATCGCACCCTTGTCTAGCTTGGTGAACCAATGAGTTTAATTAGGGTTGCTTTCAGGGACATGGGAGGGATTAATAGGAGCATAGGCAGCTTGCTAGTGGCTACATTACTAAAGAGAACATTTTCTTTGGAAACCATTAACTGCTGCCATATCGTTAGGGGCGGGCGGGGTCTCCTAAACCCTTTCCCAGCAATTGTCAACTGCCTATGTGTCCCCATACTGACTATTTTAGCCCTTCTCTGAACAAGAGGGAAAGTTGGGTTTCATGAGCCCTCCCTTAATAATGGAGTTGTTAATGGGTCCAATTCCATGCCACCGAGCATTCAAGAGGTCAATGACCACATATCTTGCGTATATACACATATATACATATACACGCATGTGTGTTTCTTTTGCAGTACTAGCTATTGAGCTTGGGGGGTCTCATACTTAGTGTCAAGCATGCTGTTACTGAGCTTTAAAACATCTTTTGCTTTCCAGGACAGGCTCCAAAGCTACAAAGAAACCCTGTCTTGAAAAACCAAAAACCAAAACAAAACAAAAAAGACATCTCTCACTCAATTGCTCAGGCAGGCCCTAAATTTGCCATCTTTTGCCTCTGTCTCCCACATAGTTCCGAGTCTACCTGGCTGGGAAATTTTCAGTTGTTGGGGCGTGGGGTGGCACTCAGATACTTCTCCAAACTCCGCAGCGGCTTATTTCGATCCATGTATCTCATGGTAAGACATAGTCACACTGACTCTCCAGGAACAGGTGTGCTAGGAACTCTGCCTGTTTTACAAGTTCTGATTAATTCTTGCTATGGTCACCCTATAGGGAGGGTTATACACCCACTCTCGGGTCCCCAGCTGCACCTTTGATGTGCTTCTGAAATGGCAGGTGATGCTGTCCTTTGTCTAGTAAGTTTAATAAACTAACTTGATGTCATCATTAGATCGTAGTGCTTGGTGTGTTTGTTGGGAAGACGAGGGCAGCTGAGAAGTAGAACTGGGATTGTATTGACAAGACTAAGGAACAGTTGGTGTATATCACTTGACATTAATGAAGAGGTCCCTGGAGTTGAAGATGCTTGTGCCAGGGCTTTTCATAACAAAGGACAACTTTATATTGCCGTATGTGCGGTGGCAAAGTGGGCAAGGAAACATCTCAGCATAGACAGACTCTTAATTAAACAAAGAAGAATCACCTAGAGTTGCGGTTCTCATTACACAAAGCACCCTTTCCTGGAAATGCAAGTCCGAATTCTAACTAGGGTTTGCAAGCTTACGTAGGCCTGCCTGATTCGGGGGTTTCAGCCTACCTTTTGTAGCCACATCGTCACTATCGACGCAGCGGGTCCTGACACCTGGGTGTCGCCTAATACCTGGTGAAGGAAGACTGATTATGGCCCGCCTCCAGGAATTTGCCAAATGGTACCCATTTGTCACTCATTTGACAGGCTTTCCAATTTAGTGGTCTATCTTTGTAATAGTTCAGACAGCAGGGCACCGTTTTGCTTTGGTCACAAAAGTTCTTCAAATCACTGTTCTAAAAAGAAGTTCACCCTGTATAGGACTGGAGTCCACAACCTCGATAGTGGAGCTTTGTCAATTTTAATTATATGTGTCTCATAAAGATGTCATATGCATCCGAGGCACCGCTATTCTTAGCGGGATAATGGCTTCATAAGTATTTCGGAGACAACGTGCACCGAATTTAAAGACTCAATTCCTATTTTTCCCTAGGGCCATTTTTTTTTTTTTTCAACATGATACGATATTTTGTGGAAGAAAATCGTCGTAAAACTGTTTCCGCCCGGTTTCGAACCGGGGACCTTTCGCGTGTGAGGCGAACGTGATAACCACTACACTACGGAAACGAAGATGCCAGGGTACTCACTAGCAAGCTACTGAAGCTATGATTCGACAGGCTTGCGTTCACTCCCCGGAACTAGATTTGTTTCCCGAAGGTCCGTGATTTTGGCATGTTCAGCGGGAGCTGCTCCGAGTCATGATTCCCAACTAAATTTGCGCTCAGAGGATATAATGCACCAATTATTTCTAACAAACTGACAAAACAAGCAAAAAGGACAGCAGAAAGCTCTGGGAACCATAGGGCTATCGTTATTAATATAGCCAGGGCAAGATTCTCTCACAAAAACAAAACAAGTTCCATAACACAATCCGAGACTCTCCTTCCCCTTAGACTGGAATTCAACAAAAACAAATCTCAAAAGCATTTGAACTGCAAAACATGAAGGTGTGCACCGCCAGTATAAAGTATTAAAATTTGAATGAATACATAGTAGTGGGGAAATCTTATTATTTTTTAATAATTTATTTTTATTTTATGTGCATTGATGTTTCCTGCGTATATGTCTGGGTGAGGGTGTTGGGTCCCCTGGAACTGGAGTTACAGACAGCTGTGAGCTGCCATGTGGGTGCTGGGAGTTGAATCCTGGTCCTCTAGAAGATCAGTCAGTGCTCTTAACCACTGAGCCATCTCTCCAGTCCCAGAAATATTATTTTTAAGAGAACATATGGACTTGTTTCGAAACTCGAAGGATATAGAAAGAACTACATGTTCGGGAAAGGATCTTTCCTGCCCGGTCATCCTTCCTAGAGAAATTCTACTGTCTTCTACAGACGAGGATATGGTGGAGTAGCTGGCTAACCCTTATCTTCCCAGGCTCTGGGAAGCATTCTGATCGCTTTACATCCTCACAAAACCTTGTGAGGCAACAACTATGATTTACTTTAAATGAACAGACACAAACGTACGAAGTACCAAATAAACTTAAAACATTTCCTGCCCTCCTAGATGGTACACTCCAAGACTGTTCAGCAATCTGTGCTTTTTAAACAGAACACATTCCGAAGATTCCTTTCCACATAGCTGAACAGTGTTCCATTTAATATGCACGTAGATATTAATAATAAATTATCAGACAGTGGCCAGTTGACAGGCTTTTTGGTTAACCTGCTTCGGTCGGTTGGTGGTTGCTTTCTGCGACAGGGTCTCAGTTTGTAGTCCAGGTTAGACAAGCCTGTAACTTGCCGCAATCCTCCTGCCTCTTCCCCTCCCAAGTGGCGGACTTCTCGGAGTGCTGGCAAGGTCGCAGTTTCTAAAATGGGCATGGAAATGCCCAGTCCAGCTGGAGGGTGGCGCCTCCCTATCGCCAGTCTCCTCTACTTCGCCAGACTCCGCCCAGGATCCCACTTGGAGGAACCTCAAACCAGCACTAGGTCTGGGCTACACGGGCCGGAAGTAGTTGACGCTGAGCGGGCCCGCCCCTCAGCTTCCGGCGCTTGCTTTGGGAGTCCCTTCTGCAGTCGTCCGTGCCTGGTCGGTAGGATGGCGCTAGGCCGCTGCGGTTGTAGCACGGAGAGCAGGGTGCTGCTCCACGTCCTCGCTGCCCTCCGCCATCTGTCCCCGCTGGCGGGACATGGGGGCTTCTTCCGCTTTGTACGCGTTCCCCGCGGCCAGTCATCACAGAGATGCGGGCCTCCGCCGTCCTAGCCCTCCAGTCCTGTGCCCTCGTCTCGGCTAGAGCGTCTCCTCCTCGTTTCCGGTTGCCCCGGAGTCCGGGGCGGGGTGCGGGAGAAGTGGGCGTGTGTAGCACAACCTCGGAGGGAACGCGTGAGTCTAGGTCGTGTGGAGACGCCGGAAGCGTCGGGAGAGAGGCCGGAAGCTGGGGGGCGGGGCCAGGAAGTGAGGAGGGGCGGGGGGTTTATGAGGAGGCCCGCGGAGCGTTGGGGCAGATTTGCACTCAGGTCCACCTGAGGTACTTGTCGGTGGCGCTCTCCCCTGCCCCCTCTCCTCTCGGAGACACGACCGTGGTCTAGGGGTAGGGGCGTGTGTGTGGTGGGGTGGGCTGGTCGGGAGGACATTCTTTCGGCCTCGCCGCAGGCAAGCTGTGGAGAAGCAGGACTTGGGGTGGGGACGGGTGTCCCGGGCTCCTGAGGAGGAAGACCCCCCCCGGGCCCCCCCTCAGACCCCCCCACCGCACTTCTACCCTGGCTGACTGGACACTAAGATGGCTGCCGTTGCCATGACACCCAACCCTGTGCAGACCCTTCAGGAGGAGGCGGTGTGCGCCATCTGCCTCGATTACTTCACGGACCCCGTGTCCATCGGCTGCGGGCACAACTTCTGCCGCGTGTGTGTAACCCAGTTGTGGGGCGGGGAGGACGAGGAGGACAGGGATGAGCTGGATCGGGAGGAGGAGGAGGAGGTCGGAGAGGAGGAAGAAGTGGAGGCTGTGGGAGCAGGCGGGGGCTGGGACACCCCTATGCGGGATGAAGATTATGAGGGTGACATGGAGGAGGAGGCCGAGGAGGAAGAGGAGGGAGTGTTCTGGAGTAGTGGCATAGACGGGTCCAACTGGGACAACATGGACTACGTGTGGGAGGAGGAGGAGGAGGAGGAAGATCTGGACTATTACTTGGGAGATGTGGAGGACCTGAGGGGGGAAGATGAGGACGAGGAGGAGGAAGTGCTGGAGGAAGACGAGGAAGAAGAGCTAGACCCGATCACCCAACTGCCGCCACCTCCAGCCCCTCGGAGGTGCTTCACTTGTCCCCAGTGTCGAAAAAGTTTTCCTCGGCGGAGCTTCCGCCCCAACCTGCAGTTGGCCAACATGGTCCAGGTGATTCGCCAGATGCATCCATCCCCTGGGCGCGGGAGTCGTGTGAACGAGCAAGGCATCTGCCCGAGACACCAAGAAGCCCTGAAGCTCTTCTGCGAGGTGGACGAAGAAGCCATCTGTGTGGTGTGCCGAGAATCCAGGAGCCACAAACAGCACAGCGTGGTGCCACTGGAGGAGGTGGTGCAGGAGTACAAGGTGGGTGCAGTGGGCAAGGGTTGAGTGAGGGTAGGGAAGTGGGGAAAGGGAACGGGAGTTCTCCTGACAGGACCTCGTGTGCTGGAGGAAGGAGTCACCCCGTCCAAGGGCTGACTTCCTAGGTGGATACGTGAGAAGGATCCTGTAGCTTCCTCAGTGTCTTCAGGATAGGGGTGCAGGTGACAAGGGGTCTTACTTCCTTCTGGATGGATCTTAAGTCTTACCCGTGACAGAGTCACTTCCAGATGGAAAGAAATGGGGGCCAAAAGAAGAGGGGAGTCTGAAACTAGTGTCAGATCCACATGCACCCCACTTGTCTCTTACTGGGTTCCACACCCATCCTGTGCTACGGCTTTGTTGGTTGGCTCTGCACCCAGTCTCATGTATTAACCAGGAAAGAGAGACTTTTAGAGCAAAAAAATTCTTGCTCAAGTTTCAGAGTGTCTTTGAGCTTTAACTACCACAGGAATGTTAGTTAATATTTATAGGGTACTTTACATATAGTCAGTACTGCGCTGGCCACTTTTTCTGGATTATCATTCATAATTCAAAGTCACCCTGGGAGTTTGATGTTTGACATTCTCGTTTTATTGATTGGGAAACAGGTTTAAATTCTGAACATGGATGTTTATGTACAGCTTTAGTGATAGACTTGAATATGAACAGACTCCCCTTGGGGCATCTTGGTAACACTACTTGGATATTTCTGTTTGACTTTTCTGACTTGACTGTTCTTGACTAATTCTTGTTTGGTTAGCTGTCTTGTTTTTTATTTCCCTAATTCTTCGGACATATGAACGGGGCATTTGTCTAAGAAGCAGTCAGTGCAAATAGAACTACCTCCCGGCCAGGCGGTGGTGGTGCACGCCTTTAATCCCAGCACTTGAGAGGCAGAGGCAGGCGGGTCTCTGTGAGTTCGAGATCAGCCTGGTCTACAAGAGCCAGTTACAGGACAGGCTCCAAAACCACAGAGAAATCCTGTCTCGAAAAACCAAAAAGAAACAAAAAAAAAAAAAAACTACCTCCCGATTGGAAGCCTTGGAGCTAGAAGGAGGGTTAGCATCTGTATGGGCTGCCCAGAGCTTGCTTTGTGACTTGTGTTTCTACGCCTCCTGATTCAGTCAGTAGCTTCATTTGGGTGATCATCATCCTCGACTGGAGAGTCTAAGGCTTCACAGATGATTGTCAGTTACTAAGGAGGTTTTGAAAGTACAGTAGGCCTAACTGCAAGTTCTGAATCAGAGTATCTGGAGAAAATTCAATCCAAGATGGGTGTGGTGGTGCCTTTTACCCCAACACTCGGACGTGGAGGCAGGAGATCAGTTCAAGGTCATCCCTGACTACTTTGTGAGGTAGAGGCCAGCCCGACTTACACGTGAGCCGAGTTACTGGACACCCTTGTTTGTTTGTTTGGATGTTTTCTAGATAGGGTTTCTCTGTGTACACAGTCCAGGCTGTCCTGGCTGTCACTTTGAGGACCAGGCTGGCCTCAAACTGATAGACATCCGCCTGTCTCTGTCTCCTAAGTGCTGGGATTAAAAGTGTACACCATCACCCGGTTTGTTTTTCAAGATAGGGTTTCTCTGTGTAGCTTGGAAGCCTGTCCTGGAACTCCGCCTGTAAAACCAGGCTGGCCTTAAACTCACAGAAGTTCACCCTGTCTCTCCCAAGTGCTGGGATTAAAGGTGTGAGCCACCACTGCCTGGCTTGTTTGTTTGTTTTGTTTTGTTTTGTTTTTTTAAATTATTTGGTTTTGGGGGATAGGATCTCTATATCCCTTGCTGTCCTGGAACTCACTATGTAGACTAGGCTGGTCTCGAACTCACTGAGCTGCCTATGTGCAGGCAAGCCACCAATCCTGGCTCTTTTGTGTATGAGTGTAAGCACATGCAAAGGTCTCAGGACAATTTTGGGAATTGGTTTCTACCTCCACATTGTGGGTAGAATGGATTAAACACATCAGGTTTAGCCACAAGCCTTTACTGGCTAAACCATCTTGCCTGCTCAGAGAGCTTTTTCAAAAAAAAAAAAAAGAAGAAGAAGAAAAGGGCCAGGTATGATGGCACACACCTTTAATCCTAGCATTTTGGAGGCTGGAGCTCTCGGATCTCTGAGAGTTTGGGGCCAGCCTGATCTGCTCAGCAAGTACTGTGTCAGCCATACTCCATAGTGAGACCCTATTTCAAACAACAACAAAAAACCCTCTAATATTGTATTTGAATTCATGCTTGTAATTTATTTGTCAATTTATACAAATACTAAAGGGTAAACTAAAACTTTGTAAATTCTGAATTGATGGAGTAGAAATGACTGATTCTACTGTGGAGAAAATGCAATAATATCAAAGGGCATAATTTTGTGTATTTTAATGGAATGACTGATTTATTACTCCTGTGGTACTTCCTACAACCAGTTGTGTAACAATTGCCTTTTGTACTCAGGGTCAGTTATCTTTAAGTTCATGGGTCATTATCAGGATGTCACTGGCAGCTTACCGCCATAGTTAGTAAGTGCTGGATAATGTTTACTGATCTTTTGCCCAAACTTTGCTAAGTTTGCTATCTGTGAGGTTGACATTATTCCCATTTTAAACTGAGGAAACCGGAAGCATGACTTGCCTCAAATCACCTAGATGCAGTTTTGGTTCTGGTAGAGCTAGGCTCAAGGTCTATTCCTATATTTCCCCCTAATGAAAAGGAGGGAGCAAGTCATCAGGAGAAGACATAAAAGAAGGGAAAGAGCAAAAGGCACAGTTTATCATATCCATCCTGGTTGGAAAAGGAAAAAGACATGGCTATAAATCCTTGGAATGGAAAGCCCATGTATCTGATTGGTGTTAGAATTGTAACTAAAAGAAGAAAGGGCTTTTGTTTTTCATGTGATAGCAATAGAATGGAAAACAAGGCAGACGGAACATAGAAACTAAGCAAAGTGACAATCCCTGCACCTAGGAAGTTAGAAGTAGGAGGGTCAGAAGTTCAAGGTCATCCTCAAATGTCTAAGTTAAGTTCCAGACTAACTTGGGCAGACCCTGCCTCAGGAGAGAAAAGTGAGGGTGAAGGACCCTGTAATGCCTGGAAAACACATGTGTAAAATTGCTTATGCTCCGGGACGTGGTTCTCAGCCCGTGAGTCATGATACTTTAGGGGAGCAAAGCATCCTTTCACAGGGGTCGTATATCAGGTATCCTGTATGTCAGATATTTACATTATGATTCATACCAGTAGCAAAATTACAATTTAAAGTAGCAGTGAAAATAATTCTATGGTTGTGGTTACCAAAGCATGAGAAGAACTGTATTAAAGGGTTGCAGCATTAGGAAAATTTAGAAGCACTGCTCTAGGTAGTTTAGACAGTTTTTTTTCCCCCGGGTTTTTGAGACAGGGTTTCTCTGTGTTCCTGGCTGCCTTGGAACTCGCTTTGTAGACCAGGCTGGCTTTGAACTCAATGAAGATCTGACTGCCTCTGCCTCCCAAGTGCTGGGATTAAAGGCATGTGTCACCACTGCTCGGCTAGTGTAGACTCTTTTTAAGTTTCATAGGTAGAGTCAGTCATGTTCAGGAAGCTGGGTTGTAAAGGTAGAATACCCTGGACTAAGTGGAGCATGACAATCCCAGGTCAAGGATTGAATGAAGTCACAACTTTTGAGGGGGTGGACAGGATGAAATGATCATAGAAATATAGGGTTTATATTTTGAAAGTGGCAGAGAACCACTTTAAACCTGATCTATATATCGAATTCCAGGACAGCCAAGGCTACACAGAGAAACACTATTTTGAAAATCAAAAACAAACTATTAGCATAGGCACAAAACTCTCCAGAAAAATGTTTAGATTTGTCGATGTTGAAGATGACTTATCAAGTGGGAAAGACCAAAAGCAGGAATATTCCTGTGGATGTACTTCATGTGGTGAGGAGCTTAAGCCATGTGTATGTCATCTGTAGAGAACAGAGTTCTGTAGCCTCTCAAGAAGGCACACACAGGCTTCTGCATCATGAATGCATGGGTCATCTGGGAGAAGGTGTGGAAGGAAGGGCTTATTTGACAACAATGGAAGTATCAGGCATTGAGTCTCCGCTGTAGGGAGGCTTGGAAAGAGGCTCTGCAGGTGCTTCTCATCATCCCCCCTGACTAATGTTCCTTTCCTGCTCCTTTAGGCCAAGCTACAAGGTCATGTGGAACCACTTCGGAAGCACCTCGAGGCTGTGCAGAAGATGAAGGCCAAGGAGGAGAGGCGGATGTTAGAGCTGAAGGTGGGTGATGTCTGTGAATGGGCTGACTGATTCTGTTGTCAGGGTAAGGAAGATGAGATTGGAAACTATCACATATAATGACTAGATCCCTGAAGAAAGAATAGCCAGGGCCTGGGAGGTGGGTAGGAAGCATGTCCCTTTTTTGTTTGTAAAATGCAGTGAAAACTGAGACCTGGCTAGTTGAGACTGGTTGTCTGGTCTAAAGCTATGGAGTACACCCAGCCCTTGACTCCGGATAGCACAGAAAGCAAGTGAGCAAATACAGTAAATGTTGCCAGAAGAGTACCAAGTCCCAGGATACACACACATGGCAGGCAGAGCTGCCCTGAACCTTAAGTTAAGGGGTGCAGATAGCTCCTGTCTTCCTCCCCAGTGTTCTCAGCCCTTTCACATTTGCTCACCCCTCTTCAGGAGTCTCACTCCCTCATTTCCTGTCTTCAGAAGGCTAGCAGGTTTTGCTGGAATAGACTGGTACTGTCGCCAAGCTAAGCTTCAGCCATCAAATGAGGATATCCTTTCCCTCTTAACCAAGTCCAGACGTTGCCAGGTCTACAACCTGTAGTAGTGCCACCTGTGTGTTAGGGGCTCATTTCTGTGAAATGCCAATCACAATGTGCTATAAGCAGAATCTGAGTTGGGAAATGGGGAATCATCCTGCCTCTGTCCAGCTGCCCAATCTAATATATTTAGGGTCCTCTGAGTTAGTTATACAGAATGTATGCTGGGATCTGTGTCTTTGATAATCTTTATTTAGAGTAATTAATGGAAAAAGTGGTTATCATTCAGAATGGTCTAGCCCAGGCAAATGGCTTAGGACTAGGCAGTTGGCTGTTGTTATAAACTGCTAAATATAGTTTGTATTCTATGTTATGTACTTCTTCAAGTTCAAATTGGGCATAGAAAAAAATGACATCAGTACTTAAGATATACAGACTACTTTTTGTTGTTGTTCGAACCAGAGTTTCTCTGTGTAGCTGTGACTGTCCTGGAACTTACTCTGTAGACCAGGCTGGCCTTAAACTCAGAGATCTGCCTGCCTCTGCCTCCCAAGTGCTGGGATTAAAAGGGGTGCACCACTGTGCATGTCTATACAGACCTTTTTTAAATAGTCTTTATTCCTGTAGGACTTGGGAAGCAGAGGCAGGCGGATCATTTGTGAGTTTGAGGCCAGCCTAGTCTACACAGTGAGACCCTGTCTCAATTCCTCCACCACCCAAAAGAGAATAAAGACTTTTTTAGGGGGGTAAAGGGGTGAGACGGGGTTTCCCTACATAGCCTCAGCTGTCCTGGAACTTGCTCTATAGACCAGGTTTGCCTTGAACTCAGAGATCTGCCTGCCTCTGCCTTCCAAACACTGAAATTAAAGGTGTTGTGCCACCACTGCCAGCCATCCTTTAACATATACAGTTTTGTCTTATTTTTCAATTGCTTTGAAGAAACACGATTATAAAGGCAACTTATAAAATGTTTATTGGTCCTCATGATTCAGGGTGGTGGGGGCGGCTAACGGAATTGTATGGACTTTTGGAATCCCAAAGCCTACCCTCGGTGACACACCTTCAACAGGGCCACAGCTCTTAAAGTCCACTCCAGTGACACATCTCCTTCAACTTCCCATCCTCCAAACATTCTACCAACTGGGGACCAAGTATAGACCAAGTATTCAAATATATGAGCCTATGGGGGTCATTCTCATTCAAGCTACCACAAGTACAATATATCTGTTTGGTAGTATTTACATTGTATTGGGTATTACGAGATACTTAAAGTATATGGGAGTATATACAGTATATGATATACCATTTTATATAAGGGATTTGCATATCTGCTGATTTCAGTCTCTTGGAACCAAGCCCACGTAATTATCTAGGAACAACTGTACCACTGTTGGCCCCTAAGTGTATAGTATTTTTTATTTGCACCTTTACAGAAGAGTTTGTAAAGGATTTGAGTGACTATTCTCCTATGGCAACTGTGGCTACTGAGTAAGGACTTTTGTAATATCTTTCTTTTGTGTTTTGAGACAGGATTTTTTTTACATTATAGCCCAAGCTGGCCTTAAATGTGAGTAATTTGTTTCAGCCTCAAGAGTATTTAGTATTATAGGCATGAACCCTCATGTCCAGCTTCAAGTCTTGTTTGCTGAATTCTCTTATTTGCTAATTTCAAAAAATTATTACCAAGAACCTACCTGTGGTTGGCACTCTGCCAGCTTCTGGTAGCATTGTGGCAAACAAAGGCACGCACAGGTCCTGTCTGTGAGAACAAACGGAGAATTTTAAAGATAATACAAAGCTGGGCATGTAGCTTTTATCTTTAAACTGGCAAACTGGAGGGGAGATTTTAATTTTGAGGCCAGCCTGGGCTGCAAAGCAGGACTCTGTCTCAAAACCAGAACAACTTCGCTGGCAAAATGACGCAGGGGCTTGCTGAGTTTGATCCCTGGGACTCACATGGTGGGAGGAGAGAACCAGCTCTTATAAGTTATCCTCTGACCTCCACACATGTTCCCCCAGTCCATCTCCATTATAACAGCACCTCCAATACATATACTACGGAGAGATACAGTGATATGGAGTTGGTGCTATGAGATCTGGAGAGGAGAGAAGCTCCTTTGGAACATGTAAACAAGCTTCCACCTGTAAAGTAAATTAGGCAGGGCAGAGAGAGATAAGCATTCCAGAAAGCAGTTGGTGAATTTGGACCATTATGCCAGTTTGGGCTATCACAGTGGTACAATAAGACTGAGATGGCTTGTTTAGACAAAACAGGGAGATAATGGGGGAACCTTTTAAGCCAATCGTCTTTAAGAGGAGATTCTTAGTAAGGCGTGGCTTCGCTGAGCCCCAGGGTAAAATGTGTACACCTCCAGGCGCATGCTCTCTGCACTTTGCTTAGATTTCTTGTTTCCTGTTTCTTGAGTTTTCCCCTTATAATAAATAAAATTGTTTTATCCTTAAAAAAAAAAAAAAGGACTGAGATGGGGTGAGGAAACATCTCTTTCCATCCCCAGGACTTGGAGTTAGGGATCATGAGGCTTCTGCCTGAGACTGAAAGTCATCAAATAGAAAACTGCAGATTTCCCTTTCTGTGTGTTCAGTGGTGGCTTCCATTCCCTTTGCATCTCTCCAGTTTTTAATTTTTTTAATTTTTAAAATTTATTTTAGTGTATGTGTGTTTTGCCTGCATCTATGCATATGTATCCTTGTGCATGACTGGTGACCACTGAGGTCAAAAGAGAATACTGAATCTCCTAGAACTGGCTACAGATGGTTGTGAGCTGCCATGTGGATGCTGGGGATCAAACGGAGGTCCTCTGGAAGAGCAGGCAGAGCTCTTAACCTCTGAACTATGTCTCCATGCCTGCCTTTGTGTCTTTCCAGAGCCAGATGAAATCAGAGTTGGCAGCTGTGGCCTCAGAGTTTGGGCGCCTAACACGGTTTCTGGCTGAAGAGCAGGCAGGACTAGAACGTCGCCTCCGAGACATGCATGAAGCTCAGCTGGGACGTGCAGGAGCAGCAGCCCACCGCCTTGAAGAGCAGGCTGCCCAGCTCAGCCGCCTGCTAGCTGAAGCCCAAGAACGGAGCCAGCAGGGGGGCCTGCGGCTGCTGCAAGTAAGCACTGTCCTCCCTCTGCCCTGCTCCACACTCGCCAGCTCCCTTTTTGTCCTTTCAGGCAGTGCTCACCAATCACCGCCCAGAACTGTCTGTTCCTCATTGGGAAGAACCCTAAGTCTTTTCATCTGAAGATGAGACTTTTTTTGAGGCTGGTGACAGTGTCGATTGTGATATATGTTCCAGTCATACCTGAAGAAGGCAGATTCAATTGTTAGAGATAGGGGCTTAAGAGCTGACAGTGATAGTTTGAAAAAGGTGCCGGGGTCAGACTGTGAAAGTTACTGGGGTTTACGGCAGGATGAGATGTGTTAGGTCTGGGGGTACCAGGGTGGTTGAGGAGCACTCACGTTTATTGTGATCCTGGAAAGTGTTGCCTTCTCCCTTCCTGTCCAAGTTCAGACCTTTCTCTAGTTGGAGACTGGGGGAGAGCAGTGAACTTGTGCAGCTGACACTTTCTTTCTCTTTCATTCCCAGGACATCAAGGAGACTTTCAATAGGTGTGTTCCCACTCTACCTTTTGCACCCAGTTGTGTTTGGCTCCCCATTCCCGCCTTTCTTGAGACTTCCTTTCTTCCTTCCCTTCCTTTCTCCTTCCTTTCTTCCCTCCCTCTTTCCCAGGAGTTAAGTTTCTCCTTCTCAGACCCTGTACTTCTTCCCCCCTTAGCTTTTGTTCTTTATTCTGGGAATATCATGTTCCCACCCCCTACCTGGTCCCCTCCTCCAGGTGTGAAGAGATACAGTTGCAGCCCCCAGAGATTTGGTCCCCTGACCCATGCCAACCCCATAGCCACGACTTCCTGACAGACGCCATTGTGAGGAAAATGAGCCGGATGTTCTGTCAGGCTGCAAGAGGTAGGGAGGTCAATAACCTTCCTTTTTACAGACCTGAGAGTTGAGGTCTTGAGGGAAGTTTAGGGAGCTGGGATGGAGTAGAACACTGGTGGCTATGCTGAGGGTTCAAGTCAAGAGTTGCTTCTGTGGTGGCCCAGCTGTTTTGGAAGGCTGACAGGTAGTAGGAGAATTAGGGTGAAGGCCTCCAGGATGGAGTTGGAGGGGAGGACAGAGGTGGAAAGGATGGCATTGGTGACACGTCTGTGAGGATAAGGTGTTTTAGTTCTGTATTTGTCTTTGCTCTTTCCAAGTTGACTTGACGCTGGACCCTGACACAGCTCACCCAGCCCTTATGTTGTCCCCTGATCGTCGTGGGGTCCGCCTGGCAGAACGTCGGCAGGAGGTTCCTGAACATTCCAAGCGCTTCTCAACTGACTGCTGTGTACTAGGGGCCCAGGGCTTCCGCTCTGGCAGGCACTACTGGGAGGTAGAGGTGGGTGGGCGGCGAGGCTGGGCAGTGGGTGCTGCCCGTGAATCAACCCATCATAAAGAAAAAGTGAGCTCTGGGGGGTCATCTGTTAGTAGTGGGGATGCCAGCTCCTCACGCCACCACCATCGCCGCCGCCGGCTCCACCTGCCTCAGCAGCTCCTGCTCCAGCGGGAAGTATGGTGTGTGGGCACCCACGGCAAACGATACCAGGCACAGAGCTCAACAGAGCAGACACTGCTGAGCCCATGTGAGAAACCACGGCGCTTTGGCGTGTATCTGGACTATGAGGCTGGGCGCCTGGGATTCTACAATGCAGATACCCTAGCCCACGTGCACACCTTCTCAGCTGCCTTCCTTGGCGAGCGTGTCTTCCCTTTCTTCCGGGTGCTTTCCAAGGGCACCCGCATCAAGCTCTGCCCTTGATCAGCCTGCCACCCGCAGGGGCCCCTCCAGTGACTGGAGGGGCGGGTGGTGGTGGATGTTTGCCCACTCACTATGTTTGTGAGCTCAGGCTCCTCCCAGTTTGTTACTGAGTTGCTTCCTGCTCCCCCTTGAACCAGGCTGCTTATGGCTCTAGGAACCTAAACAACTTCCTAGACTCCCTCCCTCCAACTCAGTCCTACCTACTTTATCTGACAAGTCTGCATGGGTCCCTGATAATGAGAACAGCTGCCTGATCTTCCCTCCCTGTCTGCCTAGCTCAGTCCAGCTCTGGGTCCCAGTTTGAGTAGGGGAATGAGCAGAGACACTTCATTCCTTAACTTCCCTCTTCCACATCTACTCTTCAGCTCTTGTCATTTCTGAGGCTGGAGGGTTTGGGCAGGACCCATCCATTCTAATTCCACGTTTTGGTGCAAGCAAGCTCCAGCTAAGGGATTGGGAAGCTTTTGTGGGGAGGCAGGCTGGATAAAAGGGTAGAGCTGCATATAAAGTCTACTTTTTCTTGGGGAAGTAGGAACTCTTAAGCTTTCCACCCCCAATTTCTACCTCCATAGACTGGCCAGAATTTAGCTTCAGTGAGATCTGGAATGGTCAACACCACACACCATCATATCATCCAATAAATTATTTTCTCAGTCTCAGTTCTTATTTAGGGGCCATGCTCCCCACACCTACCCTCCAGGTCTTCACTGCCAGGATATTTCCCCTCACTGAGCATCAGTTTCTGGCCTTTCCATACCTTTTAGTTCCACTCGGTAAGCCCTGTTGGGGAGCTTGGGTATAATCTATTTTTCTAGTAACCCCTTGCCTTGTCACTTAACAGCTTCTGTCCTCTGCTGTGGCTGAGGTCAAGTCATGTTCTTGGGGGAAAAGGTGGGTCGTGTTGCAGAAAATAAAGTCTTTATTTGCTGCTGTTGTGGAGTCTTTTCTTTAGAAGCAGCCTGCATGCTACCAGAAGTGCCTTCCATAGACCATGCCAGAGCTGCTTAGAAGTGCCCCACTGCAAGTCCATCTACAGGCTGAAACTCAGTAGGCAGACTACTTCCAAAGGGGAAAAAAAATGTGACTGAAACCAGTCTCAGAAAAGCCAGCTTTATTACTCTGATATGAACCTTTAGCGGGTACCAATAGTCACTTGCCACACTCGGACCAGGTTGTCTGTGTAACCAGCAAACAGAGTCTGTAAGAGAACAAGAATGTGTTTATGGCATTCCCGTAGGATATTCAGACATTTTAAAAGCTTCTACTTTAAAGGTTACTAACTATCATCTTTCCCCAGATGAAAATACATATTCCACTAGTATACCCTAAATCAGTGGATAGCTTCATCTCATTTGTGTTGATAATTCGTGCTTGAAGTTCTTACCTGGCCATCAGCAGACCATGCCAGGGAGGTGCACTGGGGTGGCTCTGCCTTGCTGCTGGTGCTGATAACTTCTTGCTTCAGCTCATCTACAATGATCTTGCCTTCCAAGTCCTGAGAACAGACCAAAACTAGGTAAGGATACCCATGACACCACTAATTATACCATGGATTTACATGGTCCTTGGCATGATTCTCATCATGCTGCATTTCATTTTATGGAGCTGACAAGGTGGCACAAGTTAAATGCCTTGCTTTACAATTTTCTTATTTTCCAGAAACTTTGAAGTTGGCCCGGCTATGGACGGACCAGTTTTCTTGCACCCACATACACAATATGCATGCGCATTGACAGTAATGAATGAACCGCTCTAAAATAGTCTACTTACATAGTTCAATTTCTAACGGATTGTATTTTTCTTTTAAGGACGTGTGAAACATTAACCCAACTCCCAGTGATCTCAGGGCTGCTCAGTGGCTAAAGCCTCTAATTTGAGTGCTTAGGAGGCCAAGGTAGGCCTGAGAAGATCTGATTGTACAAGTCGATTCCTCATAAAATAAGCCCCAAAAAAACTTAAGCAGAAAAGCTGTGGTAGAGTACTTGCCTAGCATGTGCAAGGCCCCAGGTTAAATCCCCAATACCACCCCAGAGTAATGGCTACAGAATTTGAGGTTAGCTTGGGCTAGGCACTATCCAAAATATAAAAATAAAGCTAACTGCCGGGCGGTGGTGGCGCACGCCTTTAATCCCAGCACTCGGGAGGCAGAGGCAGGCGGGTCTCTGTGAGTTCGAGACCAGCCTGGTCTACAAGAGCTAGTTCCAGGACAGGCTCCAAAACCACAGAGAAACCCTGTCTCGAAAAACCAAAAAAAAAAAAAAAAATAAAGCTAACTAAAAAGGCACAAAAAAGACGGTAGTGCACACCTCTAAGGAGGCAGAGGCAGCTATCTGTGAGCTCCACAAGGCCCGTCTAGTTCACACAGCAATTCCCAGTCTTTTAGCTGTCTAAAACTCCTTTAACAGAGATTACTAAATACTGACAGAGCAAAGAAGGACTCTTCTACAAATGGTTCTAGGGATTGAATTTAGGGCTTTTGTACTACACTTAGTGCTCTACTACTGCCTGCTGCACACTACTGGTGGGACTATTTTTGGTTATCTTCATGGTTTGTCTATAACTGTTATCTGGTAGGTAGATGCCAGAATAACCCGTCACAAGATAATTACTTTTTTGGCCCAAACAGCAAGCATTACATTCAACCAACTGCTACACATAGGCATTCCCTATGTATATTCCCTTAGGAAAAAGCAAGCAAATTGTCAAGAAAAAAAAAATCCTAACCTTGTTCAATTGACAGCAGCTTAACAATAGAATCTACCAAGAAAGCTTGGCTTATTTATAGCAGTGAAATCAATGTGCTTCACAACAGACCACTTACCCAAATCTTGATACTGGGGCCAGTAGCAGCACATAGCCAGTAGCGGTTGGGGCTGAAACACAAGGCATTGATGATGTCCCCACCATCCAGTGTGTAAAGGTGCTTGCCTTCATTCAGATCCCACAGCATGGCTTGGCCATCCTGAACAGAGAGAAAAGATGAGTTAGGACAAATAAGCCTAATGACTGAAGTATCTGTGTTCACGCCCTCAAGCCTTTTCCTCTAATGCAAAATACCCACACCAATTTACTTTTGAGGGAAAACTTCTTTGGTATACAGATTTTAAGCTAATGCTTAGAAATATTCCGGCAGTCTAGCTAATCTTTTAACTGGTACATGTAATCAGATAAATGAGGCCCCAAATACCTTGCCTCCAGAAGCACAGAGAGATCCATCAGGAGAGACTGTCACTGTATTCAGGTAGCCAGTGTGGCCAATATGGTTGGTCTTCAGCTTGCAGTTAGCCAAATTCCATACCTAGGAAAAACAGGTCCATAGGCGACCAGGATTATGGCCTACCATCAACAGGAAAGGCACAACATCTTCTTTAAAGGTGATCTCTGAACAGGCTCTCGTGCAAACCCATTTAGTCCCAACTCTTGGGTGGCTAAGAATGGAAGAGTGCTAATGTGAGGCCTGCCTGGATGGCACATGAGCAAGAACTGACCTCAGAAACAAACCAAATCCCTAATATACGAAGATAAACCATTAAAGAGCCAAAGTCAAGGTAATCTGCAAAGCATTCCAAACTGAAAGGAATGGGGACAGTCTGGATTTCTAACAGCCATGCCCTTCTTGACGCTCACCTTGACCAGCTTGTCCCATCCACAGGAGACGATGATAGGGTTGCTGCTATTTGGGGAGAAGCGGACACAAGACACCCATTCTGAGTGACTCTCATCCTACAGAAGATACAGGAGTAAGGTAAGAGAAAGCAGTCTGTCTGACTACAGATAAGCACCCTAAAGGAGCCAACAGCACCCTCACAGTCGTTCCCTCAGAACCTGAGCCTTTACTTCAGGACCGATACAACACAACACCCGTCAAGCCTGCTGACATGTGAGTCTCAGGATGCCTCAAGAGTCTACCCATTCCTCATGGAGCTCAGGGCCAGGCGCAGCTCAGAAACAGCCTCTGGATTTCAGCACTGCAACTCAGATGGCATGTTGGGGTCATCACTGCTCCGCCTGGCATGTAACTCCTCTAAGTACTTAAATATACCGCAAGGAGGTAGATGAGAGACTTAAGATCACCCAATCTTTAGAGAAGTTACTGGACACACACATCTGGGTATTTGCTCATGTGCAAAGGCCTGTTCAATTAATGCCTTGGCTTGGAGTTCCATGTCGACTCTGGAGAAAAATTAATTCCAGAGTCCCTTGCCACTAATGAGTGAGCATGCATAAAAATAGTAAAAAGTAACCAAAATCCCAGAGCACGACACATCATTACATCTGCAGCCAGGTGGTGGTGCACAGCTTTAATCCCAGCATCCAGAAGGCAGATCTGAGGTTCTAGGCCAACCAGGACTACATAGTGATGTGCCCATCTCAACAGCAACATCCCCCAAGGGGTGGGTGGGAGCCAATCCTAGGTGTATGACCTCTACCACTTTACCTGGACAGTGTACTTGCAGACCCCCAGAGTGTTCCATAATTTTATGGTCTTGTCTCGGGATCCAGAAACAATTTGCCGGTTGTCGGAAGAGAAGGCAACACTCAGCACATCCTTAGTATGGCCCACAAATCGTCTCGTGGTGGTGCCCCTAAGAGGGAGAACCTGGTCACTTTCTAGACAGATTTTACCCATTTTGTCAGACCCTTTCTTGTCTTCATCTTTGCTCCAGCATTCCACACAGCTCACATCACATGTGGCTTATGCCTATGCCTGGTATGTGCCAGAGAACCCATTCAGAATTGCAGGACATGTCCTCATTCCCTTGTGGGGATTGGTTGACAATGTCTTCGTGTCATCACTAGGATCCTCTATTACACCTGCCAGATGCCCACCTCAAGATGAAACACTTTTAAATTGCCTGCTGTACCTGGTAAAAAATGCTCAACTAGACCAGGCCAGCTCCCAGCAACTCCCATCTTATCTCATCCTCCACAAAAGGACCAATTTCCAAGGGAAGGCCACACCCTAGGGAATCTACCTCAATTTTGCCCAGCTCCCTCCCCCCCCCCTAGGTCCCAAAGCAGCTACTTGCGTTGTGAGATCCCAGAGGCGCAGTGTTCCATCCCAGGAGCCTGAGAGGGCAAACTGGCCATCAGAGGAGATAACAACATCACTAACAAAGTGTGAGTGACCTCGCAGAGCACGCTGTGGTATGCCATAGTTGGTCTCATCCCTGGTCAGCTTCCACATGATGATCGTCTTGTCTGAAAAGATTGGCAAAGAAATCCATGAGGCCCCACAGCCTTACTTATATCTGGTTGGAACTTAAGCTAAAGAGGGGCTTGTTATTCCAGAATATAAAAACGCAGAGACTATGGGCACCACAACGTCCTGAGATTGAAACTTAAATTTAACCCCCAAAATTACATATTTGTGCATTGAATGTTTCGCCTACACATATGTCTATGGCATTCTTACAAGAGGGTGTCAGCTCCCCCTGAACTAACTACAGACTGCAGTCACCGTGTGGATTCTGGAAAACAAACCCTACCTAATCCCTTTACAGAGTTAACCAGTCTTCTCTATTGCTCCAGTCCAAGGCTAACTCGGTAAGTGAAGCACAATCACTTAGGTGTGGGATAAGCACAAACCTGTGCCTTTCAAGGGTTGAGAGAAATGTGGTTGTGGTAGCTACGGAGCAGACACAGTCCTAGCCGGGTAAGCCTTACATTATTAAAGAGAACGAACATAAATTTGGGTGGGTAGGGAGATGTGGGAGGGCAAAACACGATGAAAAAAAAATCGTAGGGGGGAACAAAGCGTTAAAAGGGAAGAAAACCTAGGGAAGGGCAAGACTGGAGGCCTGGGGAACAAGGCAGCTCCAGTTCCCACTGCTCACTGGGATCAAGGCCAAGCGGCGGCGGCTCAGAAACAGCCTCTGGATTTCAGCAAAGTAACTCAGATGGCATGTTGGGGTCATCATTGCTCCGCCGGGCTTGTACCCCCTTAACCACTTAACACATCTCCAGAAGACAAGCGAGAGACTTAAAGTCACCAATTCTTCGGAGAGTTACGTGACACGTCTCGGTTTCCGTACATGTGCAGTGGTCGCCCTGGGGCACAGGTTCGGGTCCGCACGCCCCAACTCATACCTGCGTGGGGAGTGGACCAAGCCCGCCGGCCCGCCCGCCCCTTGCAAAGCCAGGCGGCACGCAGTCCCCTGGACTCCCAGCGTTCCACCAGGCATGCAGCCCGTACCTCGAGACGCAGACAGGATCATGTCCGGGAACTGCGGGGTGGTGGCGATCTGGGTTACCCAGCCGTTATGGCCTTTGAGGGTCCCACGAAGGGTCATCTGCTCGGTCATGACTGCGGCTGATGCGAGTGTCGCCGGAGCGAAAAGGATGGCACTGGATAGCAAAGGGAGCCAGGCACCACAGCGGCAGCCACGGCGACCCCGCGGAGGAAAAGAAAGCGCGGCCTCCGCCGGAACCGGAAATACCCGGAGAGCAAGGCGGGGATTCCCATGATTCACTGCTGCCCATAGATGGTGGCACCGGGTGGTGGGAGGGGCTGGGTGAGGTAAGTTGCAGTATCGCCGTTTCCTCAGCCACGGAACATAATTTGGCAGCACCGTACGAATGCATTTTGAAGTCAGATGTACCAGGTTGCTAGAAAGACTCCTCGGCAGGTTAGAGCATGATGTGGGAGCAGAAGAAGTGAGGCGACCGGCTGACTGCCACAGTGCAGCGGCTTCTCTCCTCCTCCCTTACGTGGCTGAGACGGAGCTCCGCCCTTTCCGCTTGGTAATCGGTTCCGCGGTTGTCGACACAGACTTAAGCGATGATTTAAGGATGTTAAAGTTGCAACTGAAGGCGTGTGCCACTAAGTCTGGCCTTTTTTTCTTTAAGGCACGGTTTCATGTAGTAAAAGCTCGTCTTAAATTGGCTTTGTAGCCAAGGGTGATTCTGATCCTGCTTCTGTCGCCCACTTCCCGGAATTAGAGGCTTGAGTCGCCTGGCTAGGTTAGACAGGACGTACTGGCTTCAGGTTTCTGAGGATTTTTGTTGGAATCCCTTTCTGTAGTTCTGACCACTCCACAGAAAAGCCTGCCAGTTTGCCCTGAAAGTGTTCCTGGATAGGGAAGCAGAGGAACACTGATAACCTGCTAACTTGATGACCTTCCTCTCAACACTCGTTTAATACGTAGTGTCCCCCTAATGTCATAGATCTTTCCTTAAACTTACAGTTTTGTATTTAAAATATTATTCGTGTGTGAGTGCGCTTGCAGCAACGCACAGGTGCAAGTCAGGAGTTTTCTCTCATGCCATATGGCCTTGGCTGCAGGTGACTCTTGGTCAGTTCAAATATTTTTAAAAATGAGCACCGATCAGGGTGGTAACAACCATTAATAATCTATGTGAACTGAAGGACACATTTATTTGTTTCAGTGCTGTTGCGTGAACGCCAATATGCTAAGGAAGAGCCTTATGGAGTTACATCCCCCCACCCCCGCCCCCAAGAACCTGGTTTAGTTTTTCTTTGCTTTTGAGACAGTGTCACATTTTGTAAACATGGCTGGCCTGGAACTCAGAGAACCATCTGCCTCTGGGAACGCTGGGATCAAAGGCATTTGCTCACCATGTTCAACCTTGTTTACTTTCTTTCTTTTTTTTTTTTTTTTGATTTTCGAGACAGGGTTTCTCTGTAGCTTTTTGGTTCCTGTCCTGAACTATCTCTTCTAGACTAGGCTGGCCTCGAACTCACAGAGATCTGCCTGCCTCTGCCTCCCGAGTGCTGGGACCACCGCTGGGGGCCCTTGTTTACTTTTTTTTTAATTTATTTATTTATTATGTATATAATATTCTGTCTGTGTGTATGCCTGAAGGCCAGAAGAGGGCACCAGACCTCATCACAGATGGTTGTGAGCCACCATGTGGTTGCTGGGAATTGAACTCAGGACCTTTGGAAGAGCAGGCAATGCTCTTAATCGCTGAGCCATCTCTCCACCCCCCCTTGTTTACTTTTTGATACAGGATCTACATAGCTCAAATTAAGATCCCCGCTCCTCAGCCTTCCAAGTAACTGGGATTATAGACCTAAAACACTAGACCCTAGATATAGGTATTTGCTTTCCTATTTGTAAAATACATTGAGTTTAGTTTCTTATCTGTGAAATGAGATTGAAATTAGCACTTACATGATATGATAGTGTGGAGAATAAAGGAGACTACACATAGTGTCAGAGGCCTGTAATCAAAGCACTCAGGAGGCAGAGGCAGGAGGATTACTGTAAGTTCCAGGCCAGCCTAGTCTACACAGCAAGTTCCAGACTGGCTAGGGTCATAATAAAACCTCATATAGTGATGAGGCAAGCGGACTGCGTCCCACCGTCTGGCTAGCTTTACCTGAAATAATACAGAAACTGTAGTCATTTAAAACACTGCCTGGCCCATTATCTCTAGCCTCTTCTTGGCTAACTCTCACATCTTAACCCATTTCTAATAAAAGGGTGGTGGATTCTTGAGCTGGAGCTACAGGTACTTGTGAGTGCTGAACATTTTTCTTTTAAACCTTTTTTTTAAAGGGGGACCTGTAGGGCCCGGGTCTGCCCCTGCTCCTGGGATTCATTTTTTTTCTGTCTGTGTGTATGTCTGCAGGCCAGAAGAGGGCACCAGATCTCGTTACAGATGGTTGTGAGCCACCATGTGGTTGCTGGGAATCGAACTCCGGTCCTTTGGAAGAGCAGGCAATGCTCTTAACCTCTGAGCCATCTCTCCAGCCTCCTTTAAACATTTTTGAACTGAATATTTTTTCTTTGCTACATGCATGTCTGTGTACCTCATGTCTGCCTGGTGTTCGCAGAAACCAGAAGAAGTCATACAGTCCCTTGAAACTGGAGTTACAGATGGTTGTAAGCCACATGTGGGTACTGGGAATTGAACCCTAGTCCTCTGGAAGAGCAACTAGTGCTCTTTAACTGCTGAGCTGTTTCCAGCCCACCAAAAATATCTTTGTAATAAAATGTTTCCCCAAATAAAAATTCCTTAGTTGCTCTTACTTTACAATGTTTCCAGAAGAACCTGGAGTCCTGTGAGCTCAGAAAGTTGAGCCCTGGGTATGTAGTATAAGTCAGTCAATCAATCAAGGCAATGGCAGGCACTGGAGCTCAGTCGGAGAATTTTTGAGTAGCGTATACAAAGCCTTGTCTTTACTCCCCAGCACTAGAAAGTAGGAACTAAATTAGACTTTTTCCTGAAATTCCATTTGAAGGAACTCAGCATTTAAGAAATACCTGAGGGGGGCTCCAGAGGGAGCTAGGGACTGGGGAGCTGGCTCTGAGATTGAGCATGTACAGGGCCTGATCCACATTGTATGGCTTAACTCCGTGGGCGTCTGATGGCTCTGATCTCCAAGAACACCTGCGCTTTTGCACATACCCCCACAAAGACACAGGCATGCGCATAATTAGAATTATATTGCTATGTAGTTCTGTTGGACTGACAGATCTTTCTGCTTCTACCTCTTGCGTGCTGGGATTAAGGACATTCACCAACATTCCCAGTAAATATCTTTAAAACAAACAAACTAAAAAAGAAGTCTGGGATGTACCTCACTTGGTAGAGTACTTGTCCAGTGGGCTTGAAGCCCTGGCCTGATATCTAGCACCATGAGCTGGGCACGGTGGCACATGCCCCTGCCATTCCAGTGCTTGGAGTGGGTGGGGGTATGAGGATAAGAACAGCCACGTGGAAGAAGGCAGACACGTCAGAGTCCTCTGTGCTCAGCTGAAGTCAAGAACAGTATTCAGAGGCATGGTCTGGAGCGTGGACTCTGGATCAGCTCAGCAGAAGCTGCCTTTTTCTAGGAAAGAGGTGCTACTTCCTCATGGCTAGAGAAAGGTCCTCCTGGGGGCAAGAAGGGTTACTGCAGAGAGGTGTTTGAGCCAGGGGCTAACACCAGGCCAGGGCTGGCATGGTTCTCCCAGGAAACGACTGGTGCCATGGCCTGCCAAACTAGAGTTAAGATAAATGAGGGTCTGTGCACTGTCGGGCCCCTCTGTTTTTTAAGGGAGACAGCCATGCAGAGGGCAGGCGCCCAGCCACTGCCATCTCACCCTTCATGGGACATGGGCTTACCTCTAGGTCAGGGTTTGTTCTTTATCTCCAAGTTGGCTAGTTCTGCCATCACCACAGTTGCTAAGCGCGCCATCCACTGCCACAGGGAGCCACCAGCAAGGGCAGACAGGGAAAGGCACTGCAGTTTGAAAGCCTGCAAATCCTGCACATGCTTGCTGCCGGTGGGGAAGGAGGTGTGAAATGGTAAGGAGTGACCCCTTGGGAACTTCCCAGCATGCCACTGCAAAGCCAGTAGGTCTGGACCTCTGTCGGGCATCACTCCTGTGTTACGAGCACGGTGGCTCGCCTCTCCCAACTCTTTAACTGACTTTTTAAAAAGAACAGTAAATGAGGGCTTATAGTTAAATATCCTTGAATCTCAGAAGACTGCTATTGTGTATGAGTATGAGGTGTATGCTCACTTGTGTGGGTGTCTGTCGGAACCTGCTCCAACAAAGTCAGCTGGGGGTATCTGGGCAGGGGTACGGGGATTAAGGAAATGACAGACTGAAAGAAATTGGGATGGAAACCATAGGATAGATTCGGGGGACTGCCAGCTTACTGTGCACAGCCCCAAGTTTATTTCAGAACCTGCTTGTATACAAAAGCAGAACAAAGCACAGCATAGGCGGGCAGTCAGTATCTAACTACAAGACCTTGAGTGAGCAGTTTCAAATTCTACCTCAATGTTCCCAAGGGTTAGCAACAGCAGTATTTTTTCTGTTAGATAGTGTGTTCTTTTTTTTCGTGGGCAAAATGCTCTTTCCCGTGGACTTAATCAAACTTTCTCATGGCCCTCAAAGATGCAGGCAGAGCAGGCAAGTTTGAACTCAAATGACTTTTAAGTCAGAATTGCCTCCAAATGGAAACCGAGTCACATGTGGGGTTACCATAGGTGTTCTGTCACTCTCAACCTTACTCCCTTGAGACAAGATCTCTCTCTGAACCTGGAACGGCAACCAACAAGACCCTGGGATTCTCTTTCTTCTCCCCTCAGCACTGGGGTTACAGGCAGGTATAGTTTTGATCTCTCCCCATGCAATAACTTCATTTGACAGCAGTCTATTGAGCAGACCCTGAAGTGGGTGGAGGTCTGTGTCGGGGATAGAGATGAGCTGGGACAGATGTGGTCCTGAGAGGTTGCTCAGGGTCTGGAGAATGCCTTGGGTTGGGAAGGTGCTAGGGGTTAGGGATCTCGTGAGCAGAAATTCAGAACAGTGATGTATGTAAGGAAGAATTGTATCATAAAGTGTCCCCAGACACGGATGACCTCCACTCAGGACCTTGTTCGAGATACACATTCTTGGGGCCTGTAACCAGTCAAGTTGCTGTGCAAGGCTCAGAACTTCCCTAATGCTGCACGCTTGACTCCCTAAAACCTAATCTGTTCCGTAGACCTGTACCATCTCCTCCAGCAGTGCCTTGTGAAGGGATAAGCCTGTTTTCTTAGTTAGGTGTCAAAGACCCTGGCAGGAACCTGGCCACCTCTTCCACCTTCAAAATCTGGCAGGTATGTGGTTTTATTGCTCTATGGGGAGTATGAGCTCTGACTATCCCCACACAAGGTCACAAGGCCAGCACACACACACCTGTGCTCATCCTATTGCACAGATCTGGTAGTACCTATGTGTTCCTGGGAATGCTTACACCAGGTAGATATAGATGGATTTTTCTTTGGGCCACCAGCTCACAAATAACGGCATGGAGACTTATTATTAATTACAAAAGCTCACCTTAGCTTAGGTTTGTTCCTAAATAGTTCTTTTAAATTAGCCCATATTTTTTAATCTACATTCAGTTGCGTAGCAGCTCAATAGCTCATCTCTCCATACTGCCCATCCTTTCTCTGTGCTGGCTGGAAGTCCACCTTTCTTCTTCCCAGTGTCCCCTCTCTCCCTAAAGTCCCACCTAACCCCTTCCTGCCTAGCTATTGGCTATTCAGTTCTTTATTAAACCAATCAGAAGGTGCCTTGGCAAAAACACATCTACATAGCATAAATAAATATCTACAAGTAGAGGCATAAGACAGGACATCTGGACTGCCAGGGCTGTGTGAACTAAACATTTATAACTTGGAGGCAAAATTGAATCTCTTTATCAGCACAAACCTTTAGGTGTCATTTAATTGTCCTGATGAACAAAGATAAGCAAGAAAGTGTCACTGGCTGAGCAGGATTTGAGCTTTGATCTGAGACAGACTATGGGTAATTTTGCATCCCACGAAGGCTGTCACAGCCACCTGGGACACTTTCTCCACTACATCTAAATGTTTGGAATTCGTAGTCTTGCCTCTGTGTAAGTTACTTGTGTTATACTAGAGACAAATGTATTATCACCATCTTCATCTTTTTCTGTGGTGCTGGGGCCCAAACCTAGACACGAATTATTATTTTTTTTATTAAAAAAATAACTTTTGCCAGGCACTGGTGGTGCACACTTTTAATCCCAGCATTCAGAAGGCAGAGGCAGGCGGATCTTTGTAAGTTTGATGCCAGCCTGGTCTACAGAGCGAGTTCCAGGAGAAGCTCCAAAGCTACAGAGAAACCCTGTCTTCTCAAACCTCACTTCTCCCCTCCAAAAAAAGCTAAATAAATAAATAAAACCTTTAGAGCAACTCAAGATTCTTCTGTAATTGTGGATGATTCATTTTATAGTTTGAACAATAAATATTCTGAAGTAGTCTTTAGGAAGACTCAGAGGGTGAAGCCTTCATCAGGAAGTAGACATTCTAAGAAGGGTTCTACAGGTAGAAAAAGGACAAGCCTGCAAGCATTGTCAAAACCAAACACCGCCACAAAATCGACTCTAGAGTTCGGTGCTGCCACCTAGTGTCCACTCTGGTTCGCACTTTAGCTGTCTGTAAATTAAGCACAAAATTTTGTCTGTCTCTCTTTTGTGTGTGTGTGTGTGTGTGTGTACACGAGCGCACGTGTGTGTTCAAATGACAACGTGCAAGAGTCAGCTCTACTTCTTTCTCCACGTGGGAGGCACCTGGGGATCAGACTCAGGACTCAGTCTTGACAGCAAGCACCGTCACCCACTGAGCCCTGTTCTCAGACCTCGTTTAATTTTTAGTTTAGTATGACTAGGACATTGTAGAAGGAAAAATTGGCTTCCTCAAATTGTCTCAAGCCTTAATGTAAGTGCTGTGGCATGTATATTCTGCTGCATTGATTTTTTTTTTGTTTTTTGTTTTTTTGCGAGACAGGGTTTCCCTGTGTAACAGTCCTAGCTGTCCTGGGACTAGCTCTTGTAGACGAGGCTGGCCTCCTGAGTGCTGGGATTAAAGGCGTGCGCCACCACTGCCTGGCGCCATTGATGATTGTAATGAGATATTTTCATTATTTTTTGATGTGGGATCTCACTTTGTATTTTTGGCTTGCCTGGAACCCACAGGGACCCATCTGCCTGTGCTTACCCAGTATGGGATTAAAGGTGTGTGACACGGCCCAGCATAGTAGGTGCAGAATTTTAAAATGATTCTCAACCTTAGCCTTTTTTTTGGTCATTTTTTGTAATTTTATATTTTTTGAGAGTTTCAAACATGCATGCAATGTATTTTGATCACGTTCACTTCCCATCCCTTCCTCCCGATAGATTTTATGTAATGTGTAAATTCTCTTTTAAAACCATCGAGTAGAACTGGAGAGATGGCTGAGTTTAAGAGCACCGGCTGCTCTTCCAGAGAGGTCTTGAGTTCAATATCCAGCAACCACACAGTGGCTCACAACCATTTATAATGAGATCTGGTGCCCTCTTCTGGTGTGTACATGTTAGCTGAACATTGTATGCATAATACATAAGTTTAAAAAATATTTTAAAAAATTGAGTGAGGGGGCTGGAGAGATGGCAGTTGAGAGCCCTGACTGCTCTTCTGTAGGACCTGAGTTTGATTCCCAGCACCCACATGCCAGTTCACAACGATCCTCGAGTTCTACGGCAGCTGATGTTTCTGATTTCTGTGAGCATCTGGCACTCAAGTGGTGCAAAGATGCCCACACAGGCGAAACACCCCATACATAAACACTTAGCTTACTTAGTGTTGCCAGTATGTGCATGAGTGTAGGACCGTCCACTGGAGCCTCGCAAGGGCTGCATCCCCAAAGAAAACTGACTGTCCCTCTCCCAGCAGCCTACTGCAGATTGCCTTTAGCCAAGGGTGGAGCTTCCTGACCTCCTCCATGCTGGGATTTTGTCTGGCTTGATCTTGTGGAGAGCCCACATGTGTTCGTGTGTGCAATGGCCTTGTTGGATTCAGAAAACACCGTGTTGCCGTAGCCATCCATTGCCCCCAGCTCCTCTAATCCTTTTCTCTCCTCTTCCATGATAATCCTTGAGCCTTGATGGAGGGGGTTTGACGTACATGTCCCATTTAGTGCTCAGCCTGCAAATTGACTAGTTTTGGGTTTCTGTTAATAATCATCTACGGCAAAGAGCAGCTTCTCTGATGGGGATTGAGTAATGCACTCATCTCTAGGGATAACATAGGAATTATTTCAATCCTATGTCCGTTTGTCAGAGCAACAGTCGCAGGCTTTCTCCTGGGGACCATGTCCTTCCTAACCAAGGGTCCTTGACACCACTAGTGGAGCCAGGCATGAATTCTGTCTTGTGGAGCAGGCCTTAAATTCAATCAGAAGTGGTGACTCCCACAACATTGCGGCCACCGCTGCACCAGTGAGCATCTCTAACCAGACTGATTTTGTGTCTCTGTCGTAGTTCACAGCAGCCACAGCTGGGGAGACTGATGCTTGCTTTCCTAGGGATCTCGTTTGAGCCTCTTAGGAAAGCTATGGGGCAGTTGCTGGTATTCTATTTACTTTTTAAAAAATGAGATGTGGACAGTTATGTGACATCCCCGAGGCCATTCGCTTAGTAAATCATGAAGGCCCGCTTCACTCCATAGTCTCTGCTCTCAGACCCATGGACCCTAGTTTTGTACTTTTTAGTTAAAATATTGGAACCTAGATATGTATGACAAAAGCACAGATTTAATTAGATATTTAGATAGTTTGATGACACTTGGGTGGTAGTTTATGTGTCTTTTTCTTTTTTTCTGAGACAGGGTCTCACTTTGTAGCCCTGGCTGGTCTGGAACTTACTATGTGGATCATGCTGGCCGAATACTCGGATAGCTAACTGCCTGCCTTTGCCTCTTGACTTTGGAGATTAAAGGTGTAAAGATGACTCAGTTTTGTAATTAGTTAAAGCTATGAAAAAGTTACACATTTTCACAGATATCCTATATAAAATACCATTTTTTTTAAAGAATTAATTTGCGGCTGGGTGGGCAGAAGCAGGCAGATCTATGTGAGTTCAAGGCCAACCTGGTTTACAGAGTGAGTTCTAGGACAGGCTCCAAAACTACAGAGAAACCCTATCTCGGAAAAAAAGAAAAGAAAAGTATTCATTTCTGAGCCAGGCGGTAGTGGCACATGCCTTTAATCCCAGCACTTGGAAGGCAGATCTGTGTGAGTTAGGGGCCAGCCTGATCTACAAGAGCTAGTTCCAGCACAGGTTCCAAAGCTACAGAGCAACCTGGACTCGAAAAAAAAAGTCTTCATTTCTGAGTTCTTTTAATGTTATTTATTTTCCTTTATGTGTCTGCATGTGTACATTATGGAGATCAGAAGACTCAGAAGAAAACATTGAATCCTCCGGAACTGGAGTTAGGGGCAGTTGAGAGGGGCTCTGTGGGTGCTGGGAAACAAACCAGAGTCCTCTGCAAGAGCTGTAAGTTCTTTTAACCTCTGAGCCATCTTTCCAGCCCCAATTTCATTGCTTTTAAGTGTGTGTGTGTGTGTGTGTGTGTGTGTGTGTGTGTGTATGTGATTGTTTCTAGCCAGCCATTGAGTGCTTGTAATATTAGGATCCAGTCAGAACAGGATTACTCCGCTGGTCAGGCTTGGGACCTACAAGCCTTTTCTTCTAATTCTCTTGTTTTCTCCCCTCTGGGTTCGCCTTAGCAGGAGGCTGGTGCCTGAAAAGCCTCGGTTACCACAGCAGAGGCTGATTCTGGCATCTGAGAGGCTCATGGCCACTCCCGTGTGAAGCTGGAGGAAAGACCCTCTCTTGTGCCTGAGGAATTGTCTATCATGACTAAAAGCAACATAGGGAGGAAAAGGTTTATTTCAGCTTATAAGTCTCGGTTCATACTCCATCACTGAGGGAAAATTCCTCACCTGCTCGCCTGCACGCAGATCTTATGGGGGCACTTTCTCAATGGACGTTCCCTCTCTCCAGGTGACTCTAGCTCGCGTCCAGTTGACAGAAAACTAGTCAGCACAGGCTCTCAAGATGATGCCTGCCGAAGCCAGATGTGTCCAGCGGTGTTGCAGCCAGACCACTGTCCACACTCTCTGATAGGGGCTCTGACTCCACAATGCTGTTCTGCTCTTCACTTTCTTAACCTCAAAGACATCAAAGACACTGGGTTTTTTTTTTTTTTTGATTTGTTGTTGAGTTCCTGAAAGTGTACTTAACTGCCAGTTTAATTTTTTAAAAAGTACAAGTATGGGTGTTTTGCCTGCATGTGTGTCTGTGCACCCTGTGTGGAGAGGGCATTGGATCCTCTGGAACCGGAAGAAATGATTTGTGAGTCATCTTGTGGATGCTGGGGATTGAACCCAGATCCTCTGGAAGAACAAATGGTGCTCTTAACCGCTGAGCCTTCACTCCAGTCCATACACACACAAACATACACACACATATATTACATATACATATATATTTGGTTTTTCTTTTCTGTTTTTTCTTTTCTTTTCTTTTTTTTCTTGTAGATCAGACTGGCCTTGAACTCACAGAGATCTGCCTACCTCTGCCTCCTGAATGCTGGGATTAAAGGCGTTGCCACCACTGCCCGATTTATATTTGTTTTTTTTCAAAACAGCTTTTGTGTGTGTGTGTGTGTGTGTGTGTGTGTGTGGTCTAGCCAACCATCCTGAAACTCATGCTTGTAGACCAGGCTGGCCTTGAACCCAGAGACCCACCTGTCTCTGCCTTCCCAGTGCTGGGATTAAAGGAGTGCACCATCATGCATGGCTCCAGTCCCCAATTTTAATTTATTTCTCTATTGTGTGTGTGTGTGGACCAGGGAGTGTGTGTGCAGGTCAGAGGAGAGTCAGTTCTCTTCTTTCATTATTTGAGTCTCAGGCTAGGACTTTGCTTGGTAGGCTTGTGGCAAGGCAAGGTAAAAACCAACTGGGCCATCTCACCAGTCCCAGACGCAAGTTTATATAATTTTTTGAAAAGCTTTGCTACTGTCTGTGATGGACGTATGCGTAGGCCTGTGCAGCTGGAACCAGACGGCGGCTGGGAATACCAGCAGTAGCTTTTGGAAGGGTGGTCAACTCTCCTAGTTTTGTCCTGCAGGTGGCAGAGTTGGGACAAGAATCAAATAGAATATCAGGACAAAAATACTTGTCCCAATTTCCTTATCCCTTGGGATCAGGGAACCCTGTAGAGAAAGTCGGGGGAGCTTTGTGGTGGTTCACTGTAAGGTTTTAAGGCACTTAACAACTCTTGTTTTTTCTTTTAGTATTGCCATGGGTGATTGGGTGAGGGATGGTA
Source organism: Neodon shergylaensis (assembly GCA_025134845.1). Taxonomy (NCBI): domain Eukaryota; kingdom Metazoa; phylum Chordata; class Mammalia; order Rodentia; family Cricetidae; genus Neodon; species Neodon shergylaensis. Next base: position 1,934,094 of record JABTXL010003145.1, on the reverse strand, counting down.
TTTTCCTTTACTTCCTTTGGCAGTGACTTGAAATTATAGGCGTTTTTAGGTACAGTAATTTCAGACTACAGAAATGTTTTAATTTTGAAAGTTCTCTTCTGGTTAAAGAAATTGCATGTTCATATTTTCTACTAAGAGAAGATTGCTTTTCTGCAGTTTAAATATCTTTAGGATCAATTCGTTTTTTTTTTCAAGGCAACAATCAATTATGGAGAAAGGATGTGATCAACCTCAGCCTCGCATTTTATTAATTGATTGATCGGTGTGTGTGTGTGTGAAATAGTGCACATATGGAGGTCAGAGAACAACCTTCAGTAGTTAGCTCTCACCTACAACCTTGTGGGTCCCAGGGATAAAACTTAGGTCATCAGTCTTGGTGGCAAATATCTTTATCCACTGAGGTATCTCACAGGCCAGGCCTTGCATTCTGATTACCCCCCCCCCCCCACACACACATCTGCATGTGTGTCTGTGCTTCTAAGTGCTAATGCCCTCAGAGGCCAGAGGCGTTGGAGCTCCTGGAGTTGGAGTTAATAAACTCAGATCCTCTGGAAGAGCTGTGAACCACTGAGCATCTCCCCAACTCCACCAGTAGGTGGTGCTCACTTATTTCTTATTCATATCAAATAGTATTCAACTCTGCTGGCCCTCTTTGATACTCCTTTTCATGGATAAGAAGCACTCTACAGCCCTAGTCAAATGTACATCACACTTTTGTATAGAAAGGAAGAATCTGGGGGTTGGAGAGATGGTTCAGCAGTTACGAGCACTGGCTGCTCTTCCATAGATCCCAGGAACCACATGGTGGCCCACAACCATCTGTAATGAGATCTGGCGCCCTCTTCTGGCCACAAGCATACATGCAGACAGAGCACTGTATACATACTCTTTAAAGGAAAAATCTGTTTCCTTACTTGTGAATGTTGACTTCTGGGTCCACTACTGTTGTGATCCACTAGGCCTTCTGACAGGCTAGTTCTGGAAATATACTGTTCAAGCAAGCACTTCCAGGTAATGACGAGGGGCAGCACCCCACTCTGGGAACATTCTGGTGAGGAATGCAATTATGGTGCCATGTTTGAAGATGGATTACTAGCCACTGCTTACTGGGACCTCATTATTTGCTGAGCTCCGCGCTAGTGTTTTATTAAGATGCAATTCTTCACGCCGTGAGGCAGATGCATTGTTTTACCACTTTATACGGTGAGAGAGTGAAGCTCACAGGATTCAAGTGATTGCCACAGAGTCATGCAGCATGTAAATATTGCCACTGTGATTTAAAATAGGTTTCCATAGTGGCTGGGTCTGCATTCCTAACAAATGCACAGGTGGGTTTGGGAACTTTTCCCAGCTAAGGTGGAAAGGCCTGAGGACTCTGTGGACTAAGCTAAGCTTCAGGGTAGGTTCCTCCTGGGGCCTGAGCTGCATAGCAGCATGAAGTCACAGAGACGGCACTGGAGAAGGGAAAGGCAGCGTTTTTTCCTGGTCTTGTGTATTCTTTTGTTTTTTTGTTTTCGAGACAGGGTTTCTTTGTAGCTTTGGAGCCTGTCCTGGAACTAGCTCTTGTAGGCTAGGCTGGCCTCAAACTCACAGAGATCTGCCTGACTCTGCCTCCCGAGTGCTGGGATTTCTTGTGTATTCCTTATGAGGAGGATGAGGCAGCCCTGGCCCCTAAGCTTCATTCATTAGAAAATAAGGTTCTGAACCCAGAGTGGTCTCTGAGAACAGTCTTCTGAATGACTTGAAGAGTCAGGCATGGAACTGTGTGCCTGTAATGCCAGCTCAGGGCTGTCTGAGGTCAGCTTGGGTAGCATAGGGGATTCTGACTCCAAAAGAAGAAAAAAGAAAAGATTTGTTTCCAAATGGAAGCCCTTAGCCCTACTCCCAGACTAAGTGAGTCAGAGCCTCCAGCATTGGAGACCAGAAGACCTTCCCCTTTAACAGAAGCCCCGATGCTGATCTCCATGTTGGAGAATTGGTGGAGCAGAGGCACTCCGTGTTTGCTGGAGCAGAAGTCCCATGCTTCTTAGCTTTGGAGGTCTGACCTCTTAACTACGAGTTAGGTGCTGGCAGCACTGCTTCAGACAGGCTCTGGGAGCTATTGTAAAGGGATAAGGAACAGAAGAAAGCTTGGATTTGTGTGCATGCATGTGCTAAAGGCCTGATACATGTTAAGCATGTAGCCCAGGCTTACCTCAAACTTGATACGTGACCTAAGTCGGGTCGGGTCATCCTCCTCCTGCTACCTCTTGAGGGCAGACTATAGATGTGCCCCAACATACCCGGCTTGAGCACTTTTTAATGTGAAAGACTACCGAGGAGCCCATTTTCAGTTTAACTTTACATGTTCAGAAGCTAATTGCTAGCCGGGCGGTGGTGGCGCACTCCTTTAATCCCAGCACTTGGGAGGCAGAGGCAGGCGGATCTCTGTGAGTTCGAGACCAGCCTGGTCTACAAGAGCTAGTTCCAGGACAGGCTCCAAAACCACAGAGAAACCCTGCCTCAAAAACCAAAAAAAAAAAAAAAAAAAAAAAAACAAAAACTCAGAAGCTAATTGCTATATTGCTATTTTTTTTTCTTGTGGCAGGGTTTCTCTGTAGCTTTGGAGCCTGTCCTGGAACTCACTCTACACCAGGCTGGCCTCGAACTCACAGAGATCCACCTGCCTCTGCCTCCCAAATGCTGGGATTAAAGGCGTGCGCCCCCACCACCCGGCATATCTATTATTCTTTAACGTAGTCTTCAAATACTTCGGATTTCTTTCTCTCATTTTCAGAGTCAGGATAGACTTAAACTTGTTGCTGAGTGGATTACATTGAGGAATCACACTAGAAAGCTCAGTGATGATTGGCTAGTGAGCATGAAAGACCTGGATAAATCCAGACCCCCTCCCCCCAGCAGGAAAAAATAGAGCCAAAAATCTAAGCAGGGAGAGAAAAATCAGAAATCTAGGATTAGCTGGTTCAGTTTCAAGAACTAGCTGAAGATAAAGTTAGATTGTAATCTTGAGAATAATCTTGAGAAACAAGGAGTTGCCCCCTTGTGATTATCATTGGTATTTTTGGAATTTTCTATGATGCCCTCCCTACCCCTTTGGATTACTGGGCTGTGGTTTCTTCCCTTAAAAACCCCTTCTCCCAGTTACTCGGGGTCGAACTCCTCCCCTGTGTGGGTTATGAGTCTCGGCCCCAGTGCACTGGTTCCTATCTTGTCCTTGTCGTATAAACCTCGTGTGATTGCAGCAAGGATGGTCTCTCGTAAGTTACTGGGGGGGGGTCGTGTTATCCCGAGACTTGCGTGAGAGTCTCCCCACACCGGGGGTCTTTCAAACATGCCTAAATCACCTGAGGGGTCAGGTGAAGAAATGGAGCAGTCATAGCAACCCCAAAAGTCCCCTCTAAGCTCTCAGTCAACTACCCTTTGTGTATGCCCTAAGCGTAGCTATTATCATTTCTTTTTTTTGAGATAAGGTCTCACTATGTAAGTCTGGTTATCCTGGTACTTGCTATGTAGTCAAGTCTGGCCAGGGACTCACTGAGAGCTCCCTGCCTCTGCCTGCAGATTGCTGTATTTAAATACATGTGTAACCATGCCTGGCTGTGACTCTTGATCTCTAACAAAAGATGATTTGTTTTTTTAAAGGCAGTCAGATTTTGTTTTGTTCATCCTCACGTAATTCTCTGGGCACCCATTATATGCCTGCTGCAGAGGATACAGAACAAACACAGTTACCACCCAGTGGAGTCCATTTTTGACCCGGAAGACAGACTAAACATCAGCCGTACAAAGTGATGATTGTGCTTGTGTGTCGCAAACTTGGAAGGACAGGAGACTGGGCAGTTATTTCCTTAAAGAGGTACAACGATGGTTGGAGAGATGGCATGTACTGCTCTTACAAAGGACCCAGACTTAATTCCTAAGCGTCCTCATCTGGAGGCTCACAACCACCAGCGACTCCAGCTGGAAGGGAATCTGCCGCCCTCTGCTGGCCTCCATAGGCACTGCCCATAATTAAAAAATAAAACCAAAATAACAAGAGATGCAGTGAGAGTTTTTATAGGGTGGACGTCATGACTTCTCCACTCCTTCACGAGGCCTGTGTGAAATGTACGATGGCATACACTTGACCTTTGGAGATGACTGTGTTTACACAATCCACGCAGGGCTCCCTCCATCCAAGGAGAAAGAAGTGTGACACCACCCTGCAGACATTGCCAAAGAAAACGGATCTGTTTCTCTATAAATGCTGATGTGTAATTAGATCTATTCCCTGCATTTCATCTTAATTAACAGAGAGGTTGCACGACCAATTTTAGCTGATTAAAAGGGGCTGGTTGGCACATGTGTTTCTAAAGCAGGAAATGTTTTTTTTGGAGTTGGGTGAGCACCCAGACAGATTTCAAAGCAGGAGAAGGTGACACTAAGGGGACATTAAAACATTCAGGGCTGAGTGTCTGGACTTGGTAATGTCCAGGATCAGGTTTATATTTTTATGAGTATCTACAGGGTCTCAGTATTTCAGGCTGGCCTTGAACTCACGAGGGAGCCAAGAATGGCCTTGAACTTCTAGTCCAGCTTCTGCTCCTGGTGTTGGGATTCTAGGTGTGTGTCACCACACTTGCTTTATATGGTGCTCAGGACTAAGCCCAGGGCTCCGTCGCGCACGCCAGGCAAGCATCCTACCAGTTAAGCTTCATCCCAGCCCGAAACTCTATTCTTAAACCAGCTTACTATGAATCTTTCAATGTGTAATTTAGACTATGTCTGTTATGATACTGTAGGTACATTGAATGAAGGAGGAAATATTGGCGGGTGAATTATACTTCTGCACTAAAATAAAACATTTTAAACATTTCTCCATTAGAGACTTGAATGAATCATCATTTTTCACTTATGGCCTAAGAATGATCATAAAAATTTCACTTTGGAAAGCAGGGATGGCAATATTCCTGTCAAAGGAAGCAGAATTTAAAGAAAGAGTATCACTCGAACCCAAAAGTGTTGTTTAATGTACACGAGGAAGAATACATTCTGGAGTTAATTTGAGAAAATGTCTACATCCCTTGAAGATCAGCTCCACAAATGCTGAGAGCCCATGGTGGACTCCAGGGTGAGCTATCTCTATGCTGATGATGTAAGCCTTGCTTGCCACAGAGTCTTCCTCACCTCTCTCCTGTATCCATGCTCTTTACAACCTGGCTCTGCAGCTCTTTTAACTAGGAGGGTGGAGTCTCTGAAACTAGGCTTTTTTTTTGTCTTTAAAAAACATTTTTAGTGACTTATTTTTATTTTATGTGCATTGGTGTTTTCCTGCATGTATGTCTGGGTGAGGGTGTCAGATCTCTTGGAACTGTAGTTACAGACAGTTGTGAACTGTTATGTTGGTGTTGGGAATGAACCTCACTTCTCTGGAAGAGCAGCCAGTGCTCTTAACATCTGAGCCATCTCTCCAGTCCCTCTTGTAGCTTTTATTTTTTATTTTTTTATTTTTTGAGACAGGGTTTCTCTGTGTAGCCCTAGCTGTCCTAGAACTTGCTCTGTAGTCCAGGTTGGCCTTGAACTCAGAGATCTGCCTGCCTTTGGCTGCCAAGTGCTGGACATAAAGCCATGTGCCGCCACCACCACTTTTGTGGCTGTTTTAGCAAACAAAATGTATTACAGATGATTGTTGCCAGTTCCCAGTCAAGGAATGACTTAGAAAATAGGCATTATTTGTTAAAGAATGAACAGTCACTTTTACTTATTTTTATTTTTTTATTTTTTTCAAGACAGGGTTTCTTTGTAGCTTTGGGGCCTATCCTGGAACTAGCTCTTGTAGACCAGGCTGGCCTCGAACTCACAGAGATCCACCTGTCTCTGCCTCCCAAGTGCTGGGATTAAAGGCATGCACCACCACCACCTGGCAAAACAGTCACTTTTATTATGTTTAATTATTTCCTTATTTTGTATATAAGTAAATGGGCACATCCTTGCTGTGTGGTGTGTGTGAGACAGAGGACAACTTGTAGATGGGAGTTTCTGTCCTGCAGCCATTCAGTCCCAAAGAAACACACAGAAGATTATACTAATTATAAACTGTTTGGCCTATTAGCTCAGGCTTGTTATTTACTAGCTCTTACACCTTAAATTAACCCATAATTATTGTCTATGTTTATCCATGTGGCTTGGCACCTTTTCTCAGTGAAGCATTCTCATCTTGCTTCCTCTGCATCTTGCTGACAGCTCCACCTCTGCCTTTCCTCTTCCCAGAATTCTCCTAGTCTGGTTGCCCCATCTATACTTCCTGCCTGGCCACTGGCCAATCAGTGTTTTAGTAAACCAGTATGATTGACAAATCTTTACAGTGTACAAGGGTGTCATTCCATAGCAACAACTTGCTGGAGTTGGTGCTTTCCTTCCACCATATGAGTTTGAAGGCTTGATCTCTGGTTATCAGACTTGGCAGCAAGTGCTTTTATCCTCTGGGCCATCTTGCCAGCTCAAGAGTCATGCTTTTGGCCAAGATAAAAAGTTGTTTGGCATTTTGTGGGTTCCACAGTAACCTTACTATTGTCTTCTTAGACAAAATTATGATGTGACTAGCTTGATGAAGTTATTTGTTTGCTATTTATTTATTTTTCTGAGACAAGGTCTTTTGAAGCCCAGTTTGGCTCAAACTCCCAGTCTTCCTGTTTTCTCTTCCCAGGCGCAGGGATGACAAGCTGCCACCACCACACCTGTGGGCCTCATCTCCGTTAGTTTCACAGTAAAGTTGTTTGAGTTTGGTGTTCTGAGATGGTTCCTGCGCATTTATTTTATCTGCCCCGAGTAGTAATCATACTTTCTGACTCTTTGGATGTGTTCCACCAGGGTCAGGTAAGGACCAATATCCACTATTATTTGGTATTTCCTGAGAGCTCAAAGTGGTAAGATAAACAAAGAGGTTTTTTTTATTGAAAACAAAGAGATTATTACATTCACATTGCTTAGAAATCCAAAAAAGTCAGTGAGGATTATTAGAAGAGGCTGAAGAACTGATTCAGTTGGAAAACACTTTCTGTGCAAGTGGAGGACCCCTGGATCTCAAGTCAAAATCTAGGCTTTGTGGTGCTTGCTTGTTATTCAACCAAGGGTGAGACGGGCAGAGAGAGAGAGAGAAGAACCCCTCACAGCTTGTGCAGCAGCTAGCTTAGCCTACTTGGTGAAATTCCACACCAGCGAGAGACCATGCTGCAAACAAAAGTGGAAAGTGCATGAGGAATAACACTCAGGGCTGTCTTCTGACTTCCACATACGGCTACACACGCATATACTTCCCCCGCATACTACCCTTCCCAGGTTCTCATAAGGGGAGTTCAGGAAGGCAGCTGGTGTGAAAATCAGGTTGTAAACTACAGAGCTGATCCTTTAAAATCAACACTCATCAGAGAACACAAGATAGTCATTTAAAAAAGCCAGGGAAAGACTAAATGCTGGGGAATAACCGAAGCATTGGGGCATAGGGCATATGTAAATAGTATTGGAAAGCACCACGGAGGGACCTGAAGGAAAACTTGAATAAATGGTAAGGCATGGCACATGACTCCATGTTCCAGCCATTTGAATTCTAATAAAGAACACCGGGTTTTCAAAGGAGATGATATCAACCTAAGGCCACCTGTGAGGCTTAGTAAAGGGGCGAGGAAACTTGGGGAGACTGAAGGATAACTGACACAGCTAGAGAAAGCAAATTGTTATTAAAACAGTATGCTGCTTGTGTAGCCATAAATGCAGTCCTCAGCCGGGTTTAAGGATACACATTTGTCATGGGGCAAAGTTGTTATTTAAGTAGATTTGTGTTTTTTTTTCTTATTATATGAAGCTGCAAAAATGCATCCCCCCTACACCAGTGAAAAAAAAAACAGACAAATGGCAAAAATCATGACTCCTGCTAAAGTCTTTAGAGATAAGGTTAGTGATAAACCATTTAATCTAATCCAAGAGAGAGAAGCTTGAACTAGGTGTAGGGGAGAAGGGGCCTGTGGCAAGCTAACTCTGTCAGAGAGGATGGAGCGGGTCAGAAACCAGCTAAGCTGTAAATCATTGTTGAAATCTGCATGGGGGTTAGGGAATAAATCAGGAATAGCTGAGGGAGCAGGAGAGTTCACACTCAGCTGCCAAGTCTGTTTCAGAAAGTTCCAGAGTTCCCGCAGAAGATTCACAAGGACCCAGGCAGAGAGAGGCTGCTCCCTCCAGCTGCTATCTGTGGTGGAGACAGGTACTTGCCAGTCAGTGAGGACGGAGCATAACACGCCTTTTCATTACCTTGAGTTTTCACAGTCAAGCTTAGGTTTCCCAGGTGGAGAGAAAAGTCAGGGGAGAGCAGGTGATTAAAGGGCAGCAAGTGGATGACGGTAAAGACGTGATCATAGACGCTGCTGGAATGATGAGATGTGGCCGTGCTTCAGGTGCGTGTGCAGCTTGGAACCGGAGCAAATTCAGGCCTGCTCGCTACAGACGCTAAGGTCCAAAGAAGGTCTGGCGCAGGACACGGGACAGATGAGAACACAGTGGGATGTCCTGGGTAAGTGAAGGAGACAAAGGAAGTCCCTCGACACTCCACCCTGTGTTTCAAATGGGAGGGAGGGAGAGCACTCGCTTGGGAGTTCATGCTTAAGGCTCAGTGGGCCAGGCCCTGCACTGCGGGCAGCCCCCAGGTCTGGTGAGGGTTAGACGTTGTCGTTGTCTCCCTTCATCATTTGTTTGCCTTTAAGCCGATGTGCTAATTGCCTCTGTTAGGGGACAGATAGGTCATGGCTAAGTGACCTTTTATATCCCTGAATCCTAAGCTTGGCTTTCGTGCCCTTCTCTGCCTTACTCGGTACTACCCTACTGCATACTTAAATGACTCCCATGGCCTTCCGCAGGCTTTGGGATAAAGTCTGTACACCTCTTCTTGGCCTATAAAATCATGCCAAGTTAGACTTAGTTCATACCGACACGCTGTTCTGCGCTTTGTGCTTTTATATAGTCTTAGCAGTGAGGTCAGATACCGGGCAATGTGCTTTTATATGTATTTACCTTCTCAATCATTCTGTTTTATGGGCTTTAATCTGGTTTCTGCTTTGTTAATTGGGAATCTGGGGTTGGAGAGATTGCCCAGTGGTTTAGAGTACTGACTGCTCTTCCTGAGGCCCTGGGTTTGACTTCCTGCACCCACATGGCATCCCCATCAGCAATGCACAGAGTAGCCACCTCCTCCACATGTGTCACAGCACCTGCTGCCTGTGTGTTTCTGTCCTAGCCATCATGGTGGGGCAGAGCAATACCTCATTCTGGTGTCATGGACATTATTTTAACTGGGCAAAGATGTGTTACATTTGTTTATGCTGCAGAAATTGTGTAAAGCTGTGTTACTTTTGTTTATGCTGCGTTTGTTTAAGTATGAAAAGGTGTGTTGCATCTGTTTCACTGTACCTGCCTAAAGCACCTGATCGGTTTAAGAAAAAGCTGAATGGCCAATAGCTAGGCAGGAGAAAGGATAGGCAGGGCTGCCAGGCAGAGAGAATAAATAGGAGGAAAAACATAGGCTGGAGGAAAAGAGGAGGAGAGAATGAGGAACATATCCAGGGCCAGACACCAGGTAGCTGTCAGAGGTAGCAAGAAAATAAGACAAGGTTAAAAGCCCCAAGGCAGCTGGGCAGTGGTGGCGCGAGCGCACGCCTTTAATCCCAGCACTCGGGAGGCAGAGGCAGGCGGATCTCTGTGAGTTCTCTGTGAGTTCGAGACCAGCCTGGTCTACAAAGGGAGTTCCAGGACAAGCTTCAAAGCTACAGAGAAACCCTGTCTTGAAAAACCAAAAAAAAAAAAAAAAAAAGCAGCTCCAAGGCAAAAGCTAGATAAAGAGAAATGGGTTAAGTTAAAAGAGCTAGCCAGAAATGTGCTTAAGCTATACCAAGCATTTAGAACTAATAATAAGCCTCTGTGTTATGACTTGGGAGCTGGTTGGTGCCCAAAATAAGGAGCCTGCTATTATCTGGTTTTGATTTATATTTTCTGAATGATGAGTGAAATTGTGTATCTTTGCATATAAAGGTCCCAATTCTCAACCTTGGCTTGCTTAAGTATTTAATGGCTTTATTTTTACCAATTAAATAAATATTTCCAGTTTCATGTGCTGTTCTTCATTATACTTAGACATTTTCTTAGAATGGGAAAATAGAAGTCTATCTCATATATACCAATATTAAAATGCTTCAAGGAAAATGAAGATGGTACCCAAAGAAGTTTTCAGAATAAACAGTGCTGGGGGCCAAAGCCAGGTGTCTTATGCATCTTAAACTCTACAGCATAGAGCTGCACCCCTAGTTCTTGGAAATAACCCAAACTCCCAAGTGCTAGGGTAATATTGCATTGTTTTTCTTGTTGCTTTGATCAAATACCCAACATGGAGACAGCATAAAGGAGGAGGACTATTTACCTCACAGTTTGAGAGGATACAGTCGGCATGGTGACAGGAGTGTGCGGCAGGAACAGAGGAAGTGGGGCCCGGCTATAAGATTGCACACTGTCATCAGTGACCCACTTCCTTAAGTGGGGCTCCACCTCTTAAAGGGTCCATGACTTTCCAAAACAAGTCCAACAGTTGGACACCAGGTATTCACGTGAGCCTAGGGGGAACATTTCAAATGCAAAACACAGTGACTCTACAGATGCATGGCATATCCTTCATCGATCTCACTAACGCCACTTGTTTCAGAGAGTCTCTTGATTGCTGAGGGTCCTGTTCAAGTTCATGCATAGTATCCAGATTCCCTGTCTCTCTAGTTTCTTTCAGCCTGGGTGCAGTCCTCAGCCTTTCCCTGACTTTCCCATGATTGAGTGGAGATTGTAGGGCAGGCACTTTGCAACTCTCCCTCTCTAGTCGTGCCTGGTTTTCTCATGGTGAGCTCTAACCTGCATTTGCCTGAAGTGGAACAGTGTGGTCATTTGGTGGCTGTGCTTTTAGCTTTAATCGCTTAGGCTCGCCTCTGGTGCGGCAGCAAAGTTACACCCCATTCTCACTGTAATTAATCCTGTGAGGAGATACTGGAGACCCTGTGAATGTCTCTTTCCTTATTAACCTGTCACTTGCTAGAGTTCCAGCAGCCATTGATGTTTCCTTACCTGAATTAATTACCACTCTCATAGTTGCCATGGTGTTCTTCCTATTCAACAGATTATAAAATACTGCTATTTATTTTATACACACACACACACTTGTGTGTGTGAAAGTGAGTGTGTGTATGTATGTATATATGTATGTATGTGTGCAGATCTGTGCACATGTGGAGGTTGGAGGAGGACCACCTTCCACTTTATTTTCTGTAGACAGGGGCTCTTGTTGAACCCTGGCTGCCATCAAACCCTAGCAATCTCCCTGTCTTTGCTATCCACAGCACTAAGATTATAAGTATGGGTGAGGCCATGTCCAGCTTTTTATGTGGGTGTTGGAGATTAAAACCCAGGCTCCTTCACCTGAACCATCTTCCCAGCTTTTGACTATATTTATTTACTTATTAAAAATACGTTATTTTATTTTATATGAGTTTGTGTGTGCTTGAATGTATGTATGCATACCAAATGCATGCAGGAGTGGGCAGAGGTCAGAAGAGGGGTCAGATCCCCCAGACCTGGAATTAACAGGTGGCTGTGAGCTGCCATGTGGGTGCTGAGAGCCCAGCCTTGCTCCTCTGCCAGAGCAGTAAGCATCTTAACCACTGAGCCATCTCATCAACCCTGTTTGCATTTATTTATGAATTAAAAAAAATTTCTCGTGTTGTATGGGAGTTTTTCCTGCATGTATGTCTGTATATTACATGTGTGGGTACCTCTAGAGGCCCCAAAAGGGCATTATATTCTCTGGGACTGGAATTTTAGACTGTTGTGAGCCACCACGTTGGTGTTGGGAATCAAGACCTCTAGGAGAGCTGCAATTGCTTTTAACTGATGAGTCAACTCTCTAGCCCTTCTGTTTATATTTATTTTAATGCTCAGAATTTCCCAAATTGGGGGGGCTGGAGAGATGGCTCAGTGGTTAAGAGCATTGCCTGCTCTTCCAAAGGTCCTGAGTTCAATTCCCGGCAACCACATGGTGGCTCACAACCATCTGGAATGAGGTCTGGTGCCCTCTTCTGACCTGCAGACATACACACAGACAGAATATTGTATACATAATAAATAAATATTTAAAAAAAAAGAATTTCCCAAATTGGTCAGTAGGAGTTTCTTCATGTTATTTCTTTTCTTTCGACACCTTTTATCATTGTTTAAAACATTTCCTTACTTTATGACACAAAAGACATTCCAAGCTCATCCCACTCATTCCTTAGATTCAATGATTTAAAGATAGCATATTTAAAATTTAAAAAGAGAGCAGGTCCCTCAGTTTGTTTCATATGCATACCCTATACAGGCAGGGTTCCAGAATTCCTGCTGTAATCAGATATCAGTTCCAAAAGATGAGGTGTATTTATCATGGCCACATAAGTAAGAGTTATCTGAAAACTTGAGCATTCTTTTTTGTCTGTTTTTTGAGACAGGGACTCTCTATATAGCCCTGATTATCCTAGAACTTGCTCTCTAGGCCAGGTTGAACCTTGAACTCAGAGACTGGCCTGCCTCTACAATGCTGGGATTAAAGGGGAGTGCCACAAACCATGTTTAAGCTTTGGAGCCTGTCCTGGAACTCACTCTATAGACCAGGCTGGCCTCAAACTCACAGAGATCCACCTGCCTCTGCTTCCCGAGAGCTGGGATTAAAGGTGTGTATCACCACCGTTGGCTATTTGAGCATTCTTAAGGAAGGGGCCACATCCTTCAATACTGCAAGGTCGTGAGCTCCTCTGTTGGGGACTGCAGACCCTCAGACCCTGAATTTTCTGTGACCCCTTGCCTGCCGGAATAAACAACTTGTTTTCCTATGCTTGCAGCTGCTCTGAGCATGAGACCCTCATGAGTTCCTGATGGCAGGGGAGTGGTTTCTGGTGGGCTTGCAGCTTAAAAGTCCCAAGAGTTAGGGTGTGGCTGTTAGTCAAGGAGAGCTGTGTATAAGCTGCTCTGGAACACAATAAAGGGGGCATTCTTGTTTCAAGGACGATCTCTCTCTCTCTCTCTCTCTCTCTCTCTCTCTCTCTCTCTCTCTCT
>JABTXL010003145.1:1895752-1920941 GCA_025134845.1 Neodon shergylaensis | reverse complement strand
ATCTCCAGACCCTTGCCTGACACATGAACTGTCACATGGTAGACAGGTGATACGTATAGGTGGACTGTACACTCTTCCCTCTCTGACACTCTAGAGCTTCATGAGACAGCATGATAACAGTTTTTGCAGATTTCTCAATAATGGCAGCAGAAGTTAGACAGTTGTGAAAAGACGCTAGGTTTAGACATCCCTTTATTACACTGAGGGGTGTTCATCTTTCTACCCTCTAATGGCTGAACTCAAAATAGCCCATATTTTTGCACTGATGGAGAATGAGCCACCGAGGGCCAGGAAATATCCATTGTAACAACACTTCAGCCGTGTGGTTTAATATTGCTAATTAAAAGAAAATAAAATAGAGTCCACAACAACAATAACAGTCACTGTAGCCTTGGTCCTTACCCAAGTACTGCTTGTTGGAGCATTACCTAGGAGAGGGTCTCCCGCAAGAGGAGTGTCTACAGAAGGTGCCGTGGCTGGCTCATTATTGCTGAAGAAGCCATAGGGACTGCTTTGGGGCACTTGGCAGCCACAGACTTTATTTTATATTCCATCTCTGTTGCTGTTCTCTTGTGGTTCCAAGGAATTTTATTCACTAGTGCAGAAGGCAGGATGCCATCAACAATCAAAGGTAGGGAACAGAGGGGTAGCACTTGTTAGTGGCTTTATTTCAGTACAGAGAAGGGCTCAAGCCATCACCTTGTCCTTGGCGAGGGTCACACTGACGCACTCTCGGGAAAGGTGAAGTTCTTTCTCAAGAACCTTGGAGCATATGTGTCCTTGTTGAGAGGCTTTCAGTGGAAACATGTAATAGTGTGCACAGAGCAGGTTTCTATAGCTGTGCAGAAGCTTCTGTGGGTATCCAGGGAAGCAGAAGGCACAGGCTACCCGGGCTAAAGGTAGGTTTTCTTATTTCCCTGTTAGGGTAACCTAAAAGACGACCCATTCCTTTATTTATTCATTCAACATACACTTATGGAGTGCCTATGCTTCACTGTATACTGTAGTAAGTGCCAGGGTTATTAAGGCAGCCATGATCGCTTCCTCAGGAATCTGACAGTCTGGGAAGGAGGAGACTAACGTGGACAAAAAAATTGTTGTGGACAAGTGAAGAGAGGAGAACATCTGGGAGTGTAGAAGATAGAAAATTCCATTTCTGCTGAGACCTGAAATCCAAGGAGGGTTTGGACAAGCAACTGTTGGAGGGGAGAATGTTCCGGGCCAAAGGCATTGCTGTAGATAAAGGCTGTGATTGAGTGTAAGACCTAGTTACTTTGAGAAACGAAGGAGTTTCAAAGTGTGTGGAGTAAGCAGACCAAGGGACAATGTGCCATAAGGTAGGAATAGACATGCCAAGTGTAGGGACAAGGACCGCTTGGAGAGGAGCCCAGATTCGGTTCCATGTGTGGTTAGAAGTGTCCAAGCAGGAAATGGCAGCCCCTGCTTTCTGGAAGAGACTACTGGGAGCAGGACCTGGGCAGATGCAGGAAAACCAGGTAGGGATCCCTTACAAGTGAGAGATGAAGGTTGCCTGGTCCAGGAAGATGGTAGAGAAGAAGGGACGCTGTCAGATGGATACTCAGGCAGGAGGATGGGTCTGGAGTGGTCAGGCCATGAGGAGGAGGGAGGGTGCATTCCCCGATGCTGGCTTGAGCAGTAGGGCCAACACTGCAGCACATCTACCAGGAGGTAGAAGAGGACAATTGAAGCTGAAGATTAAAGATTCCAGAAATTCTTAACTATGCATAACACTAACCCCATTCCAAGTGTGCAACTCAGCGGCCTCTGCTGCTCAGCCTTTGTCACTGTCCATCTCCTGAGCTTTAACATCTGACCCGGAGGAAACTCCTAGCATCAGACACTGCTACTAATGTCTCAACCACCCTTCCCCCAATCCCCGCCTACCATCATTCTACACTCTTTCTACTAGTTTGGCTGCTTTAGATGCATCACAGAAGCGGGAATCATAGTGGGGTACATCAGTTAGAAGCTCAGAAAAGGCTTTTTAAAATTATAATTTATTATTATTATTATTATGCATGTGAGGTCAGAGGATATTTTGTGAAGTCAGTTCTTTGCTTCCACCCTACGTGGGGCTCGGGGGTCGAACTCAGGTCATCGGGCTGTGTGGCAAATACTTTCCAGGCTGAGCTGTCTCACTCTGATCCATGAAGAGGCTTTTTGTCCTGTTGAATCCTATTGGCCAAGGCATGCAGTGAGTTCATAGATCATGGCGTGCTGCTTGTTCTGAAGGCTTCTGGTTTCTACCAGTGTTTGAGGGTACAAGCATTCAGGCATTGGGTTCATGTCTGAGAGACAAATGGCCATTTGTACCTGTTTCCTCCATTTTTTTTAAAAGCTAGGATCTCGTGTAGCCTAGGCTAGCTCAAGCTTGCCATGTGGTTGAGGATGGCCTATGGCAGGTGTATATCACCACAGCCTGCTCCAGTTTCTGATCCCTTTTGTTGCTCTCAGAGAAACTGATGGAAGATAACTATGTATAAGCTGCAAGTTCGTCCAACGGAAAGCTCAGAAGTGAGAGGTTCACTGTTAATTCTCGGAAGGTTTATCTTCTTGAAGTCAATTGGATTTGATGACCTTCAGAAAAAAAAATAGAAGACATTTTTCTTGATTTTTACTTTTTTTTCCTAACAAAGGAAATGTGGCTTTAAAGTCTTTTTCAGTTTCTCTCTGGGCTTCCTGTCTTCCCCTGCTTTCTTTACTCCTAACGAGCTAACATAAAGCGGCCCTTTGTCTTCCATTATTCTTCAAAGCTGTTGGTTTATCTGGAACAGAACGGAGGCAAGATGTTATTAAAATAAAACAAGTTCCAGTTGAGCTGCTAATAAACGCTGAGAAGCACCCACACCTCCCCTATTGATTACCTCCTGCCAACAAAGGCAAACATGAGCTTGTAAGGCAAGCCGCCTGTGGAAATGAAAGATTTAATTAGATGGGAACAGGATGAGCTGGAAGATCTACCACACGTGGTCATCAAACGATTGCATTTCATAATTGGCTCTTTGAGATGTGCCTGCCTCTTGAGCCGTTTTCCCTCGAAGGGTCTTCTACAGTGCATCAGGACGAGCACGTCTCTAGGAAGTTTTCCCCTGAGCACTTCACCAGCTCAGGGCTGTGGACTAGAACGATGCCTGTCAGGCCATAAATCAGGGGTAACGCAACGCCTTGGAATGCAGAGTTAGCAAGCAAGAGTAGGAAGATTGGTTCTTCTGCTGCTCAGGTCCATCTCCAAATGTTTTTTTTTTTAAATATATTTATTTATTATGTATACAATATTCTGTATATGTGTGTGTGTGTCTGCAGGCCAGAAGAGGGCACCAAACCTCATTACAGATGGTTGTGAGCCACCATGTGGTTGCTGGGAATTGAACTCATGACCTTTGGAAGAGCAGGCAATGCTCTTAACCACTGAGCCATCTCTCCAGCCCTCCAAATGTTGAAGATGGGAGACGAGGCATTGGTGGAACGGGTGAGAAGGGGCCCATAAATTCCTAGAGTGGAATCCTTCAGAACTCACCAGCTCTCCAAGTGTCTGGATTGAAAGTCTTTAGTGATGAGAGTGTACTAAAAAGCTGGGGTTCACTGTACGTCAATGTTTCCCACTCCTATCAGGACGGTAGGGAGAAGAGCAGTAGAAACATTGCCGGAGGCAGTCATGTAGCTCTGAGTTGTACACAGGTTTTGCAGTATGAAGCCCCAAGAGCATCATTAGCCTTCGAAGGATGGGTTTCCTCGTTCACACCTGTGGATATGGGTTGTGGTTTGTTATGAAGACGGGATGCAATAATGTACCTCATTTCTTTCACATGGTAATTGGGTACACCAGCGCACTGAGGACCATCCGCTCTCACAGTAATAATAGTTCACTACCCAGATCTACAGGTCCTGAGGAGACATCATTTCTTCCACTCATAGAAACTTGGCCAGCACTTTACACCTCTGTTCTCACTTAAAACATTCCTCTGAGGTAGGGGCTATAGCTCAGAGCTCGCCTAGCATATCCAAAGTCTCACATTCAAGTCCAGCATCATGTATACAACAATAACAACAACAACAATTTAAATGTTAAAAATGTTCCTCTGGTGTGGTGATTCATGCATTTAATACTAGTACTTGGGAGGCAGAGGCAGGGAGATAGAAGACAATTGCTTTAACAAATCACATGATTTAGATTTTAAAGTACTCTTATACTATTGTCTATACCATAGGTTAAGAGAGAAGGTCTCAGGCTAGATAGACGCTGCAGTGATTAAGAGAACAGGCTGCTCCTGCAGAAGACCTGGTTTTGATTGCCAGCACCCACAGGGCTGCTCACAACTGTCCTAATTCCAGCTCCAGGGGAATCTGGTGCCATCTTCTGACATTTGCTGGCACTGGACGCATGTGATGTACAGATACACATGCAATAAATAAATTTAAAAAGGAAGCCTCTGGTGTGCACAGCAGGACATGCGTTCAGTCCCAGCACTTGGAGGGGGGCAGGAAGATTCCTGTGGATCTGTGCCCAGCCTGGTTTACAGAGTGACTTCTGGGCAAGCCAGAGTTACGTGGTGAGACTCTGTCAAAAACTATCAACAAATAAATAAAAATTAAAAAGGTTCCTTTGCAGTAAAGGATCATCCTTGTTTCAGTTCTTAGAAGTGAGATTTCTTTTCTTTCCTAACCTATTTCTTTTATTTTTTTCCGTGATATTTATTGAGCTCTACATTTTTCTCTGCTCCCCTCTCTGCCTCTCTCATACCCCTTCAACCCTCCCCCAAGGTCCCCATGCTCCCAATTTACTCAGGAGAGCTTGTTTTTTTTTTTCTACTTTCTACTTCCCATGTAGATTATATCTATGTAAGTCTCTTAGTGTCCGCATTGTTGTCTAAGTTCTCTGGGATTGTGGTTTGTAGGCTGGCTTTCTTTGCTTTATGTTTAAAAACCACCCATGAGTGAGTACATGTGATAATTGTCTTTCTGTGTCTGGGTTACCTCACTCAAAATAATGTTTTCTAATTCCATCCATTTGCCTGCAAAATTCAAGCTGTCGTTATTTTTTTCTGTTGTGTAGTGCTTTATTGTGTAAGTGTATCACATTTTCCTTATTCATTCTTCGGTCAAGGGGCATTTAGGTTGTTGCCAGGTTCTGGTTATGACAAGCAAAGCTGCTATGAACATAGTTGAACACATGTCCTTGTGGCACGATTAAGCATCCTTTGGATATATACCTAAAAGTGGTATTATTGGGTCTTGAGGAAGGTTGTTTTCTAATTTTCTGAGAAACCACCACACTGACATCCAAAGGGGTTGTACCAGCTTGCATCCCCACCAGCAATGCACAAGTGTTCCCCTTTCCCCACAACCTCTCCAGCATAAGTTGTCATCAGTGTTTTTGATTTTGGCCATTCTTACAGGTATAAGATGGAATCTCAGCGTTGTTTTGATTTGCATTTCTCTGATGACTAAGGTTGTTGAACATTTCCTTAAGTGTCTTTCAGCTTTAGATTCCTCTGTTGAGAGTTCTCTGTTTAGGTTTATACTCCATTTTTTTTATTGGATTATGTGATTTTTTGATGTCCAATTTATTAAGTTCTTTGTGTATTTTGGAGATCAGACCTCTGTCTGATCTGGGGTTAGTGAAGATCTTTTCCCATTCTGTAGGCTGTTTTGTCTTGTTGACCGTGTCCTTTGCTTTACAGAAGCTTTTCAGTTTCAGGAGGTCCCATTTATTAATCATTTCTCTCAGTATCTGCGCTGCTGGGGTTATATTTAGGAAGTGGTCTCCTGTGCCAGTGTGTTCAAGTGTACTTCCCACTTTCTCTTCTATAAAGTTCAGTGTGGCTGGCTTTATGTTGAGGTCTTGGATCCATTTGGACTTGAGTTTTGTGCATGGTGGTAGATATGGGTCTATTTTCATTTTTCTACATGTTGATATCCAGTTATGCCAGCATCACCTGTTAAATATGCTTTCTTTTTCCATTTGATATTTTTTGCTTCGTTATCAAATATCAGGTGTTTGAAGATGTGTGGATTGATATCCAGGTCTTCTATTCGGTTCCATTGGTCCTCCTGTTTGTTCTTATGCCAGTACCAGGCTGTTTTCAGTACTGTAGCTCTGTAGTAGAGTTTGAAGTCAGGGATTGTGATGCCTCCAGAAGTTCTTTTATTGCCCAGGATTGTTTTGGCTATCCTGGGTTTTTTGCTTTTCCAAATGAAGTTGAGTACCGTTCTTTCGAGGTCTTTGAAGAATTTTGTTGGGATTTTGATGGGCAATAAGTGAGATTTCATAGCCATCTCTCACACATGCATTTAAAAATGTTGAATTATGCCAGGTGGTGGTGGCACACGCCTTTAATCCCAGCACTCGGGAGGCAGAGGCAGGCTGATCTCTGAGTTTGAGGCCAGCCTGGTCTACAAGAGCTAGTTCCAGGACAGGAACCAAAAGGCTACGGAGAAACCGTGTCTTGAAAAATCAAACAACAACAACAACAACAAAACCCCCCAGAAATCTTGAGTTCTAGTCCCAGCAACCACATGGTGACTCACAACCATCTGTAATGAGATCTGGTGCCCTGTTCTGGCTGGCAGGCATACCTGCAGACAGAACACTGTATACCCAATAAATAAAAAAAAAATCTTAAAAAAAAAAGCCCATGCTGTGTCATGCTGTGTGAGAAACAGTGTCTACATTATGGGGCATATATAAGACTACTCAGCCCGTACTGTGCACAGTGGGGCTCCCTCCCAGACCCTACTGTACCAAAACACCTGCTTTCCCAGAAAGATCCTTTCTTTATTAAGGGGGGAAGAAAAGTTAAAGTGGCTGCTTTCTGACTCAGGCAGAAAAACAGCAGCAAATGACCTTGCAGTAGTTTTTAAGGGAAGAAGGGGAGGTCTGTGTTAGAATGGGATACAATGACATGGTAAAGGAGATGAGGGAGAAGGGAAAGGGGCCAGGAGTATTTTTCCTGGGGGACAAAGGACTGCCTCTGGATAGAGAGGAGACAGATGTGGTATGTAGGAAATGGGGTTTATAAAGGTAAAATGGGAAACCCTGTGTTAGGATGATGTGTTTAATTTTAATTGGGCATGTTAATTAGGTGAGCCAAAGGGGGCTTCTGGTTGCTAGACTTCAATACTTTGACAACTGGACTTTGGTAGTCAACCTCGGGAGGAGGAAGTGGCCAAATAAAGAAACAGACCTTGGTGACTAGCTTTAGGAATGAAATCTAATGGCTTTTAGTGCGAGGCAGAAGGAATGTGCGAGAAGGGAAAGGCTTGCCAGAGCCGCAAGCTCTGGTGGGCTAGTGTCTCTTCAAAGTTGGTGAATCCTATTTTAATATGCATTCATCCTATCAGTTCTATTCCTCCAGAGAGCCCCAACTAATGCCAACAAAAATATTAGTATGTATTTAAAAGTTGTAAGAAAGGATTTTTAAAAAATATTTATTTGTTATGTATACAATATTCTGTCTGTGTGTATGCCTGCAGGCCAGAAGAGGGCACCAGACCTCATTACAGATGGTTGTGAGCCACTATGTGATTGCTGGAATTGAACTCAGGACCTTGGGAAGAGCAGGCAATGCTCTTAACCTCTGAGCCATCTCTCCAGCCCCAAGAAAGGATTTTGAATGTTTATTTTGAACAATACACATTAGCTGTGGGCTTTGCACATGCCATCTTGCCATCTTGTAGTTTACACATCAGTCCTGGTTCTTTCTCTTTCTCCCCACCCCCTCTTTTCCCTTCTTTTGAGATGAGCGAACAGGATCAGTGAAGTTAGGGGGTTCCTCCAGTGTTGCACAGTGGTGGATCTAAGAGTCACAGTTGGTCTCTTTGACTTCCAAGGTGACATTTATGTACCACCTTTCAAGCCTGATACACATACACAGAAAGAGAAGAACGGTCTAGATTTATACCAGACAGCAACACCAGTACTCTGGGCTCAGACTTATTTTTTTTTTTTTTTTGGTTTTTCGAGACAGGGTTTCTCTGTGGTTTTGGAGCCTGTCCTGGAACTAGCTCTGTAGACCAGGCTGGCCTCGAACTCACAGAGATCCGCTTGCCTCTGCCTCCCAAGTGCTGGGATTAAAGGCGTGCGCCACCACCGCCCGGCTCTGGGCTCAGACTTATTAACACAGTGATTTGTACATTAAAGTACAGCTAGAGTTTCTGCTACTTGTTAAACAGCCTCTCAAGAAACTCTGATAGTTTCTCTTTAAGAATAGATTTATTTGTGGGCTGGAGAGATGGCTCAGCTGTTAAAGGCTAGGCTCACAACCAAGAATATGAGGATAGATTTATTTGTATGAGTGTTTTGCCTGTATGTGTGTATGTACGCTATGTGCATGCCTGTTTCCCATGGAGACCAGAAGAGGGAGTCAGAACACGCTGGACCTGGAGTCACAGGTGACTGTGAGCCACCGTGTGGATGCTGTGATCTGAACCCAGGTCCTTTGCAAAAGCAGCAACTTCTCTGAACACTGCGCATCCCTTTAGCCCCTCTGACGGTTTATTACTAGAAGATGTATTTTTATTAATTATAGGCACTTGTGTCTGCGAGTGCGGGTGCCTGCTGAGGCTGGAGGTATCAGATGCCCTGCTGTTGGGAGTTACAGATGGTGGGGAACTGCCTGGCATGGGTGCTGGGAACAGAGCTTGGGTCCTCTGGAAGAGCAGCAAGTGCTCTTAAGCGTTGAGCTATCTAATGGGCTCTAAGAAGCCCTTATGGAGTATCTGTTCAGACCCATTTCTTCATACCTTCTTACAATGAATTTGCGTGACCCTGAGGATGGATATATATATACTATTTGGTTCGTTCTTATAAAGTAATATAACTATTTTTTTTTTGAGACAGGGTTTCTCTGTAGCTTCGGAGCCTGTCCTGGCACTAGTTTTTGTAGACCAGGCTGGCCTCAAACTCACAGAGATCCGCTTGCCTCTGCCTCCCAAGTGCTGGGATTAAAGGCACGCACCACCACTGCCTGGCTTATTCTTTTTTTTTTTTTTCGGTTTTTCGAGACAGGGTTTCTCTGTGGCTTTGGAGCCTGTCCTGGAACTAGCTCTTGTAGACCAGGCTGGCCTCGAACTCACAGAGATCCGCCTGCCTCTGCCTCCCGAGTGCTGGGATTAAAGGCGTGCGTCACCACCGCCCGGCTTATTCTTGTTTTTCAAGTGGAATTTCAAGTCAAGAGGAGCAGATAAGTAGTGCTAAGGAAGAAACACTTGGCAGACAGCGACAGGACCTATGTTCCAGAAATGAGAAGACAAAGGTCACATAAATGTTTAATTTTACTATGCATATTAAAGTCTCCACTGGGGATACTTGGCCTCCAAGCAAATTACTTGTCACAGAATGAGGATGAGGAGCCCCTGTTGTGTATGGCATGCGCTTACTTAACAGTGTTATTTGCAATGGCTGAAAAATGGAAACCATCTTCATGTCTTCCCAGTGAGGAAAAGGAAAAAAAAAGTATTGTATATAATACAAAACAATTCACCTTGGGCTGGAGAGATGGCTCAGTGGTTAAGAGCATTGCCTGCTCTTCCAAAGGTCCTGAGTTCAATTCCCGGCAACCACATGGTGGCTCACAACCATCTGGAATGAGGTCTGGTGCCCTCTTCTGGCCTGCAGACATACACACAGACAGAATATTGTATACATAATAAATAAATAAATATTAAAAAAAACAATTCACCTTAAAACAGATGAGATCTCGCCATCTGTGCCAACATGGACGGGACTGAAGACTATTGAGATAAGCCAGGTGCAGGAGGCACACACTGCCTTGCCGCTCTCACGTGAGGACTGTCCTGTTGTTCATCTCATAGCTGTTGAGGGCAGGATGCTGGTTATGGGGTGCTGGGGAGAGTGGCTGAAAAGGTTGGTTAGTGGCTCCTATGCTAAAGATAAACACAGGCACGAAGTTCTGTACACCAGTGTGGGCTACAGTGACTGGAGACAATGCTAATGTAGCGTGTGTGATGTTTAATCTTGGCTGTCAACTTGATTAGATCTGGAATCCACTAAGAGACAAGCCCCTGGGTGGGTCTGTGAGGACTAACTGGGGACAGCGTGGCCTCTTCCAGTGGCAGCCCAATCACTAGGAGGCCCATGGAAAAGCTGCTGCTGCTTTTGTGTCTGCCTGCCTTTGTGCCTTTTGTGTCCCTTTGCGGTTGAGTCCAGCTACAACTTTGCTGTCCCTGCTGCCGTCCTTCACTGACCACGGAGTCCAGCCTTTCGGGCTTTCCAATGTTGATGGAAGGCTCTCCAGGAATCCTCCAGACCTTCAGAGCTAAATTGGAATCCGTGAGTCATTCAGTCTGGTGGACTGAGCAGGTATGAGGTTCTCTGAGTTCTCAGCCTCTCCAGTGTGAAGACAGACATTGTTGAACTACTCTAGCCATAAGCATAAGCCAATCTAATATTACAAAGTTCCCTTTGTAATATGTATTCATTTCTGTTCTCCTCTAGGGAACCCTAGTGCATGCATATATACTAATGTATATATTTTAAAAAGACACAAGAGGGCTGGAGAGCTAACTTAGCAGTTAAGATTACTAGCTGCTTTTCTAGAAGACCCAGGTTTGATCTCAGCACTCATATAGTGGCTCATAACCATCTATAATTCCAGTACTAGGGGATCTGATGCCCTCTTCTGGCCTCCCTGGGGACCAAGCATGAATGTGATATATAGACATACATGTAGACAAAATAACCATACATATTAAATAAATAAATACATAAATATTTAAAAAAAACTGGGATTGATATGTAGAATAAAAAATAAAAATGTAAAGCTATTTAGAATATTAAAAATCCATAAGAAAAGATTTTGAATGCTTGCTTTGATTTGAGCAATACACAGTATGTGTGTGTGTGTGTGTGTATGTGTGTATGTATGCATGTGCCTCATTGTGAACCCTTTTCAACAGCTCTGCTGGCAACTTCTGTCTGTAGTTTAGAAGTAAATGAGACCTTTGAGAGAAGCTGAGGAAGGATGAACATGCCAAATTCTTGTGAGGAGAAGGGGAAATGAATTCTTTAAAAATAGATTTAGTATATGTATTTGTGTGTGTGTGTGTGTGTGTGCACATGTACATACAATTGTGCACGGAAGTGCTCATGGCCACAAGAGGGCATTGTATCCCCTGGAGCTGGAGTCACAGTGGGTTGTGAGTTGTTCTATGTGGATGCTGGGATCTGGACTCAAGCCTTAACGATAGAGCAGTAAGCACTCTTAACTGCTGAGCCATCTTTCCAGTCTTCAGAAAATAAACACTTTTTGAAGTTTTCTGATGTACTAGCTACTCTAATATCATAATTCACTACTTTTAGGGTGAGAGGCAGAGAAATCGAAGGAGTCTTGGGAAATTGTTAGCATTACTGATTTGGAGAATACTTCTTTCTTCCAGTAAAGTTAGAATCAAGAGTTTTATTCTGCCCACACTGTAGAGAGTACCCCATACATTTGTACAGGTTCCCCAAAATGAGCTGAAGGGTCTGTGTGTTCATTTGTTTCTTCAGGGTGGTCTTGAGAAATTTAAAAGTTGTCTTAAAGGACAAAATTCTCTCTACCTTTCCCCCCCCTCCCTGCTCCTCCTCTCTCATTATGGGGAAACTCTTTGACACTGGGCTACCACTCTCATTTCTCTCTCCAGCTCTGTACCTAGCATTTTCATTTCGAGAAGCTATGAAGTTCTCTTCTGCCTTCTCTAACCAGAAGGGAAAATAATTAAACAGAATAACTACTCTTAGTGATAGCTACTCTTTTTTTTTTGAAGAATAGCAGTTTACCAGTACTTTGTTAGTGATAGCTACTCTTAATGATAACTATACTGCCAAAGCTACTACTACAGAATGAGTTCTAAAAGAACAACAAGGTACATGTGGTTTTCAGAGCTCCACCATCCAGGGCAAAGGCCAGTGGGGTGCAGACGGGGGGGGGGAGTTCAAAGACATGGGTTCACCAGTGAAGACACTTATGTTCAGGTTAAAGGCTGTTGTGTAGACTGTTGGAGGCCAGTAAAAATCAGAACCATCTAGGTCCTGCCCATCAGAGTCAAAAGAGAAAAGGGTGAACTCCTTGGGATTTCTGAGGTCATTGCTCAGGAAGGGGTGCAACCTCCAGCTCATTGATGGGAAAGGTTATGGTGAGGGTGGATGTGGATGCCCAGTTTGGGGGAGAATAGTCAAGGGTCAGCAGAATGGGACATCAGGATGGGCATGAAAAGATGAACTCTGTCCACCTTGTGCTCTGAGGCTTGGTCCACTGCCTACAGGGTAAGTGGGGTATGACAGTTGCTTCCAGAGGATGTTTCATAGATATAGAATATCCAGGACAAGCATTCCCCAGGGACAGAACGTGGATTATTGACAGCCAGCAGGAAAACTGGGGGAGAAAACGGTTTCATGGGATTTTCTTTCAGGGTGTTGCAAATATTTTGTAACTAAATAATGGTGGTTATTGCCCAGCATTGTGAATGTATGACGTGCTCCTAAGCTGTGCAACTCAAAATGACAATTTTTATCTCAAAAAAACAGAAGCATAAATAAACAACACCGCTTTTCAGGTGATCTACGGAAAGCTGCTGACCCTGGATGGGCTCTGTGGCTGGTGGAACACTTTTGACTGAGTACCATGACATACAGAATTCTCAGTTCCTCCGGCCTGCCCTGTACTTACTACTGGCTGAACCCACAGAGCTTCCTGCAACAGCCCTGAGTGGGGATGACTTTCTGAGGCCTTAGACCTAAGTGAGGATCCTGCCACTGATGGTGAGAATCTGGATGCCGTGGAACCTCTCAGCCTCTATTTCCTCACTTGCCAAATAGTGGTGCTATTTATTATCTCTTATATCTGCCTGAGCATGGATTGTCAAAGTCCAGAGTCTGTATGGGCCTGGTTCCCAAGCCCACATATTAGAGTGGCCACTCCATCTCTAGGAGCGGTGCTGGAGGAGCACCTTCCAAATGGGGGGGTAGTTGCTGCTTAACATTGGCCAATTGTGGGCCTCCAGGAGTTGTCTTCGTGGTCCCCAATTTCCTAGAACCAGGAAGATGTGTACCTTGCACCCCACCTGCTTTGACATTCAGTGGGCATCTACTGCCAGCAACCCTACAGAAAGAGTCCTTTATTACAAAGGAAACAGAACAAACACAAAACCTGGAAAGAGCCTCATTTTATTCAATATTCATGTGATGGTAAAGGAAATTATAGGATATCCTTTCAAGAATGCCAGGAACTCATTTTAAAGTTTTAGCTTTCTGAGAATTTCATAATGAGTGCTGTATTTACATCATTTACACCTTTCCCTCTCCCACCTCTAATTCTTCCTGTGTCCCCTAAACTCTCAAATTCATGACCTCTTTTTCTTTATTACTGCTATGTGCATGCGTGCATGCATTCATTTACTCATTCATACACACATACAAGCACATAGAACCTTCTGAGCCTGCTTAGTTTTGCTCCTATGTATATGTATTTAAGGCTGACATGATTTCAGGGGGCTCAATTATGGGAAGACTGGTTCTCTTAGTAACCACTGATTGAGGGGTGGGGCCTTGTTAGATTTTTCCCATCCTCATTGTCATGTCAACTGATGTCATTGTACAAGTCTTGTTTAGGCAACCATATTGTTTAGAGTTCATGGGTACAGTTTCCTTGTTATGTCTAGAACTAGCAGAAAGTACCCTGATCTCCTTCCTCATAAAATCTTTCTGCTGTGGGATAATCCTGTATGCTGTGAATATGTGTTGCTCTCATTGGTTGACAATAAAAGCTAATTTGGCCTATAGCCAGGCAGGATAAAGCTAGGTGGGAAAGCCAAAAAAGAGATACAAGGAGAAGGGCAGAATCAAGAGAGATGTGAGGCAACTGTTCAAGAAGCAAGATGCCAGCAGACTGATAAAGCCACAGCCACATGGCAATATATAGGTTGATAGAAATGGGTTAATTTAAATGTAAGAGCTAGTTAGCAATAAGCCTGAACTATAGGCCAAACGCTCTGTAATTAATATTAAGTCTCTGAGTGATTATTTAGAAGTGGCTGTGGGACAGAGAAATCTTCGTTTACATCTTCCTGATTATTTGATGTTCCCTGAGCCTTAGGTTTAGAGACCAACATTTCACTGTCAGTTCTCTGCATTTGTCTCTATTGCTGCAAAAAGACGCTTCTCTTATGAAGGCTGAGATAGACACATATCTGTGGGCATAAGGGTGCATTTAGGATGCAGCTAGAAATCATACTGGTTTAGAAAAATGGTAGTAGTAGGTTTTCCTCTAGGGTCCATGACCTCTCTAGCCAGAAGTAGTTGGTTAGTTTTGCACTACCGTACATAGCTTCCCTTCTGTTGAGTGTTAAGTTCTGTTAGATATCTGTTGGTTACTCTCAAGTGCTGTTATTGCACCTTTGGGGAATCTCTTGCCTGGCTGGACATTGTTTTGCTTCATTGGCTTTACATCTGGGTAGGAGTATTGATTTATTTTTCCCCTTGGTGGCTTGTATAGTGTCTTGGATACTGTGAGGGATAGTCCTTAGTGAGGTGGCGTGGGAAGTTGTTTGAAATAACTATTTACAAAGAGTTTGTAATGATGTGGGGATTATGTCATTAGATAATAATCTCACGTGGATAAAAGCATCATACAAGTTTGTATTTGAACTCAGCTGTATTGAAACTTCTCTGTTATTACACTCAGAAAAATAGAAAAATTGGGAGGAAATTTCCAAAATATGCAGTGGCTGTCTTTTTAGTTTTCAGAGCTTACTAGTGTTACTGTAATGAGAGTGTATCTCTTTTTTAATGGAATCTCCAACTATACAAAAAAAAAAACCCAACCCAAACCAAAAAACAAACAAGCAAAAAACCCACAACCATCTTCCAATGGTAATAGTTATTTACTATGCACCAGCTAAACCAACAAATTCGGGCTCCATAGATTCTTAAGGCTGCAGAACGTTAATGCTGCAAGCGATTTAAAAGATTTTCCTTTTGGGAGAAGATCACAGAGCCTTCTGTGAATCTTCTAGAAACTACGACTTCTCAGAACATATTGATATAAACACACTGTCACTGAAGTGGCTTCTAGTCTTAGGACAGAATGCTGTCCCAAAAGCAGCTTAGACAATGGAACCCTATTCTTGTTGGGATTTAGTTTTTGAGGCATGTGTGTGGCATGCGGATGTAGTGCCTATGAGGGCCAGAGGTGTTGGATCCCCTGGAGTCAGAGCAGCAGGCTCTGGGTGGTGGTGACAGTGCTTGGGTGCCCAGCCATTTCTCCTGCTCCTCCCATGCCCCATTATTGTGTGGCTGGCTTATGGAGCTAAAAGCTTCAGGCACATAGATGCTAGGGTATCAGGTGACACTTGATGTGGCGATGGCAAAGCCCCACCGATGCTCTTATTTCTTTTGTTTCTGTGTTGTGCTTCCTGCATCGTTAATTCTGTCACAAGGCTGGCTCACTGGTGAGCTCCAAGGGTACTGGCAGAGCTTTGAACCTCCAAGTCCAACATGAAATACTGTCTGTTTCAGCGTTTCTAAGCAGATTTGTTTTGATTATAAAGTTCAGATAGATGATCGTCCTTGTGCTATGACTTTGGCCAGGAAGATGCTCTTCAACTGGATTCCTAGCTCTGCCTTAAAACCAACATCAAGTTTATGTCTCTGAAACCACATTGTTTCCTATAACAGAAACTAAGGGTAGCGCTGTTCCAGTACACACAGCATTCTGGACAAAATTTAGCTGTTTTTTTTTCCCTTGGAGGGGTGTGGTTTGATTGGGTTTTATTATATTGCCTAGATTGATGTGAAACTCATGATTCCTCTGGCACAATGGAAATCAAGCTGGAAATCCAGGCTTGAGCTACGGCCGCATCCAGTTTATTTAGCCTTAGTCTTAACCTCCCTGGTTCCCACCTATGTGCTGCATGGTGAAGAGTACCCAGTCTGACCCAGTTCTCTCTGCTTAGTGGCGAGGGTTCAGAGGCTCAGAAGAGGTTACAGATACCCAAGGGTCCTTCCTCCTGTCAGCCTGCTGCTCTTCTGGACCCCTAACTCCCTCTGCCTCTGCATACAATAAGTTAGAAATAACTAATGATGAGGATACTGAACAGTGTCTTACACTGAGGTTCCCTAGAGACCCAGGATGGATGCATTTTGATGAAGAGCCCGGAAAGACCTTGTATCAAGGGATGGAGGGCACAGCATATAACTGGCTGTAGCAAGCTGCAGCTGGAGGCTTCCCATGAGAAAGAACAGGGCAAGGAGGTGATAGAAATGAGGAGAGAGGGGGAACGATTCTATTACTCATGCCTCTATCTTGAAGATAATCACTGTAATTTCCGCCCTAAAAAATGCTGCTTGTTCGGAGGCAATGACTGTATTCTAATAAGCACTTGCTTATGAAATGTGCAGTAATTGGATTGGGGTGTGAATTATTAAACTGTGTGTGGGGTGTCATTTCTTGCCAGGTATTTAACGACTGTGTTCAAATGTGTGGGGTTTCCCTATCTGCCTGGAAGATAATATTCCTGGGAAGAAAATTGCTTAACCCTGGGTCAGGGTGAGGGTGACTTTTTGAAATAGTTGTGTTGAATAGGCTCTAAGGAACATCAAAATCCAGCTGCCTTATTATTTGTTTGTTTGCTTATTGTTTAAGACAGGGTTTACGTAGCCAAGGCTGACCTGGAGCCTAATCAAGGATGACTTCGAACTTTTCATCCTTCTGCCTTTACTTCCCAAGTGCTAGGATTACACGCCTGAAACTACCGTGTCTGTTTTATAGAGTGTTGGGGATTGAACTCAGGGTATCATGCATTCTAGGCAAGCACTCCACCAACTGAGCTACAGGACAAAGCCATCATTATTGCCAGGAATCTAGAATAAGGTGATTGGCCAGGCCCAGGATACCTGAACATCCTACGAAGTGTTTTTGCTCAAACAACTTGAGCTATAAAATTGGCTTCCTGAAGGAACTTGCGAAGCATTTTCCAGAAAGGGGAAGTGGGAAGTTGCCTAGGTAGGAATTCACATATTCGCTATAATGTATTCTTTTTATTCTTTTTTCAAAGAGATTCAGTTTACATGTATGAGTGTTTGTCTGCATGTACATGTATGTATCATGTATGTACCTGGTGCCTGTAGAGGCTGGAAGATGGTATTAATGCCCTGGAACTGGAGTTCCAGATGGTTGTGAGTTACCATGTGCAGGGAATCAAACTCGGGTCCTCTGCCAGGGCAGTGAGTTCTCTTAACCACTGCACCATCTCCCCAGCTCCCTTAATGCCTGATTCTCTCCCCTTTGGGCCACTGCTATGATCTCCCTGCGTTCCTTCAGGCATTCTCTTCCTCCCCTTGAGCTCGTCTCACTTGAGAGACCAGATGATCACCATTCATTCCAAGATTTTCTCTTTATGCTCTTCTACGCAGAATCGTCCAGGGGCTTTCAAAGCCACCAGAGGTCCAGCCTTTATGGTGCATCCCCTGCCAGACCTTCTTCTCCACGGGTACAAATTTGACTTCCATTTACTTATTTGTTTTCTTAGTGCTACTGTTAGCTTCTACTTAGAGTCTTCATCAAACTCAGTCTCTTTCAAGCCCCTTTCTAGATGTCATTCATCCTTAGTTGGGAATTTCTCCTGGTCTGAGAACATTGTTCTTCATTTCCTCCCTATTTTAACAAAATGCTACAAGAGAAACCCTGTCTCGAAAAAACAAACAAACAAACAAAAAAACCAAACAAACAAAATGCTACAAAGTTGACGGTTTAAACAATGGGGGCATATTTGCTTGCAGGTTTGCTTTGCAGTCCCAGAGTCTAGAAGCTCTAGATCTGGGTGTCAGCAGAGTCTTCCTGCAGCTTCCATCTTTACTGTGTGGATTTGATCTCCTTCTCACTGCATCCTTGCTGGCCTCTCCTCTGTGCGTGCATTCCTGTGGCTTTCCTTACAAGGACAAAAGTCTTATTGGATTAGGGATACCCTGATGGCCTCAGTTTAATTTCACTGAGTCTTCGAAGGATCTATTTCCCAGTCTAGTCCTGTGGATTAGAGCCACCATGCAATCTCATTTAATGCTAATCCCCTCTTTGAAGATGCTGCCTTCGAATAATGTTTTATTCTGAAGCAAGGTGGAAATGTGACATCTACGTATGAATATTTTCTAGGGTGAGAATTCAGTTCCTAGTGGCACTGAAGTGTCTTCATTTTGTTTTGTGAAAATTTATTTGCTTCTTATAACTTCCGTAGAAGATGGAAGTTCCTTGAAGGCAGGGACTGTCAACACTCCTCATCTTTATCTTTAATCACCCATTTTGCTTAACGTAATTACTTAGTGTCTTAATTTTTTGTTGCTGAAATGTATTCTTTTATATAATATAGTCTGATTAAAGTCTCTCCTCCACATCCCCTCCCAGAACCCCCCGCTTCCCCGCTCACCTAAATCCTCTCTCTCTCTCTCTCTCATTAGAATACAATAGGCATCTCAAAAAATAAAATAAGATGAAATAAAAACAAACCAGAATAGGACAAAGCAAACAGTCAAAGAAAAAGCTCAAGAAATACATTTAAACCTCGAAACACACCCATTTGCACATACATAAATCCCATAAAAACGAAAGAGACACCCAGTGTGGTGGCACACACCTTTAATCCCAGCACTCTGGAGCAGAGGAGGTGGATCTCTGTGACTTTGAGGCCAGTTTAGAGTTCTAGAACAGCCTGTTACACAGAGAAACCCTGACTCAAACCCTGTCCCCCCAAAGTGACTAAATATTTTACTGAGTGAGTAAATGGCTAGACATAAGAATTTCTCATTTCCCAAATTCTCTCTCTATGAAAATCCAGTTATATAATAGTGGTACACTGGGCTTTAAGAAAAAAGAAGAATAATGTTTGTGTCAACCCGGTCACTGTGTAGCTATGTCATCTTAGCAACACATTTTTTTCCCCTTGTTGTTTTGGGCACATCACTCTGGGCCTCTGTTTCTCTAACTGTAAGATGGAGATGCTAATGCTTTCTGTTTGTTTCACATGGTTGCTTTTGAGTACTAATGAAATTATTTAATCACAAATGGACACCTACTGCATACTAGACAGTGTTCCAGGCACAGGGGATACAACAGGAGTAAGCTGAGCAAGGCTCCTGTCCTTGTGGTTGTTGGAGGATGGGTGATGAACAAGATTGCTGATATAGCAAATTCTGTCAGAGGTGCTATGTGTAGGCATTAACACAAAAGACATCTTAGTAGAGCCTGCTCCTTTAAAAGGTGTCCAGTGACCTAAGAAGGTGATATTTAGTTGAGATATGAAGAGGGGGAAAGAAGTGTCTGTTGTTCCATTGGGAAGAGAGAGAATGAGGCAGAGGGAAGAGCAAAGGCCCTGGGGTTGGGAGGGTGAGAGTGAATACTGACATAAGCTGGGAAGTACTGACATGTCACATGGGCTACCTGGCCAGAGTGCAGGGCCTCTTGGGCATTAAACATGGACCCACGGAGTGTGGTATAGTGTTGACTGTCGGTTACTGCCTTCTTCCTGTGATAAGAGAACAGTCTAGGAATTCATGCCTAGGCAATGCTCCCACTCACAGTGGGAGAGCCTTTCTACCTCAGTTAGCCCACCTGACTTAGCATGTTGGAATTTTTTTAATATTATTTATTATGCATACAATGTTCTGTTAACACATATACATCAGAAGAGGCTCCAGATCTCATTATAGATGGTTGTGAGCCACCATGTGGTTGCTGGGAATTGAACTCAGGACCTCTGGAACAGCAGCCAGTGCTCTTAACCTCTGAGCCATCTCTCCAGCCCCGGAGATTTTTTTTTTTTGAGACAGGATTTTTCTGCATAACCATGGATGTCCTGGAGCTTGATCTGTAGGCCAGTCTGGCCTTGAACTCAGAGGTCTTCCTCTCTTTGCTTCCTAAGTGTGGGGATTAAAGGTGTGCACCACCACACATAGTTTCCATGTTGGAATTTTTTTGCTTTTTTTATTAAGTATTTTTTAATACAATCTTTTCTCATTTTACATAGCTATTCCCACTCTCCCCCTCATCCCCCTTCCCCCATTCACTCCCCAGAAAGGGTAAGGGTTCCCATGGGGAGTCAACAAAATCTAACATTTCACTTCAAAGCAAGACCAAGGCACTCCCCCCCATATCTAGGCTGAGCAAGGTATCCCTCCAAAGAAAATGTGCTCCAAGATGCCAGTTCAAGTACTAGGGATAAATCCTGGTCTCACTGCCACTGGCCCCACAGACTGTCTAAGCCTCACAGTTGTCCCCCACATTCAGTGGGCCTAGTTTGGTCCTATGCAAGTTCCCATGCTATCAGTCCAGAGTCAGTGAGCTCTCACTAGCTCAGGTCAGCTGTTTCTGTGGGCATCACCATCATGGTCTTGACCCCTTTGCTAATACGCCTCTCTCTCTAGGACTGGTCTCTGGTAGCTCAACCCAGTGCTTTGCAGTAGATCTCTGTATCTGCTTCCATCAGTTGCTGGAATTATGGTGACAATTAAAGTAGTCATCAATCTGATTACAGGGGAAGGCCAGTTAGGTCTCTTCTCCACTATTGCTTAGGGTCTTAGCTGGGGTCATCCTTGTGGATTCCTGGGAATTTCCCAAGTGTGATGTTTCTCACTAGCCCTTTGATGGCTCCCTCAATCAAGATATTTCTTTCCTTTCTTTCCCTCTTGGGCATATATCCAAAGGAGGCATTCTCATACCACAAGGACATTTGCTCAATAATGTTCATAGCAGCATTATTCATAATAGTCAGAACCTGGAGACAGCCTAGGTGCCCCTCAACCGAAGAATGGATAAAGAAAATGTGGTACATTTACATAGTGGAGTACTACTCAGTGGTAAAAAGCAATGACATCTTGAAATTTGCATGCAAATGGATGAAATTAGAAAATACCATCCTGAGTGAGATAACTCAGACCCAGATAGACAAACGTGGAATGCACTCACTCATAAGTGGATATTAGATGTAAAGCAAAGGATAACCAGCCTATAGTCCGCAATCCCAGAGAAGTTAGGTAACAAGGAGAACCTTAAGAGAGACATACATGGATCCCCCTGGGAAGGGGAAACAGACAAGATCTCCTGAAAAAAAAAATGGGAGTATAGGGGTTGGGGAGAAGGGAGAGTGGAAAGGGAGGGGGAGGGGAGAAGAGAAGAGCATGAGGGAATGGGAAGTTTTTAAAAAGAGATTTATTTTATTTTGAAGTGTGTGTGTGTGTGTGTGTGCCCCTTGGAAGTTAGAGGAGTTAGATCCTCATGAAGCTGGAATTACAAGTGATTGTCTTCAGAAAGAGCTGTACATTCTCTTCACCACGGAACCATCCCTCCAGCCTCCTAGAGTAAGATTTGGTTCAACTAGTAAAACTTCTGTATTTGAAGCCTTGGGAATATCAAATGGGAGAGCCAGTGGTGGCTTTTTTTCCCATGAGAAGTTACCAATTATGAATGAGCAGGCCGTCAGAGATCAAAAGACTCCTATGTCCCCAAATGAATTACTGGATTTTAGAAAGAGATGAAATAGAGTTAGCAGACATTTTTAAAAAGAGGGTGAGGGATTTGAGGCTGGATATATAAGGCACTGGACCAAAGAGACTTCTTGTTTTGGTTTCAGAGTCTTGGGTGGTTTATGCGCAAGGGCCAGAGGGCTGGCAGTACATGCTGGGACACCTGAGAGACATCACAGGCTGGTATCGTAAGAATGGGCACTTTCAGCTCACAGAACTGATGACCATCTAACAACAGATGCCAGACTCTCTTCTTCCTCTGCCGTGGCACCTGTTAGCATCCTCAGTGCCATCCATTCTTCTGAGATTGTATCAGAGGAGAATGCTGCAGGAAGGATCCCTGAATATCCCAAGAGGAAGCATTGTCCCTGTGTCTGTATCCTCTGTGCTTCTCTGGGTTTGTTTCTCTAGGGAGATGGTAGAAGCTGTTGTGGTTATTTTTCAGTGTCTCTGTCCTTGTCTGTCTCTATCTACCTGACACTCAAACCCTGGAGTAGCTGCATGTCCTCCATCACCAGAAGCCTCCACAATCATGTCCGCAGAGATGGGGGAAAATCTTGTGCAAGTGTATTTAAAGACAGAGAATGACTCGGGTACTCAACACATTATTGACTGGTGCACGCTCAACACAAAAACAACTTAGAAAATATAGATAGCAAGAGAATGCACAAGGTGTTTTGCTTTTAGATTAAATATTAGCTTTTAAAAATTAAAAGAGTAATCTACATATTGAAAAATATACTTCAAAAGGGCCTGAAATATAGAGCCGGTGTCCCTTGTCATTAGATTGACAATCTAGTTCACTTGAGACAGAAAATTCCAGAAATTTGCTGACTATACAAATATACATCTCAATGTGTACTATCTTAAAAATCATGATGGAGGATAAATCACACGCTGTTCTGTGCCTATTTTATCAACAAAACATTTCGCTCATCTATTGCTGAGCCACCAAATCAGTGACAAGCTCAGAAACAGAGAAAAACATCTCAGCCCTCCCCCAGAGTGTGTCCATCTGGGAAGACATTGGTGGCATTCTCAGCTTTACAAGATTAAAGGGGCAGTGATCTCAATGCTGGATGACTGTAGTACAGCTCACATGTACATCCTCACAGACCCACTTGTCTCTTCTAGGAGTCATGCTTAGCTTTATTTCCAGTATTTACTAGGGGTGAGAATGAGGAATTTCCCCCTTGTTTCTTGGCTAGGAGTTGCTTGATGTTGAGAGTCTTGTGAGATGACGTGGAACTAACCATGTTGATGGAGAAAGGGATCCTCAGCCATTTTTAAATTTAATAGAGTTCAGATACCTTTCCATGATGGAATGTATAGAATATGTCTTTAGAATGACAAGCACTCATCAGGTACTACCTGCAAATTATGGAGGCTGTGCTGATGTGGGAATATCTCTGAAATGCACATTGGAGCACAAAGAGAGTCAGAAAGAAAAAGGACACAGCACTACTGGGAAATGGTACTTTATTATTCAGGAATCTGTCATGTTTATATATTTATGTTATCTTTGTGGAAGGAAGTGACAACTTAATTAATTTGTCTTCTCTCTAACCAAGCATTCCCTCTGCACAAATCCTCTTGGCATGTTGAATTACCATCCTCTTGATGTCAGCAGTGGCCCAAGTCACAAGCCTTTATGACAGGTGGATCCAGCTGTATTCTGTCTTAGGACCTCACGTGAGAGAAGAGCTGCTTCCTGAGGCCTGGATGGTGCTGGCCTTGGGAGCAGCAGGTGTTTAGGGAATGGGTCCTTGCCTGTTAATTGTTGAGCAGTGATATTAAAGGTGCCCTTGTATTCTTTAATTTTAATTTTTTTTATTTATGTGTGTATCTCTGTGTGTTTATGTGTCTGTGTGAATGTATGTGCACATGTGTATATGAGTATTGCTGGGGGCCAGAAGATAACATCAGGTATCCTGGGGTTGGAATTGTAGGTGGTTGGGGCTGCCCAGTGACCTGAACACCAGTTCTCTGGATGAGCAGAAAGCACTTTTAACTGCTGATCCATCTCCAACTGCCTGTGTTCTTTAATCAGTATGTGAGTGATACAGTGGGTAGCAGGTCCCAAGAGCAGCCAGTCCCAGGCAGGGATGGCACATTGGCACATGAGACTACTCTGCAGGTCTCCAAAGGCAGGTCCCGCGCAGGAAACCCTGGCAGAGAGAGATAGATGGATAGCCACACCATGCAGAGTGAGGTTAGATATTTATTTAGTGGGTGATGGAAGGGAAGAGAGAGAAGAGGAAAAGAGGAGAAGAGGAGAGAGAGACAGACAGAAGGGGGGAAGGGGAGAATGGAGTGAGGCAGAAGCTGCCTCTTGTGGGAGAGGCTCAGGCTGCAAGTAGGAAGGAAGATTTGCCTGACTCAGTGGATGGAGGAGGGAGTGGGCGTGGCTTGTCTCTTAATGTTACTATGGGTGGGAGTATATGCTGCTACTGACTGTACTGCAGATGGAATCACACCCAGAAAGTGGATCTTGGCTGTTTCTTTGCTTCTCTCCCAAGGTTATTGTCAACAGGTTTGGCTAATAGCCAGACCTTGTGCTCCAGGAATAGGGAAGTAAATTGTTCCTACCTCAAGTCTAAGGTTCCAACTAACTTTCAGTTCCCTTTATGGAGATAACGTGGGATTCCACCCAGGGAGTGGTTTGCCTACAGAATGTTTTGGTCTAGGGTGTAAGTGTGACTTGTTTTGTTTTAGCAACAGAGTGTTTAATTCTGGAAGTTGCCCATGGCCTTCAACTGACCTGTTCATTTCCAAGTACCATGTTAATGTAGCTTTTTGTCTTACTTCTGCCTTTTGGGGTCAGGGATATTTTAAGCAGCTGGAAATTAAATACAGGTGAATTTTCAGTACTCACTGGAATTCCCTCCCAATATGATGCTATATGTTTCTTGGTTTTATTATTGTCATTTGCGCGTCTTCTTATTTTTTACTATATTTCTAAATCCCCATGCCTTTACCCTGGAGAAAGATATTTTTGTCGCTGCTGGTCCCGTATGAACTGCGCCCTTGCTTCTTTCTAATGAGAATGAGATGGGCGGCAATGACAAGGGCCAGGCAAGAACTATGGGACAACCAAGCCCAGCTGATGGGCTGCGAAGCTTCAGGTTACATTTCCTTCATCAGGTGGCATGTCGGGAGGGTGGGCTTTGGTGCCTTCTGAGTTGAAAGCCTCACCCAAGGACTTATCTTGATGGCCTTAGTTGATGTGGAAAGATCTACCCCAGTGTGACAGGCACCTCCTAGCAGCAGTCCAGATGAAAAGCAGCCTTATTTTTTCTTCCTGAGTTGCTGAGTTAATTTATTCTGCTGCTGCCTGTTTCTTTGCTGATGTCAGAACCCGAATTTCCAGGCTTCCAATGTTAACCAAGGACCAGTGGCTCTCCAGGAACCCTCTAGGTTTTTAGCACCAGATTGGAATTGCTGAGGTCCTCTATCCTGTGGCCTGAACTACAGGCCTCTCATGTGTGAGCCAGACATTGTGGGACTACTTGACTACTGAGGCATCCATCCTCAAGGCCCAAGTGGCCATCAGCTTTTCAATGCTCAGGTGTGATTGAGTTACTGCTGCTAATTCAAAGGAAGTGGATTTAATATCTCTCTCTCTCTCTCTCTCTCTCTCTCTCTCTCTCTCTCTCTCTC
>JABTXL010003145.1:1880345-1895742 GCA_025134845.1 Neodon shergylaensis | reverse complement strand
TCTCTCTCTCTCTCTCTCTCTCTCTCTCTCTCTCTCTCTCTCTCTCATCCTACTGGTTCTATTCCTCTTAAGAACCTCAATGAATGCACGTGTTGAGAGTCATTGTGATCCTTTTGTCTTTTGTACAACAAGGAGCATCCTTTCCAGGAACACAGCAACATGCAAGCTGGAGTCTTGAGGGATGGTTATGAAGCAACCGCTACCAGCCATAATATCTTGGGAGAGACACTTAGTTGCTTAACCATGCCTTACTGGGATCAAACAGAACGTTTAGAAAGATTTGGTGTTGATGCCAATTCTTTGTCTACAACTCACATCAGTAAATCCTTTTTCCTCTTTACAAAACCTGGAACTAAGGAAATTTAAATGAACTGGATGGAAGTGGAGTAAGTTGCTTTTTTGTAGTTCTTGAACAATGGGAACAAAACCATAACCAATGTCACTGAGATAGCATCAATGAATCTTTTTCTCTTCCTGGTCTTTTACCACATTCATATAAATGTAACAGTCATAGATATGTGGTTATTTGTAATACACACATAAACAGGTATATATACACATACCTATGCGTACATGTATTTTGAGACAGGGTCTCATTGTATAGCTCAGGCTGACTTGAAACTGACTTTCTTTCTGCCTCAGTCTTCTTAATGCTGTGATCATAGGTGTGGACCACATATTCTTTTTAAAAAATTAGATTAGTCTCAGTTAGTTTATAGCTTTTCTGTTGCTTATACTTTAGTTATATTAAAAGCAATGACAAAATCACTTAGTGTTCTTCTGGAGCAGAATATTTAATGTTTATATGATATTTCATCTCAAAGGTATAGCAAAACTTATTTGTTTTCTTATTTTGTTTGTTTGATACAGGGTCTCATTATGTAGCCCCAACTGACCTGAACTTGTTGTATAGAACAGGCTGGATTCAAACTCACAGAAATCCATTTGTCTCTGCCTCCTGAGTGCTGGAATTAAACACATGTACCACCATATCTCAGCTAGTTTTCCTATTTTTGTACATTGATTTTCAAATCTTTGCTAATATAAGTAACTATATGGTGAACAGTCATATCTTTTCACACATTTTCACAGTAGAACAAAGAACTTCAACTTCAGAAGTATCTCTTCTTCACATGCCAACACATCATTTTCTTTGTGTTTTACAACTTTAGCCCAAGATCGAAAGACTTTATTTCAGGTATGCTCCGTGTGAAGCGAACATAAACTGGTGGGGTATGACAGATCAAACCAATGGCCTGAGCATTAAAGGGCAGTCAGTCATGAGGTGTCATTAGAAGCAGCTGCTGTTCCCTCAAACACCACATGACACCCAGGCTGAAAGAAGAAAGACACTGCTCAACTTCTAACACGGGGTGATGGAAGAGCAGAGGTTATGTTTCTCGTCTTCCTGCTCCCAAGTCAATGATCTCGTTTGTACCCTAGGATGAACACACTCTGCTGTAGGGACCATTGGTGAACAGCTTGTCATCTGAGTGTTCAACTCTAGTCCTCGGATTTCCCTTAGTCTTTACAAGGGGACAGTTTCAAGACTAGAAAGGGTTGACTTGGTTTATTTTAATGACATCTATAGGACTAGGTCAAGGAACAGACTTTAGTTCCAAAGTTATTTTCATCATTCTAGAAACAGATTTGTTTTCAACTCATAAGGGAGCAGAATTCTGTTTCTTGTCTTATTTCTCAACTTTGGCACTACTGTGATTGCAGGCTAGCTGTTTTACCTGTCCTGTCATGACAGCTTGGGTAATAGTGACCTGGACTCTAGCTAGGAGAAGCTAGGAAATACACTATTCTTCCCCTTTGTTAATACATATCCCCTAACATTTTCAGTGTTCCCTGGTGGTGAATAGCCAGCCCTAGTTGAGAACCAATGTTCTAGACGTTTCTGTTTGGAAGGTCAGTTATCCCTTAGGTTGTTTCCTCTTAGATACCCAGCCTGTGTGCAATTAAGATTACAGATTGTCATTATTCTTCACAAAACAGCCTGTAGCTCTTGTGAATCTGCTGGCAGCCTGAGCTCCCTCTAACATTTTTTTTAATTTATTGATTTTTATTGAGCACTACATTTTTCTCTGTTCCTTTCCTTGCCTCCCCTCTCCCCTTCAGCCCTCTCCCAAGGTCTCCATGCTCCCAATTTACTCAGGAGATCTTGTCTTTTTCTACTTCCCATGTAGATTAGATTTATGTATGTCTCTCTTAGGGTCTTTA
Source organism: Neodon shergylaensis (assembly GCA_025134845.1). Taxonomy (NCBI): domain Eukaryota; kingdom Metazoa; phylum Chordata; class Mammalia; order Rodentia; family Cricetidae; genus Neodon; species Neodon shergylaensis. Next base: position 1,893,516 of record JABTXL010003145.1, on the reverse strand, counting down.
TTGTTGTCTAGGTTCTCTGGGATTGTGATTTGTAGGCTGGTTTTCTTTGCTTTATGTCTAAAAACCACTTATGAGTGAGTACATAGGATAATTGTCTTTCTGGGTCTGGGTTACCTCACTCAATATGATGTTTTCTAGCTCCATCCATTTGCCTGCAAAATTCAAGACGTCATTGTTTTTTTTTTCTGTTGGTCAACACATCATTTTCAATGACATCATTGCTTTTAATTTTCCCATGGTCTTTTCACATATGAGCAACTTCCTAAATGATTTCTAAAAACTTAGAAGCTCAATAAAAAGAATCCAGTGGCCGACCAGCAACCATTATCTCTGACCTTTCCAGACCACAGGGCAGATAATGGCCTCTGCCAATAGTTCCCAAGTTTGTATGTGTAGCGCCAGTGTCTAACAAGAGGTGGGCTCTTTTTCCTCTCTTGCTTCTCTTAGACAGGCATAATCTACATGAGATGCTTATGTCTGCACCCATAAACTGTGGGTCAGGTAAAGTAGATAATAAACCCTATGCATAATGTGAATAAGAAATTTCTAGAAAATACAGCATGTCAAAGCGGGACATGGTGGCACAGAAGAATCCTTAGGGTGCACTGGCAAGCCAGCTTATGCTATTGGGAAAGTTCTAGACCAGTGAGATAACCCGTCTTAAGAGAAAAGGTGACTGACTTCCCTTGAGGAATGATGTTAGAAGTTGACCTCTGACCTATACACACATGTACACACATGTATACATTCACCAGGTATGTGCACATGAAGAGAAAGAGCGGGAGAGGGAGAGAGAGAGGAGGATGAATATGCATACTGGCCCAACAAAACAACAAGATCTATAACAACTGAGCTCAGGAGAACAGGATTTAAATCCAGGTTCTGCCACTAACTTGATGGCTGAACATTGTTACCTCATCTCCTTCTCTAGGACTTGATGTACTTATCTATGAGATGAGACAATTGGCTTGTTAGATTCCTAGGTTTCTTCCAGTGTTCTCCTTGTGAGAGCTATATTTGAAGTTCGCAGCTAGTGGCTGCTCTGGCTAGCAGCTTTCTCTCCAGTCTGTATTTATAATGAGTTCCCTGACTGCTGTCTCTGCTCTACCAAGCCAGAATGAAGACACTGACTGTTGCTAACTGCTAACTACCATGAAGGATGTATGTGAGGGTCTGTTGCTTTATGTTGTAGGCGAAACATAAATCAATAGAATTTAGGGTAATCATTTTTTTTCCTGTCACTTCTGTGATACTATTTATGATTCCAGATATATTTTTTTCCACTACTGAAAATATGAGATATTAGGAAACCTTTAGAAGTCATTTAGCCTAGCGAATTCTGAGGTCTGAGAACATGCTAAAATTATAAGAAGAAATATTATTTATATGTGGTCTATTAAAAACCCAGTTTATAATTGATAGAGAAATAATTTTCTTTATTATGTATACGACATTCTGCCTCCATGTATGCCTGAAGGCCAGAAGAGGGCGCCAGATCTCATTACAGATGGCTGTGAGCCACCATGTGGTTGCTGGGAATTGAACTCAGGACCTTTGGAAGAGCAGCCAGGGCTCTTAACCACTGAGCCATCTCTCCAGCCCCGAGAAATAATTTTCTTAAATGCAGATTAAGTGTTTGGTTTGGTAAATTGGTAACTTGAGGTCAACTAACACCAAAATAGTACACTAAGTATTTATTTATTTATTTTTAATTCATCAAGTATTTCAGTTACACCGGGAAGTCACTCATTGTGACTCTTTTAGTCCATCATCCCCCTGGCTCCCCTTACCTCAATCAATTTCCTTCAAATATTTTAATGAGTACATATTAGTTCTATAAAAGAACATTTCTCATTGTGATAGTTTCATCATACTTATCTCGTCTTTCCTCTCTTACACTCTTACCCTGTATTCTGTTTCTTCATAATCCCCCTCCATTTTTATTTCTTTTTTTATTGTTTTGTTTTATTTGAGACAGGGTTTCTCTGTGTAGCCATGGCTATCCTGGAACTCACTCTGTAGACCAGGCTGGCCTCAAACTCAGAGATTCTCCTGTCTCTGCCTCCCAAGTGCTGGGCTTAAAGGCACATGCCACCACCACTGCCCAAATTGTTTTCATGTTGTCTTGGGGTTTTCTGAATTCCATATATGAGAGATAATATGTAGTATTTATCCTTCTGAATTTGTTTTATTTAGCACTCTAATATTGAGTTCTATCTATTTTCTTGTAAGGATAATTATTATTAATTACATGTATGCAAGTGTGTCTCTCTGTGTTGTATGCATATATGTGTAGCATCCACAGAGGTCAGAGGTACCAGACACCTGTCCAGATGAAGTTACGAGTGCTTTTGAGCTGCTGGACATGGGTGCTGGGAGCTCAGCTCAGGTACTCTGGTAGAGCAGAAAGTACTCTTAACCACAGAGCCATTGTCTCTTCAGTCAGAGCTGTCTCTTTAAGCCCAAAAAATATTTTTTTGCAGCCGAACAATACTTCATTGTCATATACACACTACATTTTAAAAATCCACTTATTTATTGATGGGAACCTAGGCTGATGTCATAACTTGACTATCATGATAAATATGAAGGTGCAGTTGTCTCTGTGGTATGATGGCTTATATTTCTTTGAGTACACAATTAGGAGTGGTATAGCTCAGAAGGAAATGAAATTTCAGATAGCTTGATGAGGCTACCATCAGTCTGATACCAAAGGCATGACAAGAAAAAAGACTACTGGTCCACATCCTTGAAGAATAATGATGTGAAAATCCTCAAGAAAGACTAGTAGGGCCAATACAGCATCACGTTAAGAGGCTCACACACCATGGCTCTCCTGCATTTATCCCTGAGACGTAAGAAGGATTTAACATATAAATATCCTAAGGAGAAACCCTGTCTCGAAAAATAAAAATAAATAAATATCATTTGATGCGAATTAACAGCTCAGCAGAGTAAAAGATAAAACCACATGAACATCTTATAGATACAGAAAAAGTATTTAATCAAAATTCAGTAGTCTTTCATGTTATAAAGCTGAAAAATTATTAAGAGCAGAATGTTTTCTCTCAGTAACAGAAACAAGGCACAGATGCAATGTCTCATCTTTTCTGTAAACATAATGCTAGAAGTTCTATTCAGATAGACTGGACAAGAAATAAAAGCACTTGGATGGCAAGGAAGAAGCAAAACATCCTATCAGCATATGACACAATATCGTATGTGTGTCTACTTCTTATTCCATTTTTCTTTGACAGTTTCACACATGGATGTAATGCATTCTGCTTGCTCTCACTTCTTACCTTGTCCTGTCTCCCTCCCACCTCCTTTAACTCTCTCTTCTCTCTACAAATATCTTTCCCACATTCGTGAGCATTGTGTCTATAGTTGGTGAGATAGCATTGTACATTGGGTCTGTAGCTAACAATACAGGCCTGTGCTTTTTGTTGGCATTAGAACTTAGTGTTCTTAACACAATAAGGCCACATTGAAAACAATGCTGAAGTTTGCTTGTTTAATTAGCTATTATTATCTGAAAAATTATGTGTGCATGTGTGTTAACCTACATGTAGGTGCTCTTGGAGGCCAGAAGAGGGCATCATGGCCCCTGGAGTTCCATGTGATTATGAGAGCTACATGCTCTTAACCACTGAGCTGTTTCTCCAGCACCCAGAATTAAATTGAATTTTAAGAAGTCTCAAACTTTCCCCTTGTAGAGGTCACAAATCCTCCCCACCCCTAGATAGGGTTTTTCTGTATAACAGTCTGATCTGTCCTGGAACTAGTTCTTGTAGACCAAGCTGGCCTCAAATCCACAGAGATTTGCCTGTCTCTGCCTCAGGACCGTTGGATTAAAGGCGTGTGCCACCACCACCTGGCTGAGGTCACAAACTATAAAATACCAATTTCAAATCATCACAAGTGTTAGGAAGGAACCTTCCTGTCGGGGGCCACAATAGCAAATGTCTCATGCCGGATGACTTGGAAAACAGAAACACTGGTGACCGACTTGTCTGTGGCATTTCCTGACCTTCCATCATCCCCTGTGTGAGGCTCCTGGTCTGGGGTTCTGTTTATTTTTTGGCATGTGGGAGAATCCTAGTACCCCACATTGTTCTCTACCTATTAATCCTGTTTGTCTCTTTTTCTTGTCCTGTTTGGACTGTCAGCCTGCTCTCTGGTGTCAGCTCTCTTGAGATTTTGGTCTGAGTGATCAGCACGTCCTTTGTCCACTTGCTAATGGAGGCTCGGCACCATCTGGACTTTTTCAAAAATCGCCCACTAAGAAAAAGTGTCTCAAATGGGAAGCTGTAGCAGACAATGAGGGCCAGTGGGCAACCTGCTCTGGGTCTTACAGCTGAGTGGAGACTGTGAAGAAGGCCTTGGCAATGCCGAATGGGCAATGAGTGCCTCTCATCCTGGCAGCTCCAGACCTATGGGAGCCCTGCTGCATGTCCCCAAGCTCAATTAGAATAGGCTTTTATAGTAGTAAAGGTGGGGGTGAGGGGTTTCTGAGGTCTTAAGACCCCTGATTGGCTGACATTTGTCTAGGGGTGTCCTGTTGAGTGTGTTCTGGCAGGTGTTCCTATCTACAGAGGTTGGAATGCCAGGCATTTCCTTTGAATGGGCTGTTCTTGGGTGGAGGTCGGGTAATCTCAGTTTATGGCTCCTCCTGCCACCAGACATTGCCTTAGGGTAAATTACTGAGCCTCAGGCCTCCATTTAATTTCATTGCTGACCAGAGTCCAAGGTGATAATGGTTGGAAGTAAAGAATTTTCTTTGGGTAACCTGCCCATACTTAGCTTATCATGGCTGGCCCTCACAGGTGACTCAATGAGTTTCATTAGGGAAGTATATAGGATCAAGAGTAAGGGCTGTTTATAGGGGCATGGACACCTTACCAGTGGCTAGTACCACTGACCAGTTATGTCTCTTTTCAGTTACTGATGACCACTACAAAAGAGAAGCTTCTCTGACCAAAGCAGACAGCAGCACTAACCTATGGACCTAAAAGGTTTTTTAGAAGACAATTTGACTTCTAAATAGAGGCCCTGTTGTTTTTTAAAAAATGCTGCAAGATCCCCGCGGCAGTAGGCAGCAGAAATGTTGTAGGTCCCAAATGGTGGTAGCGGGCCATGTGGTGGCAGGCAGCGGGTTCTGGGAGCAGCCAGCCCCAGGCAGAAATGGCTGCCGGTCCCAGAGCGGTGGGTGGCCTGGGTGGCCTGTGCGGTGGTGGCGGGCCATGTGGCAGCAGACAGTGGGCCCCAGGCAGAGATGGCTGCTGGTCCCTGAGCAGTGGCTGGTCCCAGGCAGGGAGACACAAGGCAGGCAGGCAGAAGACAGAAACATGGATAGACACAACATGCAGGGTGAGGTTGAATGTTTATTCAGGGGGTTATGGAGGAGGAAGGGTGAAGGGGGGGACAGAGAGAGAGGGAGGGAGGGAGAGAGAGAGAGAGAGAGAGAGAAGAGGAGAAAGAGACAGAGAAGGGGGGAAGCAGAGAAGTGGGGAGAGAGGCAGAAGCGAAGCTGCCTCTCTGAGAGGAAGATGGAAAAGAGAGTGAGCTTAGGCTGGAAGCTGGAGATCGGCCTGCCTCAGCGAATGGGGGAGGGAGTGGGCGTGGCTTGTCTCTTAAAGGGACCAAAACCATAACAGGCCCATCATCTACTTAGCAAATCAGCAGCACTCGCCTTCCCCACTGGAGCCTGTGATCTCCTTAGCTTCTGGCTTTTGACTGGGTTTACAGTACCAGAGATGAATTGCCTCCTGTGAAACGAGCATTAAATCCAGTCAAAATGTGTTTGGTTACCCCATAACAGAGTTGCCACTGGTGTGCTAGTGGCCTTGTCTTTCTCAAACAGTCAGTGTTAGAGCACACAGTGTCCACAGCTGAGCAGGACTGCTGATGACTCTCCCCAGCACCTTCTAGCACTCCAAGTGCTATCTAGCAAGGAGGAAGCTTCCAGCCCAGTTTGATTTCTCTAGGTCCTGTAGCCAGTGTGTGCTGTCTCGAGCAATAGAGTCTTATCATCTAGCTCTGGTGGGCAACTACCAAGAGTGGAAATTGCCTGTATTATTTGGGAGACTTTTTTTTTTTTCGAGACAGGGTTTCTCTGCGGCTTTGGAGCCTGTCCTGGAACTAGCTCTGTAGACCAGGCTGGTCTCGAACTCACAGAGATCTGCCTGCCTTTGCCTCCCGAGTGCTGGGATTAAAGGCGTGCACCACCATCACCCGGCTATTTGGGAGACTTAAGGGACCTCTCTGACCCACAGCTTTTAAGGAGGCAACCCATATATGGCATTCAAATTTTAGTTTAACAATCTAAGACTTCTAGGAGCAGTTTTATCTACCGGGGGAGGGGGAGACACACTTCAAACTTTGTTTCCCTTTAATTTTATTTTTTTAATTATCTTATGAAGTATCAGATTTCCATATCACTTTTTCATATATTGTTTATTTTAGATAACCCTTCCTTCCCCTATCTCACACCCCCTCTTTCATTTCTAGTATTCACCTGTTTTCACATCAGAAGTCCACTATCTTCCTCCAACCCCTTAAATAATCCTTTCCCCCACTTTTCATGGGCTCCTTTTTAGTTTCCCAGGTTCTATACAAACTTACTCCCACACCAGTGCACATATATACTAGTCAGAAGCTAGGATCCTTATATGAGAGAGACCATTGTGTTTTCATACCACATTTTCAGTATCCATCATCAGTTGATGGGCATCTAAGTCGATTCTATCTCCTTGCTACTGGGAGTAGTGCATCCATAAACGAGGATGGGCGAGCATCTCTGTGGCAGGATATAGTCCTTTGTGAGTATGCCAAGAAGTGGTCCAGCTGGGTCATCTGAAAGTTCTATTTTTTTTGAAAAGCTTCCAGACTGGTTTCCATAGCAGCTGTACTAGCTTACACTCCCACCAACAGTGGATAGGGTTCACCTTTCTTCACATATTCATCAGCATTGTTCTTACTTGTTTTCAATGTGTTCCTATCTTGACTGTGGTGAGATGGAACTCAAAGTTTTAATTTGCATTTTCCTGAAGGCTGAAGGTGCTGAATGCTTTAAAGAATATTTATTAGGCTTCTCTCTTTCTTGAACTCTTAGCCCATTTTTATTTTTCCTTTTGGGTTGTTTCCTTGTTTAGCTTTCTGAGTTATTTTTATATTCTGAATATTAATGCTGGATTCTCCTTCCCCAGCTTTGGGAATACTGTCTCCCACAGACTTTTCTGTGATGGAAACTTCTCTCCTCTGAGTCTTCATCGAAGTCATTCCTGCTGCTTGTGGGTCTGTGGGCATCATTTCATAGGTGGTGTCTCAGATCTGGCTAACCAAATTTCCTCAGGGCTCCAGTTATAAATGCTGGCCCAGCCTCTGTTTAGCTCTTGGGGCCTGTGTGAAAGCTCCCAGGTATGGTTCGGTTTCCACCAGGCTGTCAGCTCCCTGGATGCCATGTCAGTTTGATTTTCTTTTCTGCAGTCTCATAGTATTTTGTTAGTGAGATTTCAGTGTATCATCCTAGACACTAGGTCTGAGCTTCTAGGGAGTGTGTTCCATGGCGGGTCTGGGTGTCTGAGCTGCTACCGAGCTGAATTCTTTTTGAAATGGAATCTTGCTTCTGTTCTGTTGGTTGTCAGTGCTTTGGATCCAGCTAGAGAGAGAGGTCTTCCCCACCTTCTCTTTCTATTACTGCTGCAGCTGCCCTGGGTGTGCTCTGTTTTCCAGTGTCGATTGCTTTTCTGATCGCAGTTTTTCAGATTTCCTCCAGTTATTCCCTGAAGACTCTTATCTTCTCTGCCGCACCACTGTCTGCCATCTTGGGTTCCTCCTTATGTTTCACCTTCGAGCATTTTGATTGACCTATTGATCACCCCAACTGTCCCCCATTGCTCCAGTCAGCAATCGCTTTCAACAAATGCCTTCAGGGGAGATTATACTCAGACAGAGTGAGTTCCAAAGCAGGCCAAAGAAGGAGTCTCACGTGCAGTCTTCCAGGGAAACCCCAGGCAGGTTGGATATTGGTGATCAGCTGGTCATGAGGCTTTGGAAGCACTCCATCCTTATTCTGTCCAGCAGCCATTGCCTGGGGTGCTCAGTTGGCTGATCACAGGATGTTGGTCTTTAGGTACTGCTGACACTAGGGAGAAAGGAGCGGGGAGAGCAAGCTTGGAATCTCGTTGTTCTTACTGGCACCCAGCCAATGCCCTGCAGGCTCCTGCTAGCTTTTGGCTAATTTCTGTAGTTATGAAGAAAGTTGGCTTTGATAACCCCATTCCCATGGTTTTTATAGAGAAAGCTTTTGGGTAGATTCACTCTCATTGTCACTGATGTCAGCTCACACATTTATTTTACTCTCTAGTTTGCTTCTTCAACGCCATGTGTCTTTGCAGTGTTTTCAGTGAGGAAGCACATTACACATTACTTCCCTTATGCGATGTGGATTTGGTAATTGCACACATGTGCTGTTGTTATTCAGTCTGATCCTGTTTTCATATGTCCTAGTTAAGGGGGGTTAGAGTTGTGATTGCATTCATATTTGGATAATTTTTGCAAGCTGGCTCCACAGGTGCTGTGTGCTCTTCCATGAGGAAGGACATAAAGACAGTCCATTAAAAGTGAATTTGAGGGCTGCAGAGATGGCTGTGCTGGAGAGATAAATGTGCTGAGAGTCCAGCCTGATCGCCTAGGTTTGATCCTATGGGTTTACCTGATGATAGGAGAGATCCAACTCCAAAACATTGTCCCCTGACCTCCACACACGGTCCTAATTAGGTTTTTAATGTTGTCATAAAGATCATGACTAATAGCGACTTGGGGAGGAAAGGGTTTATTTGGCGTATGTATCCAAGGTCCCAATGCATTGAGGGGAAACTAAGGTGGAAACTCTGGAGGCGGGAGGTCCAGGAGGGCAGGACTCCAGTGGGTGGCAGGAGCTGAAGTAGAGGCCCACATTGCTTATTAGTTTGTTCCCTATAGTTTGCCCACCCTGCTTCTTTTTACATAACTCAGGACAACCTGCCCAGGGGTTGCACTGCCTACAATGGGCTGGACTCTCACAGATTAATCATGAATGGAGAAAATGCCCAACAGACTTGCATACAGGGAATCTGATGGGGGCATTTTCCTAGCTGAGGTTCCTCTTCCCGGATAATTCTGCTTGTATTAAGCTGATAAAAAAGCCAGTCGGCACACATGCATACTGTAACATGTGCATGTGCACGTGCACACACAGTGATTTTAATAACATCACTGAATGATTACATTGATTGATTGGGGCCTGTAAAGGTGATATTCCAATTCTATCATTTCTTTATGACTCAGATTTTCGTCTTTTTTCTTCCTTCCTCCCTTCCCTCCCTCATTCCTTCCCTCCCTCCTTCCCTCCCTCCTTCCTTCCCCCTTCTCTTTTTTTCATTTTTAGTTTTTGGAGACAGCGTTTCTCTGTGTAGCCTTAACTGTCCTGGAACTTACTCTGTAGACCAGGCTGACCTTAGACTCACAGAGATCCCCCTGCCTTTGCCTTCCAAGAGCTGGGATTAAAGGCACATGCTTCCACAGCCCAGTAACATGACTTTTTCATGAAAGTTCAACAGATTTTTTTCTTCTTTTGCCTATGAGAACAGCTTAAGGATTTATTTATTTTTTCCCTCTCATATATTTATTTATTTATTTTTATTTATTTATTTTTGTTTTTCTTTTTTTTTCTTTTTTTTTGTTTTGTTTTGTTTTTCGAGACAGGGTTTCTCTGTGGCTTTGGAGCCTGTCCTGGAACTAGCTCTGTAGACCAGGCTGGTCTTGAACTCACAGAGATCCGCCTGCCTCTGCCTCCCGAGTGCTGGAATTAAAGGCGTGCGCCACCACCGCCCGGCTCCCTCTCATACATTATTGCATTCTAACTGCAGTTTCCTCCCTCTTCCTCCTCTCCACCCAGCCCTCCCCCCATTTCCCTTCAGGAAAGGGCAGACCTCCTGCCCCATGAAGGGATATCAACCAAACATGGCATATCAAGTTGCAATAAGACTAAAAACCTCCCCTCATGTTAAGGCTGGATAAGGCAGTCCAGTAGGAGGAAAAGGGTTCCCAAAAGCAGGCAAAAGAGTCAGAGACAGTTCTTGATTCCACTGTTAGGAATCTCACAGAAGACCAAGCTACATAACCATAACATATATGTAGAGGGCTTAGGTCAGATCCTTCCAGACTCCATGATTGTTGCTTCAGTCTCTGTGAGCCCTTGTGAGCCCAGGCTAGTTGATTCTGTGGGTTTTCTTGTGGCGTCCTTATCTCCTCTGGCTCCTACAGTCCTTCCTCCCCCTCTTCTGCAGGATTCCCTGAGCTGTAGGTGGTCAGTCTTAATGACAAGTGCCTGTATCCCCTGAGCCACCTGACAGCTCTTGGGTACTTATTTTGCTTTCTCTGGCAACAACCTTGAGAATTCAAGGATTTGAGAGCTAAAAGAAAAGAGGGAGTCCACTCTGACATCTGGGTGAGGGCAAAGCAAACACCAGCTGGAGAGTGAGCAAGGGTCTTTGAGGCAGAGAGGACAGGGAGGCAGAAAAGGCGGCAGAGATGCCTGGAATTTATCCTGAACCCCCTTCCCATGGCCTGTAAAACTATTTTTTTTTCAAGACAGAGTTTCTCAGGAGTTTTGGAACCTGTCCTGGAGCCCAAGACCAGGCTGACCTAGAACTCACAGAGATCTGCCTGTCTCTGCTTCCTGGAATGCTGAGATTAAAGGCATGAGCCACCATTGCCCAGAAAGACTATAGCTTATTACAGCTTCAGAAACATTCTGAGTCTAAACCCTGGCACCAGTTCCCATTGCCCAAGTTTCCTCACATCTCAGAATTTTGATGTTAAGCCCTAGCTCATTGGTTCTCAACCTTCCTAATGCTACAACCCTTTATAACAGTTCCTTATGTTGTGGTGACCCTAACCATAAAATTATATCATTGCTACTTCACAACTGTAACTTTGCTACTGCTATGAGTTATAATATGAATATCCGATATTCAGGATATCTGATATTCGACCCCCAAAGGGTCGTGGCCACTGGTTGAGAACCCCTGCCCTGGAAGCATGATGGTAAGATAAGCAGTTTCAGAACCCTGGCTACTTCTGGGCTGGGTGACAGCGGAGGTTTCCTGGGGTTAAGTGTTTATGAGTTTCCTTTTCTTTTTGCTGATGGAAAACCTGGCAAAAGCAACCTGAGGAAGGGTTTACCCCCATCATTTGAGAGTGCACAGTCCTTCACACTGTAGCTGTGGTCATGGTCACAGCCGTGGTCCCTCATTCAGTAGCTGCTTGCACGGCATTCAGTCAAGAGTAAGCGGTGCTCGGCTTTTTCTCCTCTTCATTCAGTATGGGGCTCCAGGTCATGGGATGGTGCTGTCTACACCCAGGGTGAGTCTTTCCACCTTAGCTAAAGTCTGAACTCGCCTCACAGATGTGTCCAGAAGCTTGTCTCCTCTCTGAATTGTCATTATGTTGATGGTCATGATTAACCATTACAAGTGTCATGTCCCAGGGTCCTGGAAAATGTTTAACTGGGTTAGGAGATAGTTCATAGTGGGATGGAGGAGGTAAAGAAGATTAATCTGGGTTAAGTTGAATGAGGACAATGAAAACATTCCAGAACTCTTATCCTTCTTCCTGTTCATTGTTGGGTCCACCTGTAAAACGTAAGTCAAGAAAGCTACTGATATCTTTTGAAGCCTTAGTTTTGTCACTTATAAAATGGGGACAGTTATCCCTGCTTAATCTGGTTATTTAAAAATAACAAGTAGTTAAAAGATGGCTCAGTGGATATGCACTGCTATGTGTCTTAGTTTCAACTCGGTTGTAATTAAATACCCTTATGAAAAGTGACTTAGAGGAATTAGCTAACAATTGGGGAAATCAAGGCAGGAACTTTGAACAGCTAGTCACATCACATCCATAAATCAAAAGTAAAGAGCAACAAATGCATTCAGTTTCACTTTTCCTTTTATATATTCTCAGCTCAACTCCTTCACTCTCTAAACAGTTCAGAGTTCTCTGTCTAGGGAATACTGCTGCCCACAGTGGGCAGTATTCCCACATCAGTTAACTTAATGAAGACTGTCGTCCACAAACATGCACACGGACAACCCAGTTTAGACAGTCCCTCACTGAGATTCTTTTCTAAGATGATTCTAGGTTGTGTCAAGCTGACAGTCAAATCTAAGCACAGAATCCACTGTGGAAGGAAAAATTTTGACTCCCAAAAGTTGTCCTCTGACTGTCAATAACTAAACCCCCAAAAGTTGTTCTCTGATTGTCTGCATGCACTCATATACACACAAACACACACACATACAAATAAAATAATGTGTGGACATGTTTGGCATGGTACCTGGCACCTTAAAATTGGAGAACCTCGGCTTTCTGGTGGGGAAGCTAAGTGATTACAGCATGAGTGGGTCTGGGTACCCTGATCCTCCAGTTCTTGCTGGCTGGGTTCACCCTTATCTTTTAGAATCTTGTATCCTGTCCAACTTCTTCAGGCTCGAAGTCCTGACCAGTCTCCTGGTGCTGAGCTTGCTCACCCTGAGGAGTGAAGGGCTGTTGCCAGGGACCATCCACACCTCTGTCTACCTGGGCCAGAACCCCCTCTCTCCTTGTCCTGGCAGGGAGTAGTCAAGGATGGCTCTGAAAAGCCTTCTGAATGGGGTCCCCTGGGGAGGCATCTGGTGGGTAAGTGCTGACCTGCTGGTGGAAAGCATTTAAAGTGATTCTCTGGCATTATCCTAAGAGCATTCATATGCAGTCAGGGTGGACACATTTTCTAAAAGGCAGATAGAAATGCATCCCCGCAGTGCTCAGGAGCCCGAATTTGGAAGGCTCTTGTTCAGTTAAAGTATTATGGAGTCCAGCTGCTCTTCAAGGTTATTGCTGGAGAGGGAGGAGTCAAGCTTTCCCTTCTACTTTTATGGTAGAGTTGCAACAGAAAGACCAGTGCCTGTAGAGAACAAGAGAATGTCTGAGTCTGTGCTGCTAGGAGCGGACCTGAATTCTGTGTGTGCTCTCTTCTTCCTAGTTTTGTCCCCAGTGGTTCTGAAGATTTAGGCCACCTAGTTTTGAGTCTTATGCATCTTTGGACACATGAGTATGATTTAGTTTGGTTCCTTCCTTCCTTCCTTCCTTC
>JABTXL010003145.1:1847522-1880335 GCA_025134845.1 Neodon shergylaensis | reverse complement strand
TCCTTCCTTCCTTCCTTCCTTCCTTCCTTCCTTCCTTCCTTCCTTCCCTCCTTCCCTCCTTCCCTCCTTCCCTCCTTCCCTCCTTCCTTCCTTCTTTCTTGACAGGGTTTCAGGTATCTCTGAATGTCCTTGGACTTTCTATATACCCGAGGATGATCTTGAACTTCTTATCCTCCTGCCTCCACCTGGGATTACAGTCATGCTGTACCACGGCCTGGGGGTAGTGATAGTAACTGGCTCCCAGGGCTGTGAGACAAAGTGCACGTAAAACATTTAGGGAGCCTGACACAGAATGAGGGCCTGATTGTGTTTTCCTGCTTTCCTTTCTTAATGTGGACATATCTATTTTGTGGTATGCACAGCTGGCTATATTAGGTGTACTGCCTGTTGGGTACAGAAGTGGTTGCAGGTAGGCTATGTGGCATCTGGGTGAAAGCGGTAGTTTATCCAGCACCAAGGACAGCACCTGGTCCAGTTCAATTGGCTGGATGCTCAACAAATACAAGAATGAGTGGCAAGTGAAGGGAGCCATTGATTTAGGCAGGAAAGATAATCTAGGTAGTAAAGATGGGGACATAAAATGTTACATGAAACCCAAGGATGGGGATGAGGTTTTGGGAAGAGAGGTAAACCAATCTGGAATATGACCACGGACGTATTCAGCATCTGTTACTACCTTTGCAACTTTGCCTGATTTTTCTCTACACTCTTCGATCATAACTTGCTCCTTTAAGACCCTGATCACTCTTAGGAAGCCAGATCATATAGCCCAAAGAAATGCAAGCCCACACTCCTTGCAGTTTTCTTCTTGGGATAGAGAGCTAAGGAGCCGTTCTGTGCTATACATCCAATGGCAGCCTAATTTATAGTCCTAGCCAAGATCTGGCCTTAACCTCATCATATGGTATGAAACTTCCTGCCACCTCTGAAAGGACATAGTTTCTTTTGTTTAAACCTGGAGAGAAGCTCCATTAAGAGATAGAACTTGGGGGCTGGAGAGACAACTTAGTGGTTAAGAGCACTGGCTGCTCTTCCAGAGGTCCTGAGTTCAATTCCTAGCAACCACATGGTGGATCACAACCATGTGGAATTAGATCTGGTACCCTCGTCTGGTGTGCAGGCACACATGCAAGTAGTACTCTGTATAAATAATGAATAAATGGAGAGAGAGAGAGAGAACTTAAAGCAAGAAAAGGCAAAGTGGACGCAAGTGGGATGGTCCAGAGGAGCCTTCAGAGAAATCTCCTACCTCAAGGCCTGATCATGACCTTTATCTCAATAAGTTTATTCCTGAAGGGCAATTATATGTTAGCACCACCACCCTCAACAATTGCTGTCTCTTCAGTCTTACATTTAACGTATACTCATTTTTTTTCTGCACTTTAGGTTCCTGGCCATTTTGTAATTACCAGTCCAACTAACTTCATCTACTGACTACATTTCTCAGGATTCCAATTTCAGATTCCTAGAACTGATTCTGATTGGTTAAGCTTGAGTTGGGTGTCTTTTAGACATTAGAGAGCAGCCAGTTCTGGTGGCCCCCCCTTTTCTCCATGGTTAGGGGCAGTTGCTTAGTGGCTGCTTCGAATGGCTACATCTGTACATAATGAGGCAGTCTTCAGAATAGTGGGTGAGTTGGGAGCATCACCTTTATCATCCTCAAAGCCTAGGTAAGGAGACACAGGAGTGTAGAATTTATAGGACTCCTGAATTCCCTGATTCTTTTCATATGGCTTATACCAGAGTTGTACTTTAGGGGGTGGAGTCTTGAGAAACTCTTCCCCTCTAAGGCCAGAAACTTCCCATATGCCATATAATAGAAATAATAAAGTTTAATAATTGTAAGAGCTCAGTTCTTGAGCAAAGCATGTCAAAAGTCAGTGCATGTGTTCCTGAGAGATACCAGAAACCCAAGGGGGATGGATTATACATGTAAATTCTTAGTTTTAGTTTAGAGTTCCTACTGGGACCTCACATCAGGGAGCTGTACGTTTCCCTAGTCTAGTGGCTCTGAGTGGTCATCCACCACTACCTCAGGACTGGCTGACATACACCTCCGCAGGTCCTTGGGAGCTGGAGTCCAGCAGGCTATTCAGCAAGCTTTCCCTTCTTGAGAATTCAGATGTGTGTGAATCCCTTCTTCCAGATGTTTGTAGGGGACATTTGTTCACGGTTCAAGGTGACATAGAGTATGTAATGGAGATTTCTGAGCAAGGTCTTTCAGAGTAAGCCCCTAGGGGATTGGGAAGATGTGATAATCACATCCAATCATGATGTTGGAAACAGTTATATTTCCCAAAGGGATGTTGGTCTGGAAATCCCTTATGGTGGCTGTAGAAGGTACAGTTGCTTTCTCTCTCATTCTTCAGAAGAAAGATGTCAGCATGGGATTCATGCTCATATGACTGACATTTTCTTCCCCAGGCAGAGGGTGTGGGTAATACACTCTGAATCAAATTACAACGGACCAATGTCAAATTTCAGTCTTCATTTAAGTACAGTGCCAAGGCTGGTTTGATATTTGTTATCCCTTGAATGGTATAAATCCTACAGTGGGCCTCTGAGGTAGGTAGTATTATCCTTAAAGACAAATGAAGGAGTTTGGCCACTACTAGTTAGTGGTAATTCAGGGACTCAAGCCAGACAATCACATGTCAGAATCCAAACCACCAGCCACCATGCTAAAATGTCTACCTGAGGCTCCTTTCTCTTCTCTCCAGTCTTGTGTTATACTCTGCCCTAAACTGTTTCCTCACCTCGGAGAGGTTGGAGCAAAGCTTCTAGGACATTTGTCTTTTCAACACAGATGTTGGAGAAGTTGGGGGATAGAGGGGCTTGCAACTTGGGGGAAGATCTGCCATTGTGTAGGGGAACAGAGAACTGGAGGTAACAACAGCAAGGACTTTCTGAGTTAGTTGCTAATCCTGGCCTGGGTTTAGCCCTAGAAAGCAAGTGAGAAAGAAAAATATGATGAGACCAGTCTTGTTGGGGTGAGGCAGAGATGGCCTGTCAGCTGTTATGAGGACGTCTTTTCAGATATAAGCACAGGCCAGAGGTGGTTGGTTTGGGAGAGGAGACCCTTTGTGAATGAGGTTCATTGGCAGAAAAGGCCATTGGACCATGACAGGGCTTTAAGGTGAGAGATCATTAGAAAGGGACAGGAGAATATATTAAACCAGCACAATGGGGCCTTAAAGGGAAAGGCTTGTCTTCCTTTCAAATCTGAAGAGGCAGTTCATTAAGAGTAAGGTACCTTAGAGTAAGACAGATAAAGTCACCATGAGAGGGATGGTGGGGAGAGGCCCAGAGGAGCCTTCGGAGAAATCCCCCCAACAAATATTGACTTTTTAAAGTTTTTGAAGCTGGTGGAAAGTTTTATATAATGTAATTTAGTTTAAGACAGCATATGTGACAAAGAGCATGGAGGGGTCAGGTACCCCAAATTAGGAGCTGTTGGCCACAGCTTTGCATTTCTCTGTCCCAGTTGAGGGAGTGGGGATTGATTCCTTCATCTCTGAGAGTGACCAGTGTCTTAAAGGGACAGGCCCATATTTTTAACAATCTTGAGTTAATCCCAGCAGCAATCAGTCCTAATAGCCGTGTCAGGTTCTGTGTTCTCCACAGAAGAAGGCTCCAAATGGACACGGTAATAGAGGAATCAGTCAGAGTTAAATTTTATTGAGCAAGGATACGTGCTTTAGAAAAAGAGTAGATTGAGCAAAGCAGCAATGGCCTTGACCCTGGGGGAAGTGAAGCTTTTGTTTCCCCTTTTCTTGTTATCCTGGAAGCCCATTTTATGTAGAATTCAGTACAAGTAGATGCCTAAGATGCAAGAATATACAGAGAGGTTTAAATATTCCTACAGTTGAAAAGTTTATTAGGTAAAAGGGTAATGACACTCTGTGCACACTTCCCTGGTCAGGGCATCCTTCCAACAAGTTTGGACTAACCTAACTGGAGTCTACTACCATCAACTATTTTTTTTGGGGTGGGGGGAGAGGCTTGAGACAGGGTTTTTCAGAAAAACCCTGGCTGTCTAGAACTCACTTTGTAGACCAGGCTGGCCTCGAACTCACTGAGATCCTCCTGCTTCTGCCTTCTGAGTGCTGGGATTAAAGGTGTACGTCACCACCATCTATTCTTATTTATTTATTCATATATATATATATATATATATATATATATATATATACTTTCTCTCTATATCTGTTTGTTTGGATTTCCTTCCTGGTTTTACTCTACTAAGCCATCAGCCAAAACATCTCCTTTAATAACCAATGGTAATAAAACATAGTCATAGCATACAGAGGGGAATCCAACATCACCTGATGTTCCATGTACAAGTGTGTTTGGGGATTCTATATTGATAATAAATTTATGCCATCTTGATAGTGTCAGGACTCAAAATGGAAGTTCAGTGAGGTTATAAGAAATAAAGACAGCTGGACAATAGTGGCGTACACCTTTAATTCCAGCACTCGGGAGGCAGAGGCAGGTGGATCTCTGTGAGTTTGAGTTTGAGGCCAGCCTAGACTACAAGAGCTAGTTCCAGGACAGGCATTAAAGCTACACAGAGAAACCCTGTCTCAAAAAAAAAAATGAGAGAAAGAGAGAGAGAGAGAGAGAAAGAGAAAGTGTTGTTGCACAACTGGGTACGAAACCTTGGAATTGTAACCTCTGCACTCAGTTGTCTCACTCATCCTCAGCATCCCTCTGAGGATATGGGGGTCCCAAGAACTTCCACTTGTCATTAGCTGTGGTGTTTTACAGCCTTAGCTGCAAGATGCATCACAGTTACCTTCCTTTTCAGGAACATGTGTTTTCCTGATGGCTGGGTGTCTTCAGTGACCACCTCTTGCCACTAGATGGGATTATATATTGTGGGGACTTGCATGGAGAGAGCAAGAAAAGCAGGTTAAACGACAAGAAAGGAAGGGAGTCTAAATTCCTTCTTAGTGCTCAGAAGGAACTCTCTAGTCTCTCTCTGTCATAGCCTTTAGCATTCTTGCTTTGTTAAATTGTCTTATCGAAGTGACACAAAGTAATGTTAATTATAATTAGTTCAGAAATGTATCAATGACAAATACTTCCATTTTCTTTCGGAGAGAGTCACTGGTAAGAGTTTGGACTGTTTCTTTCTTGATTTTTTTTCATTTGCCTTTAAATAGAGATACATTTATGGGCCTGTTTATAGGTATATCTGTGTTTCCTCAAAATAGGCACATATAATCCATACACCTTCCTACTTCTTTCCTCTTGGCAGGCTTTAGAACATTTTTCTTATGAAAGGGCAGATCTGTTAACATATGAATTGACTGTATAGAATTCTATAGCATCGTGAATTTTATTTATTTATTGCTTTGAAAAGATTTTTTGTATTTTATCTGTATGAGTATTTTACCTGCATGTAGGTATGTGCACCATATGTGCGCAGTGCCTGAGGGGGCAAGGAGAGGGTATTGTATCTTGTAGAAGTGGATTTGCAGGTAGTTGTGAGTTGCCATGTGGGTGTTGGGAACTAAACCCAGGTTTTCTGCAAGAGCAGTAAGTGCTTTTAACAGCTGCTCCATCACTCTAGCCCCATTTTTCTTTTTTAGATGGGGTTGCACTATGTAGAATGGGCTGGCTCAAACTCATGGCCATCCTCCTGCTTCAGTTTCTTGAGTGCTGGGATTATAGATATGAGGCATTGTAACTGGTTATGTTGTAATGTTTATACCACACTTCTCTGGATGGATACTTAAAAAATGTTTCCCCTAGCCGGGTGGTGGTGGCACACACCTTTAATCCCAGCACTTGGGAGGCAGAGGCAGGCGGATCTCTGTGAGTTCGAGACCAGCCTGGTCTACAGAGTTAGTTCCAGGACAGGCTCCAAAATCACAGAGAAACCCTGTCTCGAAAAACCAAAAAAAAAAATTTTTTTCCCTTTCCCTCTCCTTTTTCACTATTAAAAATACTCATTAGGCAGAGAGAGTTTCAGAACCTAGGGTTCTCAGGAAAGTAAAACAATCCCTGAACGGAAGTTTAACCAGTTACTAACCATTAACGAATACCTAGATTGGCACTTTTCAGTTCTACCAAGCATTTCTTTACCTTATAGAAGTTTATCCTGGTATCCCTCAGGTAGTGTCAATTCGTGAATGGCTGGATATTCAAACTCTTCACCATTTAAAAATATGCCCATTTGTCTTCTTTAAATTTATTTTGAGAATTTCATATATGCATATAATGTGCTTTGATCAAATTCACCTACCCCCTTTTTCTAGTTTCTCTTTTGTCCCCTATCACTTCTCCCTCCAAACTCATGTGCTCTGTTTCTTTTTAAAGATTTGTTTTAGTTTATTTTTTATTTATAGGTATGTGTGTGCTTGCCTGTGTGTATGTGCACATGTAAGCAGGCGCCCATAGAAGCCAGAGGAGGACACCAGATTCCCTGGAACTTGAGTTACAAGCAGCTGTGAACTGTCTGAGTGCTGGGAACAAAACTCAGGTCCTCTGTAACACTAGCAAGTGCTCTCCAGCCCTATGTGCTCTTTAAGAAAACCAAATCCACCTAATGTTGCCAGTGTGTGTACGGAGTTGAATAGTCTCTCATGGGTTTTACCTCTGAAGAAATTTCCTTCCCTCCCTCTCTCCCTCCCTCCCTCCCTCCCTTCTCCCTCCCATTGATGTGTTTTTTTTTAATCAATTTACCTCCATTCCTACTTTTCTAGTTCTTTCTTTGTCCCCCTACCACTTTCCCCTCCCTCCCTCTTTCTCCCTTCCTTTCTCCCTCCCTTCTTTTCTTGTTCTTCTTCATCTTCTCCTGCTTCTTCCTCTTCTCCACCTCCTCCATTTTTATATTCCTAACAGTGTTACCATGACTATTTTTTATATTTATAGCATTTAAATATTGTGTCCTTGTTTTAGTATGTTCTGTTTAGTTTGACTTTTATTGTTAACTTTTATGTCTCTTGGCTCTGATGTTTCATGCGTTCACAATTTTGATGGCCACTGTTACTTGCCCTCCAAACTCCCACCAGCAGAGTCACAAAGAGCAATGATTGTAAATCTTGAAGTGTGTGCCCCTGCCACACTGTCAGACTCCCCATGGCGGGGAGTCTGCTGCATCGCCTTAGTACTGTCCTCAGCATTCAGCATGGTGCTTGGGTCACTGTGGGTGCTCAGGAAATGTCAAGGCAAATAGTAGGTGCATAATGAATACTTGCCAAGCTCTCATTCTTAAAAGGCTGCCTGGAAATGTTAAGTGACAGGGTTTGGAAGGCCATCATTTCTCAAATTCACTTGGCAGAGTAAGGCTAAAACAATAGTTTTCTTTTTATTTCAAAAACTTAGTGGAACACTGGGCTGAGCTCCCTAAGTCCAGTCGAAAAGTGGAAGAAGTGAGAATATGAGCAAAGAGGTCAGGATCATGATGGAGATACCCACTGAAACAGTTTATCTGAGCTAATAGAAGCTCACCAACTACAGCTGGATGGGGAACGAACTAGCATAGGACCAAAGTAGACCCTCTGAATGTGAGTGACAGTTCTATGGCTGGGGCAGACTGTGGGACCACTGGCAGCGGCACCAGGATTTATCTCTACTGCTTATACTGCTTGTACTTTTTTTTTTTTTGAGACAGGGTTTCTCTGTGGTTTTGGAGCCTGTCCTGGAACTAGCTCTTGTAGACCAGGCTGGTCTCGAACTCACCGAGATCCGCCTGCCTCTGCCTCCCGAGTGCTGGGATTAAAGGCGTGCGCCACCACCGCCCGGCATGTACTGGGTTTTTGAGAACCCATTCTCTTTGGATGGATTCCTTGCTCAGCCTAAATATAGTAGGGAGGGCTTTGGACCTTCCCCAAGGCAACGTGCCTTATCCTCTCTGAGGAGTGGATGGGGGTGAGTAGAGGGGGAGGAGGTAAAGGGAATTGGAGGAGGGAGGGGAGTGGGAACTGGGATTGGTATGCAAAATGAAAAAAAGGTGTTTGTTTTCTTTTTTTAAAAAAATAAATTAAAAAATGTGGAAAAAATTTAATTCATTTCTTTAACATGATGGGAATACCAAGAGGGGAAAAGACACCTTTCACTTTGTTGGTATGCTGAAATTGGATAATGCACTTATGCAGAAAAATGAATGTGAGCCTCCTTAAGCTTCACTCTGTTCTCCAGTGATTGCCCCCTACTCTGTGACCTCAATAGATTATTCTAGCAAATGTCAGGTCTGCTGCCAACATCTGCTTCTTGTGATTGAGAGACAGTGAGGCATGAGTTAGTCTCATTTGTGGGTCAGAAGACCTGGCTTGGTTTGTTCTGTGACAGGGCAGTTTGCCTTACCTTTCTGCATCTTGAATCTTCGTCTCTGGAATGGGATGATTGTTTCTTTGATGTTTGCTTCTTGGCTCATTGTGAAGCCCAGCGCATAATATGAAAACTGTTAGCTGCACGGGATCTCACTTGTTCCACGAGACACTATGGAGGTGGAAAACAGTATTTTCTCTCCCCTCTCTGGTTCCTTGCTGGGATTCTCTGTAACAAAAGATATCAACAAGAGAATAATAGAAATCGTATGACATGCATGTCTTCCCTATACATGGGAGAATCAGTAGTCTCTCTTTTAAGCTTAGGGGTTATGTTTCCAGAATGAAGCAGCTGCTTGAAACTATAAATCCTATATATGATATTATCTTAGTCATTGTTCTATTGCTGGGAAGAGACACCATGGCCAAGGCAACACCTAAAAAAGAAACATTTAATTGGGAGGGGGGGCTGGCTTCCAGGTTTAGATTTAGTCCATTATCATCATGATAGGGAACATGGAGGCCCACAGGTGGACATGATGCTGGAGAAGTAACTGAGAGCTACATCCTGAAACATGGGCTTTGAAAACCTCAAAGTCTACTCCTAGGGATATACTTCTTCCAACAAGGTCACACCTACTCCAACAAGGCCACACTTCTTAATCCTTGTAATTCTTTCAAATAGTTCTGCTCCATGGTGACTTAAGCATTCAAATATATGAGCCTATGGGTGCCATTCTCGTTTAAACCACCACAAATACTGTATTTCCCATACAAATGCACTGTGATAAAGTTTAGCTCAGTAAAGACAGCATATAGTATGGATTTTGTCAAATGCTTTTTCAGCATCTAATGAAATGATCATATGGTTTTTTTTCTTTCAGTTTATTTATATGATGGATTACATTGATAGATTTTCGTATGTTGAATCAGCCCTGCATCCCTGGGATGAAGCCTACTTGATCATAATGGATAATTTTTCTAATGTGTTCTTGGATTCGGTTTGCCAGTATTTTATTGAGGATTTTCGCATCGATATTCTTGTGTGAGATTGGCCTGTAATTCTCTTTCTTGGTTGAGTCTTTGTGTGGTTTTGGTATCAGGGTAACTGTAGCTTCATAGAAGGAATTTGGCAATGACTTTTCTGTTTCTATATTGTGAAATACATTAAGGAGTATAGGTATTAGGTCTTCAAGATCCAGTAAAACCACTCTTGAGAATATACCCAAGAGATGCCCTATCATATGACAAAAGCATTTGTTCAACTATGTTCATAGCAGCATTATTTATAATAGCCAGAACCTGGAAACAACCTAGATGCCCTTCATCAATGGAAGAATGTGTTGATTGCCTTGGCGGGTTCCTTAGTCTAGGGTTTGTAACCCGCCTGGCAGTTCAGTTATTCCAGGGTCACGGAGAGGCACTATCTGGAAGATAAATGGGCTAAGAGAGAAGATTGAGGCTAGGCAGATTTTGTCGAAGCCCCCGTTTATTAGAGACAGGGTAACAGCTTATATAGGGTAAGGAATTGGGGGGGGGGCACAGGGGCCTGGACTCTTTGCCGCATGGTTCACGTTGGTCACGTGGTTCACGTTTGTCATGTAGGCCAGGAGATTACGTTCAGTCAGGTCACGTAGGCCAAGAAGTCACAACTAGGAGTTGACACACCTAGTTCTCTAGATAGCTGGAATGTGAGGTGGGTTCTGCTAACAGATATCTCTCCATTAACAGCTAATTTGGGTGTGGGGTAGGCTCTGTCAATAGAACGATTCTTAACACAATTATGGGTGTGGGGTTCTCTGCAGACTCCCCAGGGCGATGGTTCCTGTAATGATTTTAGGAGGAAATTGGCTCCTGACAAGAATGGATGAAGAAAGTGTGGAATATATACATATTAGAGTACTACTCAGCGGTAAAAAACAATGACTTTGCGAATTTTGCATGCAAATGGATGGAAATAGAGAACACTATCCTGAGTGAGGTATCCCAGACCCAAAAAGATGAACATGGGATGTACTCACTCATAATTGGTTTCTAGCCATAAATAAAGGACATTGAGCATATAGTTTGTGATCCTAGAGAAGCTAAATAAGAAGGTGAACCCAAAGAAAAACATATAGTCATCGGCCTGGATATGGGAAGTAGACAAGATTGCCGGGCAAAAACTGGGAATTGGGGTGAGGTGGCATGGGGCTAAGGGGAATTGGGGTGAGAAACGTGAGAAGGGGAGGATTGGGGGAGCTTGGGGGAATGGGATGGTTGGGATAGTATGGGTTTAGCAGCAACAATAAATAATAAATGAGACGATATTAATAAAATGTAAAAACTTGACCAAATAACCATTGGTCTTAGATGTTACAAAGGACTTGCTGAAGTCTTTACATAGTAAAGTAGTTTGGGATATAATGTGTTACACTAGTTATAATAGATTTTCTACTGATAACTGCAGCCCACAAATTCAGGGTCTTTTTCACATCAAGTAAGCTCTTATTCACTAGGCTGTAACTTTGGAGACTAAGCTACAACAGCAAAACTAGCATAGACTTTTAATTCTTTCTTCTCACTTTCATAGACAGAAATTTTGTTCTTATCATAGATCCTAACATCAGGATATGATTTTTTTTATTTATTTAGTTGAGAATTAAAGAGAAATCATTACATTTATTTGTGTGTGTATATGCACGTGTGTGTGCACATGTGTGTGCATGCATTGTCTGTATGTGGAGGTTAGAGGACAACTGTGGAGTTGGGCCTTTTCTTCCACTATGTGTGTCTTGGGGGCTTTACTTCAAGTCAGACTTGGTGGCAAGTGCCTTTATTGGGCCATCTTACTGGCCTGAGAATCTGTCTGCCGTCTATCTGTCTATGTGGGTCTCATATAGCCCATGCTGGCAAGGAATTCAAGCTCAGATTGACCTTGAATTTAGGTCTATCCACCAGCCGCCACCTCCTAAGTGCAGGGATTATAAGCATGAGCCGTCATGCCCAGTTCTATTGAGAACGTCTTCCTTTCTGTTTATGAGAAATACTTTAGGGGGTCTCCCAGACTAAATAAAAGAAGGGTTACTTCTACGTAAGCACTGTGGTACTGTAACAGTCATCTGGAAACGGCCATGATAGCTACCTGTGGTCACCCTACACGGTCCTCCCAAGACTGAGCCGATTCTCCTCTCACAGCAGGAGGAAGGAGCCCTCAGGGAGGGAATAATGAGGGCTCACAAGACCCTGCCCCTACTCAGGGGTGTAGGAGTAGCTTACACTCTTGGGGATGTGGCTGTTCATGGCTTGTCTTGATCCTGTAAGTCATCACCCACCCATGTTCCTGTACGTAGCCCGCAATAAACTCAGTGATTATTGAGCTAGAGTTGGATGGACCCTTTGCTTTTGTCTGTTGTGACCCTCTTTATCTGGGGGTGAACAGGAAGTGATTTCTGCTGAAGACACACACAAGTGGGTACATGTAAAAATGGGGATACACTTGACAAAGTATGATTCCTGTATGGCTTGGAATGGAGAAAGAGGGAGGAGATTTCTTCATCCTCCTCTGAGGAGTAAATAATTAAAAATTTAGGAATTATTTCTGGAATTTTCTGTGGAACAGTTTTTGTACTACGGTTGGCTATAGGTAACTGGAGCTAGGGAAAATTGAGCTATGTATAAACATGGGTCACTATTCAGGGAAGTCTCAAAGAGTGAAATAGCATGAACGGGCCACAGAATTTTACACTTCAGGCTTAAATGCCATTTTTTCCCAGATATTACAAAACTCTAGCCCCTCATTCTATTTTCAGAAGTTCTGCTTCACCTTTAAAAATAACTAGTTCAGCCGGGTGGTGGTGGTGCATGCCTTTGATCCCAGAATTCAGGAGACAGAGGCAGGCAGATCTCTGTGAGTTCGAGGCCAGCCTGATCTACAAGAGCTAGTTCCAGGAGCTGTTATACAGAGAAACCCTGTCTTGAAAAAACAAAAAACAAACAAACAAACAAACAAAAAACCAGTTCAAAACAATCCTATATTAAAGAGGCACACGCCGAGGAGAGATACAGTCTAGGCTTTCGCAGTGATTATGGATTGTCATGTCCCAAATCTCATCAACATACGATGATAAATTCAGCAACAAGGTGAGCATTAAACTAAAGAACAATGCTCAAGGACCTGTGAGACAACACATTATATAACAAGATGGAGACAGAACAGAGTTGCAGCATGGGGCAAGTACGAATGTCTGAAGGTACTAATGGGGAGAGGGGGCCACAGCCAAGCATTCAAGGGCTGGGAAGAACTCGGCTCTGCTGCTGCCATGAAGCAGGGGCCTGTCTTCCTGGGGCTGCTTTTGTTTTATTTGCTGCGTTGTTAACCTCTGCTCTGCCCCGGCTGTGCTTAACTTGGGGCTATGGGCCGGGGAAGAAGGGCACAACAAATTTAGCGGGAGACATTTGAAGTGAGTAAAGCAATAAATCCTCGTGCACCATGAGCCTGTCCAGGCTTCCCTAAACCCGGGCATTCAATTTTGTGCCGTATGCACAGTTTGCCAACCCTGCTAGGTCACCAGGAGAACAGCTTGATGTATTGCTATGGGAAGAAAACGCTCTGGCCCCTTTTCTTCATTCAAATTAACACCTTTTCATCCTGGGTTGACAAGTGACATCACCGGAGAATATATCCTGGCTTCAAGTGATTTGATATCTCTTCTCTTTTCCCATCTTTATTTTCATCCCTTAGACACAGCAAAGAGAAAGCATTATTATTGTGATTACTGTGGACTCAGGACCTGCTTCCTAAAGTCCACACCTCAGAGCTTGACATACGGCAGGCATTAAAGTGACGAATGGATAAATGACTAGATTTGGTCGATAGCTGCCGACTTCCCCGTTTCTCCCCAGAGGGTCACAGGAAGGTTTTGCTTCATTTCACGTTTTGACTATTTATTTACGTATCTATTGCCATGGTAGATGGTGTCTAGAGGACACTGTGTGTGCTACTCAGCTTGCCTCGAATGAGGGTCATGTTCTGGCTGTTGCAGCGTTGGTAGCCCCTTTGAAAAGCTCCTTGAATCGCAGTGAGTTACTTTATCTGAGCAAAGTCCCTCCCAAGACCAGCTTTTCCTGGTCCACACGAATGGAAAAGACCTAGATCCCTCACCCAGATGGGGGGGTTCTGCAAGAGCGTTTGAGCTCCGGGCAGTTTTGGAGGTTGACTGACCCTGTTGCTCCCACTGGTGTTGACTACACGAGGATTCCATCCCAACCCTTCTGCACACCGCACTCCATGTCAGAACATGCTACCCAGGGAGGCCAACTGATCACATTTGTTTTGATTTTAGGCTCGACTCTGGCTTTCTTTCTCACTGGCAACAGCATCAGCTAACCTTTATTGCTTGTTTGCTCTGAGCTAGAAACACTGATTTGTCTCACTCGATCCTCATGACAATCCTAGGAGAGGCCTTATTAGAACCGTATGAGCGAATGAGGCTGAGATGCAAGGATTCCTGTGTGGCCACAGGACCGATTTTACTGGAACCAGAACTTGAACCCTGCTAAGAACTTTTGAGGTAAAAACAAAGGGCACTATCAACATAGGGAAATACACACACACACACACACACACACACACACACACACACACACACACCATGGAGTTTCGTTCAACTATAATGAATAAAATTATGTCATTTATAGGAAAATGGATAGAACCAGAGGCCAGCAAGCTGAAAGAAATAAGACTCAAAAAGCTAAATGCTACATTTTTTTTTCCTCATAGGTGGAAAACATCAGAAATTACAATGAAGTAGAAGGTGGACTGTTTAGGGGGAGGAAGATGAACAGTAGTGAGGGGGGAAAAGTGAGCAAGTACAAATTACATATACATACAAAATATCAGGCCTGGTTGCTGAAACCTATAACCCCAGCTACTCGGAAAGATAAGGCTTGCAGCTTCAGGGCCTACCTGGGCTAGAGAGAAAACTGAGAGGGAGCTAGGGCAGTTTAGCCTGACTCTGTCTCAGAATAAAATATGAAGAAGGGCTGGACTGATTAGTGGTAGAGAGCTTGTCTGGTGTTCATGAGGTCCTGCCTTCCATCCTCAGTACAGAAAGGTTATAACAAAAGCCATTGTTTTATAGTGTAATAAAACTAAAGAAAGAGAAATAAATGACAGATACTTTAAAAACTGTTCTGAAGGGCACAGATGCTTTTAGATGAAGATGGTTTGGAACCAATGATGTGCCATTATTTCTCTTCTAGGACCCTTTACAATAAGTTAGTAAGCTTCTTAGCATCATAAAAGCTATGAGAAGTCAATAGGGAAACCCTACTCACATTTCCTCAACTTATGTTCAATAAATTCCTGTATTTAGATACACGAATTAGACTCAGCTACTGCATTAGGCCCAATGAGCTGAATCTCAGTGCAGCCATTCGCTGAAGTTCCCAACACCAGTCCTAATTGAACTGATACCAAGAAAACAGGACTGATGCATATATGAACTCACAAAGACCATGGCAGCATGCACAGGGCCTGCGTGGGTCTAACCAGGTGGGGTCCCAGTGCCGAGAGGGGAAGTAGATGTGAGCTTCCATCCCTAAAACAGATGCAATCAACACAGTTGATAATTGCTCACAAGGTTTTCTCCAATGAAGTCTCACTGGGTATACAAACCACACATAAGGGCAGGCCCAGTGCCCAGCAGCAGACGGTCAACATAAGGTGAACTCAATGGTAGTTTTTTTTCTTTCTTACAGATCTTTTGCTTATATATTATAGTTCCCAATTTTGTCTTTATGGGATTTCTATGTGTGGGAATGTGTGTCTCTGTCTATATATTTATTTCTTTTGCTTTTTCTTTGACTGTTTTTTTCCTTGTTTTAGTTTTACCCTTTTCTGGCTTATTTGGTTTTATTTTTTATCTCAATATTATTTCTTTACATGCCTGTTTGCATTGTAATAAGAGAGAAGAAAGAATGTGGATTTGGGAGGGTGGGGAAGTGGAGAGGACAGGTTGCGGGAGGAGAAGCCTTAATCTATTTTCAAGTTAAAAAAATCCTATAAGAGTGGGGATGGCATGGAAGCTTGCACCAAGGTTCCCGGAAGCTGTTGAGGCCAGGCAACGTGTAGCAGGCTCAGATTCCCTGTGTGAAGTTCCCGAGAAGGTAGGGTAAGAAGCCTTGAAAGCAAAGCCTAAACCACGTGGTGGTGGCGCACGCCTTTAATCCCAGCACTTGGGGGGCAGAGGCAGGCTGATCTCTGTGAGTTCAAGGCCAACCCGCTCTACAACAGCTAGTTCCAGGACAGCTAGGGCTGTTACACAGAGAAACTCTGTCTTGAAAAAACAAACCAATGCAAGTGAAGCCTAAGCTGCAATGGAGATGTTGGAGATGCTAGGACCATGGCACGCCGCTAAAGAAAGCTGTAAGCACCAGGTGAAGCTGGTTCTAAACAGGTTATGTGAGCTGGAGGCAGCCAAGCCCCTATGAACTTAGATGATGCCATAGTGAGCCCCAGAGACTGACCGTTGAACTATAGAATTTGGTGTTTAGCCTATCGGGTGTTGGTTTTACTTTGTTCTCACCTTTCCTGGTTCTCTTCCTGTTTTTCCTTTCTAGCTGGGATTATGTACTCTCTGCTATTGCATTATCAGCTGTGTGTCTTGTGTTTTGATTTTTACAGGACCCTGTAGTTAGACCCTGCAGTCTCCCAGAAGAGCCTTTAGACTTGGGCTTTTCAAAAATGTTGAAATTGTAAGACTATGGGGGAACTTGAACTATCTCATAACTGACTACATCCATAACTGAATACATCCCATAATGATGAGATGACCATGAGCTGTGGGGGCCAGTGTTGGACCTTTATGATCTGAATATGAAATGATCCTCTGGGTTCATGTGTCGGAGTAATTAGCTCTAGCTGGGGCTACTATTCTGGGAGGTTGCAGGCAGAGCCTTCAGAAGGCAGGGTTTAGCTAGAGGAAGGTTTTTGGGGTTATAGCTAAGGACCTTGAGGGTTCTAGCCAGCTCCTGCTTTGGGACTAGTCTCTGTCTGCTTTTTGCTTGACTGAGGTATAAGTAGGCCATGGACTTGTGTCACCATATTGTTTTATCATTTTCTGGTTTATTTGGTTTTATTTTGTATCTTATTATTTCTTTACATGCCTGTTTACATTCTAATAAGAGAGAAGAAAGAATGTGGATTTGGGTGGGTGGGGAAGTGGAGAGCACAGGTTGCGGGAGGAGAAGCTGCTATGCTTTCCTTGTCACGATGGACTATGTGCTCACAGACTATGAGTCAAAATAATCCTTTTGCACTTAAATTGCTTCTTGACAGGTATTTGGCCACAGAAATGAGAAAAGTAACTCATATAAGGTGCTCCCTCTTCTGGTCCTAACGTTATCAGGCAGCCCAAAGCAAGTAGTTCGTAATCTTTACAGTGCAATTATTTCACTGTGTAAAGGTCATGAAATCTTTAAAAACTTGGAAATTCATCAATATCTCCGTGGAGATTCAAACACTTTGAAAATCATTAGCAACGCCACAGCCACAAGGAATTTACTAAGGCATTAACATTTTAAGATTGGACAACAGTGGAGGGCTGATTTGGCAAAAACCCCTCTCCTCTGGGCTGGTGAGATGGCTCAGATGGTAAAAGCACTTGCCACCAAATCAGATGCCCGGAGTTCCATCCCCAGGATCCCCATGGTGGAAAAAGAGAACTGACTCATGTGACCACCACACACATGTCAATAGCATGAGCAGTTCCCCACACATATTCAAAATAAATAAGTAAATATAAACAAATAAATCTAATAAGAAAAATCAAGGAAATAAAACAAAGCATTAAAAAAATCCCTTTCATAAAAACCCAGCTTTGAAAATTTAAGAAACCACAACTCTGTGGGGATTGACACATGAAATGAAATCTACGTTTATGAAAATCTTATCTATAGTTTCTAAACGTGAACAAAGATTAAATATCAAGAGAGAATAAGAATAAGAGAATGGTAGCATTGGCGTATATAATATAAACCACAGACTCGGCTAATCAAGGAGAAATTCCTGGAAAGTGCACAAATTAAGCTGCACCTTAAAAGATGGGCGAGGCCTGGACAGTTTCAGGATGGGTGTAGGAAGGTATCCCAGGACACCTTAAAGAAGTGCAAATCCCCAAACATGCAGTATAAAGTCTTGGCTGACTGCCTCTCCCGAGTGTGGGCGCTGATGCTTCCCCATTGAAGGTTCTAGAAGACTGATCTCTTTCAGAGTCACTCTGACCTTCTGGTTGACTGCCAGCATCTGGATTGTGGTTTCCTCCGCTGGCCGAGTCGGAGAGAGAAAATCCACGATTCTGGGGACCTATAAATTACTTCTAGTTATTGCAATGACAAAAGACCTCTTTGAAGGTGACTTGCACACTCCTTATTTTATAGCCCTAATATATCAAGGGGGAAGATGGAGTGGAATCAGTTACTACCAGGAGATCGAGGGTGTAGGAGAAGAGGGTGGCAACTGTCAAAGAAATTGAATGCTTTCTGTCAAAACTTAATTCAATTAGCCCTGATTCTATAAATAATAGAACACGATTTCCCTCCTGCACCTCTTCCTGCGCATCCTGAGATGACTTCTTCTGAGTGTAACGCAATAGAGACTGTAAAAGTTAGGCAGTGATTAGCTCAGTTCTACTCATTTGCATTAATTCCTAGAAACAGAAGGTGCTGCAGGTTAAAAGAGGGTCAAGTGGCTGGGGAGATGACTCAGTGGTTAAGGGTGCTTGCTGAATAAGCATGAGGACCTGAGTTTGTTTTCCCAGCATCCATGCAAAAGTCAGGAATGGCTAGGGGATAGAGAGAGATGAATCCTGTGAGCTCTGGCCAGCCATATTAGCCCAAAAGGCAAGACCTTATCACCAGGGAATGAGGTGGGGCGTGATTGAGCAGGACATTGATATTCTCTGTTGCCCTTTATACACATGCATGTGTGTGCACCCCCACACTCACATGCACCCCCACACTCACATGCACACACACACCCCTCCACACATGCATTTCCTCATCACCCTCCCTGCTGAACAGTGAATTGTAAGATGTCTGAAATGCTTAGCGTAGAAAAGCCGAATGGAATAACAGACTTGATATCTTGCCTTCTTTGTATCCCCTGTGATGTTAAACAGACCCCTTTCCTCTTGGGTTCTTTTTTTTTTTTTAATATTTATTTATTTATTTATTTATTATGTATACAATATTCTGTCTGTATGCCTGAAGGCC
Source organism: Neodon shergylaensis (assembly GCA_025134845.1). Taxonomy (NCBI): domain Eukaryota; kingdom Metazoa; phylum Chordata; class Mammalia; order Rodentia; family Cricetidae; genus Neodon; species Neodon shergylaensis. The sequence continues at coordinate 1,861,802 of JABTXL010003145.1, read as the reverse complement.
AGAAGAGGGCGCCAGACCTCTTTACAGATGGTTGTGAGCCACCATGTGGTTGCTGGAATTGAACTCAGGACCTTTGGAAGAGCAGGCAATGCTCTTAACTTCTGAGCCATCTCTCCAGCCCCTCCTTTTGGGTTCTTAAAATTACCATCCAGGCATTTCTTAAAGCTGTATATCAGTCAGCATAGCCATCGTAATGATGTCTATTGTCACTGATGTCGTATGTCTACTGAGGGTCAGCAAGGGCTCAGCCCATGTTCCCTGCTCTGGACTTGTGTTGGTGGAGTAGCTGCCATTTCCATTCCTGCAGATTTCTGTGATGGGGAAAAAAGTAGGGTCTCCCACTGGTCATCTACTGGTCTAGAAGTGACGTACGACTTGTTGACTTGTGAGCCATCGGAAAGAACTAGTTTCACAGCCTCACACAAACATGAAGCCAGAAAGTAAAATTCTACCTTGTAGCTGTCACCCTGGTGTTTTATAATTCTTGAATTTCCATTGAGCTCTAAATTTCTGCTTTTTATTTTGGTTACAGTTCCTGAATGGGTTAGGTTTTGAGCAGATATCCTTTATCCACTCACTCATAGGCAGTTCCTTAATTTCTACATGGATGAGACTCTTCTGCCTCATGATTATACTAGCTGAGTGATGCTGAGCAATTACTCCATGACTCAGGTTTCCCATCTGCATAATGGGAATAATAATGGTACTGACTTAGTGCAGTTGTCATGAGTTATGATTTACAGTGGTACCTGGTCTATACCAAAAACTTGAAAAGTGCTACACGCAGGATCTAGAGAGATGGCTCAGTACTCAAGGACAAATACTTGGTGTTCTTGCAGAGGACCCAGGTCCAGTTCCTAGAACCAACATGGCAGCTCACAACTGTCTATAACTTCATTCCAAGGGATCCAATCACCTCTTCTGGCCTCTGCTGGCACCAGGCACACACATGGTGCACATGTATACAGCGTTAGAGCACCCATGCACATTAAATACAAAAGTACATCTTTTTATTTTATTTTATTATTATTATTATTTTTTTTTGGTTTTTCGAGACAGTGTTTCTCTGTAGCTTTGGAGCCTGTCCTGGAACTAGCTCTGTAGACCAGGCTGGTCTCGAACTCACAGAGATCCGCCTGCCTCTGCCTCCCGAGTGCTGGGAGTAAAGGCGTGCGTCACCATCGCCCGGCTTAAAACTACATCTTTTAAAGCACTAGTTGTTACTGAGGGAGGCAATACAGAGTGGAGGCTGTAAATACCAACTTGGAGAAGACTGCTTGGCTACACCTCCCATAGGCCACGGCACATGGACAGGTAGATTTCTATTGAGAAAGTAGAGAAGCTAATTGTGCCCATCCCATGAGATTGTTGTGAGGATCCAATGAGTTAATTTCCTAAAAGTGCTTAGTATAGTACATGGTGTGTTGGAATTACCTGAAAATGTTAACCTCTTTGGTATTGTCAAATGTGTGGCATTTGACAATATTGAGTCCACCCTCTGTTTTTGGAACCTTTGTCACTCTTTGTTTCCTTGAACCCATTTACTTAGAATTTTTCTCTTGCTTGGATTGCGTATTATTCTTTGAAGATGTTTCCCTGGTTTTTAGTATTTTTAGGTTACCTGGAGTTCCATCCAAAGCTATCTGCTCTCTGTGTTTTCTACAAGATCTTGCTCATTCTCAGGACACCAACTTTTTCAAGAGCAGGTTCTAAAGACTCACATCCTGTCCCCACCTTTTTTCGTCTCTACTGACTTTGCCTATATGAGTAGCCCATGGCACCCCACAGTTTTGTAACATAGCTCTTATCTCTCCATCATTACCATCCATCCAGCTATTACCTTCTTTTATCGACTCTTAGCATGATAGTACGGAGGATGAGCTTTGAAATTATGCAGGCCCTAATTGGAATTATTGCTGTATACCAGGCATGCGTACTCAGGTGACCTACTTTCCAGACCTTGCAAACAAGGACACATATAATGCCCACATTGTGGGTTTAATTTGAAGACTGAATAAGATCATTATGCAAATCACTAGCATAGTATCTCGCCCATAAATGCTCAATGAATGGCAGCTACTACAAATATCATTGTGTGCCACATAATGGTGTGTTGTTTAATGATGGACCACATATAGGACGGTAGTACCTAAGGTTATAGCATCTAGTGACACACAGTGATCTCAATTTGTCTAAGCACACTCTATGCTATTCACATAACCATGGGATCACTTAATGAAGCATCTTTTAGTATCATATTACTGTTATACATAATGATGCTGATGCTGATTCTATCCATAACTCAGGTGCTCCTGCCCTATTTGAACATTATTTTCTCTTTCCTAGATGACAATGACAGCCTTCTTATCGATTCATTTTCCTCTATAGTTTGGTCCTGCTAACCTCTACTGATTCTTTTTTTTTTCTTTTGGTTTTTAGAGACAGGGTTTCTTTGTGTAGCTCTGACTGTCTTGGAACTAGCTCTGTAAGGCAGGCTGGCCTCAAGCTCACAGAGATCCACCTGCCTCTGCCCTCTGAGTGCTGGGATTAGAGGTGTGTGCCACCACTGCTCGGCTTTACCGATTCTTTATTTCAGGATGATTCCCTTTCCACACAAAGCTCTGATCACTAACTTCTGCCACTTAGGATTTTCAGATACCTCCGTGTTTCCTAAAGAATAAAGGTTAAACCTTTTTGCTCCACATGTCCCAATTTTGCTAATGTACAGAAGCCCTGCACTCCACAAGGGTACAGGATAATAGCTTGTCAGGACTGGACACTGCCATCCCGAGGAACTTTTCACATTCCCTTCCTGGAATGAGTGGAAGGTAGCACACAGCAAGGCTTCCTAGACAAAACAGTCGCTGTTCAAAGTGCTGGCTTCTCATGTAGTCCATGTTCTTGGATCGGCTGCAGCAGCTTTGAGCCTTGGTTATAAAGCGAGGCTGACAAGGCACGACCTGCTTTCTCTTGCACTTTGAATGTGAGAGGCTCATGGTCTAGAAGCATCGTTTCTCACTATGCTCCTGCTGTTACTGGTGTCAGTAGCGACTGCACACAGTTTGAACCAACTGGAACCTAATTGCTGCAGCCAGTTTGTAAGATAAAAACCCCATTATGGTGGGCATGTGATAGGCCCAAGGAGATTCCTTATTTATAATTTAAATTGCTTCATTTACTTATTTTAACAGCAGGCCTCATAATAGTTAAAAAGGCAGCCCAGCAACAAGGAGAAAATAAAAACACCCACACAGGAGTGAACGTTATTAATTCCTTCATATATTTCTTGGTAGAATCTTTCCCAAGCATATGTGCAGTGCGTATCATTTTATAGCCTCCTTTTCTCTCCATTTAATATACTACAAACCCCTCTTCACATTAACGAATGCACCTTCAGAGTGTGATTATGAATGGCTGTGTAGTTTTTTTTCACCATGGAGCTAGGCCTTCAGTTACTAACCAGCACACTCTTGCTGGCGTGTAGGGCGATTCTTCTCTGTTTCCCACAGCCTGCAAGGGACATCTCCACAGCTAACCCTCTGTGCGCACCCATGCTTTTCCCTCAGGTTAGACCACAGGAGTGGAATTATAGGGTCAAAAATAAATACCACATTTTTTACAGAAGCCTTTTGCAGAGAACTAACAATTGCCTTCTAGTAAGATCTTTAAATATCGTTGGATTTTGAAGGTTGTTTCTGTCTAACAGAGTAGAGGGAAAAAAAATAAACTCTGAACTTTCAAATGGAATTAATTTCTGCCAGGCTATATAATAAAGGTTTCAGTGAGAAGTGTTTCTAATGCTAGCTGGGGAATGCCGCTGAGTGAGGGAGTGGAAGGCATGCCAAGCTCTATTAACAACTCTGTGGCTGTCTTCCTCATTAGGTCTGCTTTATATTTGAGAGTTAGGTCATAATTTATATAGTGTATAGTGCCATTTTAGTTGAGTTCAGTGGGGGTTGGCAAATGTTCACACATAATCGGATTTTCTCTACGTATGTGGAGAGATGGCACCCCTAGTTACCGGGTCTAACTAATGTCCTATGAACCCAGCCATGTGACTGACTCAATTACCAACAGAAGATCTGCCCGGAACTGTCTACTGCATGTTGAGGGATGTTACCCTGTAGGATGGAGCCTCCCCGAGCCCGGGTCTCTGAGTATCTCACTGAAGACAATTGCTCTGGAGGGGGCCATCCATGCTCAGGGCAGACTTTCTGAAAAGGAGGAAGGAATTTGTGCTAAGTTATGAAGCATGGTCCAATTTATTCCAACATATACAGGGACATAATTCTATGCTGAGCTCTGTGGAGGACAGGAGGAAGAAAGCATGAAAATAGTCTCTGACCACAACTAATAAGAAAGCTTTTATAGTAATATGGTGAACACCTATTGCTTGCTGAATAATGCATATATGCACCAAATATATAGATTGGCATAGGGTCTACTCTTAAGAGGGATTTTTGTTTTCACAAACTGGTTCACATCTTGATGACAGCTATAACGAACATTTGTTGCTTTGGAGAGATTTCACTTCCTTTAGGAAACGTGTCTCAGCTCCATTTGGGGCCACATCTATGGTTGTTGGAAAGCATGTAACTCCTCTAGAAGAGTTTCTTTCCCCTTTGCTTTCTTCCTATGTGGCTCAGGCTGGCCGCTCACTTAATCCTACTGTCTTCTGAGCGCTGGGATGATAGGTGCACAACAACCAGCTTCTACAAGTCTGGGGTGAGGGTGGAGGTGGCTCTTTCGTACCTTCAGGTAAAAGGAACTGGCTTTGGAAATCACGTCTCCAGAATGCCTGCAACAGTGAGGAAAAGTTATAGAGCACAGCTGAAACGAGACCAGAGCCAGACCAGTGGCGGAGTGGCAGATTCTAATGCCTTCAGCATTCCTGGATCCAGGGGAGCCCGGGTCAGTATTATCCATACATAGCCATGTGTGGGCCTGGTGAGTCTCTCTCTCTCTCTCTCTCTCTCTGTCTGTCTCTCTCTCTCTCTGTCTCTGTCTCTGTCTCAAGTGGCTTCAAGTTCTTCTAGTCATAGTTATTCAAATTAATACAGCACGTTTGTTTGTCAGTGAAAACACACGATACCGTGCGGATAACAACCACATATATGCGGGGCTTTGCCCACAGTCCTCACTCTGTCCTTCGTCCATCCTGTCACACTGCTGTAGCAACTATCAGCCCCTCTTTACAGATGAAGAAAGTGAGATGGCCACCACAGGCCATCCACACAGGTCACACACTTAGCAAATGGTAGGACAGATGAGTCTCACTCTGACTCCTCCACCTGCTTGTCCACGTGGCTGTCTGGTCTAAAAGTTTGCAGGAAGCATTTTCTATTTCTGTTCCATGTCCAGAGTTATCTTCTAAAGCCGACAGAGCTGGTGTACAGAGGGAATACAATTCCTTTTGTCTCGTGGAAGTAAACCACAAATTTTAATAATTTTCTTTAAATTATTATTTTGTTTTTTTTTTTTTTTGTGAGACAGGTTTTCTCTGTGTATTGGTAGCTGCCCTGGAACTTGCTCTGTAGACCAGGCTGGCCTCAAACTCAGAGATTCGGCTTCATCTGTCTCCCACGTGCTAGGAGTAAAGGCGTGTACTCTTCCTTTTAATTTCTAAAGAACTAAAAAGAAATGCATGGCTATTCAGTAGAATCCTGGAATCTTTGCTTAGAAGCGACGGAGTTCAGGAAGGTGAGACACTGAGAACGGGATGTCCGACGGATAAATGAATGTCGTCATACTAAGTACAACAGCCTTGATGTTTTTCTGCTATGCTCGTCAATGTTTCCATGCTTTTATTCTTTTCTGGCCTTTTGAGCAGCAGGCCAGTTTGCAGAGGTTCGTGTGTCTTTCTGGCAAGCCGGTCACAAGGGCAAGGGAACGCCAGTTGTTGAATGGGTCCCTTGCAGGGGCTGAATGTGGGGCGCGTGCAGTCTAGCGGAGTATGCAGTGGAGGGGAGGCTGTCGGAGGGAGCCACTAACTCAGGCTCGGGTAGTATCCGGCTGAAGCGGCAGGCAGGGTTGTCATTATGCTAATGGCACCCCTGGAGCTAGAGCCAGTGGCCCTTGGGAGAAGCAAGAACGTTTGAAGGTCCATTTGAAGTCTTTGTGCCATCAGTCTGAAGGCTTGTGACACCTGTGCTTGGCACCTCCTAATTGATTTTATTTTTCACTTGCGTGGAGACCATTGCTCCATTAAAGCCCAGTGCCCTTGTAGACCTAAGGGAAGATTAAAGAGAGGCGTGTGTTGGAGGTGGCTGTCAGGTACAGCTGTTTGGATTGTGGACTCGGGAGACAGACTGCCTGGATTAGAATCTCAGCCTTTGGCCTTGGTGGTTGTTTAGTTCAGGCAGGAAATGTCACCTCTCTGTTTCCTGTCTACTTTCCTCACCTGTACAGAGGGAATGATCGTAATTACTGCTGGGGGGTGGTAGACCTATGAAGTCAGTTAATGCACGGGAAACAGATGACAAGGGGCCTTTGTTTCATGCCTGATCAGAGCTGGAGGAGAGAGTGCTGGCAAAGGGCTGATGTTCCTGGATGAGTCTTGATGCAGCAATTAGCAGGTAGGTGACCTTGGGTGCCTTGCATACTCTCTATGAAGCTGGGTTCAATATGGCCCCTGGAGATGCCACCTGTCAGAGGTGCTTAGCGAACAGTTCCCCCTTTTCTGTTGCAGCCCAGTCTCCCCATCTTTAATAAAAGTGGTTGAGATAATGTTCTGCCTTTACCTGAGAATTTGAGTCTGATGTTGGAGGTCATGAATGAAGGAGGGTCCTTTTTGGGGCTGTGCATGCGAGTCAAAACCTCAGGGTCAGTCAGAATCTCTGAGTTGGGGGTCATCATCTGAGGCCCAGGAGGTAGCTTGCACAGTGCTTCAGTCTCAACCCAAACTAACTGTCTCTGGCTTTCGGCTTCCTCACCTGGCCATCAGGAATCAGCCCATTTTGAAGAGCCTCAGTAGAAGAACACAGTAATGAGCCTGGTGACCAGGCCCTGAAGCAGGGGAGGCTTTGGGAAACTTGGGAGAATGTGAAGGCTCCGGATGGAGGGAATGCCCAAACATCTTGTATCTTCTTGCAGAGACCAGGCCTAGTCATCCAACTGGGAACACCTATAATTTTAATGCAATTTAACACCTGGTCCAACCTGAGACAAAACTGTTAGAAAGGGAACAAAGTAAAAGCTACTTATTTTGTGCCAAAGCCAGGATTTTGCCTGTGTTATCTTGTTTCATTTCCAGTCAAGGCTAACAACTGTTGCCATTACTTTCTTAGCGGTGAAGCCATGGAAGCTAAGCCAGGGTAAGTTGTTTTCCCGGGGTCCCCAGGTTGGTAGCCTGGGAGCTGGCATTAAATGTTTCCTGTTGTTGGACACCCCAGTTTTCTTTTAGCTGATATTTATTTTAGAGTGAAAATTATATTGGGTTCAACCCCCAACACTACTTCCATCCCACCCTCCATTTTACAAAGGCTATCAATGACTTAGCTGTGGCCCTTAGAGTTTCAGATCTGTTTGCTTCATTCATTAGTGTCCATGAGTTCTAACACTGGCTCATTTTCCCATACTCCACGCAAATTCCACAGTGCCTTGGCCCAAGCACCGTCTCACTCTTTGTCTCCTAGTCTGCCAGAGCTGCTGGACTCTGACCTCTCAGCTGGGGACAGGTCTCTAGAGAGGTTTTCATTAGTTCTTCTCCATTCCCAGGGATTCTTTAGGGAGAGGCATCTTTGTGTCTTGTTGAGATTACAAACTGGTGGAGTCTGACAAAATAGATGACTTCAAAAAATCATTTGGAGAAGGCAGGGCCCATGCTCTCTGTGTTTCTTACCAGCCCCCCTACGGTCTCTGAACTCATGGCCTTCACATAATCTGTTTAATTCTTGGGCTGACTCTTACAGTCCTTTGAGGTTCCAACTTCTGCTTCAGACTGGCTTCATAGCCCTGTTTCTATCCATCATCTACAAAGACCCAGGGCCAAGCCTGGCTCTACCTTATAAGGTGGATGACATAGGCAATCTATTGCGCTGCTGATGACATAGACAATCTATTGTACTGCTCTGACTTTCAGTACTTATTTAGACTTCTGTCCAGCTTGTAGCGAGTCCACAGAAAGCACTGTGAGCAGCCTGAACAGCACTTTGCATGTGAAGAATGGAATCCCCGTGGGTTTAGGGCTCTGGTTCCCACTGGTCTTCTGGAAGCTGACTAGAATTTCCCTCAGTCCTCTCATTTTGCAAGATTGATTGTACACATACTATCTATCCATTTCTACTCAAGGAAAAGTGAGAGAGAAAGCATTAATGATGGTAGTAATGTCCTGTGCTCTACGGTTATAGTGTACAGACTCTCAGTCTAGTGCTCTTTATTACAGACATTTATGGTGCCCCACTAGATATATGATATTGCCCCAACTTAGAGTCAAAAAATTGATTTATAGATTGCTAGTTGACTTTAGCCAAATTTGTCAAAACTGAGGTCTTATAAACTGGTGACAATATACCGGCACCCGCAAGCTACAGTTTTCTATCATCTATGAAATAGAATTTTCTTAGGGTTGCCTCTAAAATCCTTTCCAGTCTGAAGTCCTAGAACCCTTTACCTGCCCCACTGATGTAAAGCTATTTCCTTCTCACAAGTGAAGCTGAAGCTGTAGGTGGTGATGCATGCCTCGGATCCTAGCACTTGGGAGGTGGAAGCAAGAAGATCTCATGGCCAATTTGAACTACATAGTGAGAACTTGTCTCAAAAAAAAAAAAACCCCACAAAAGGCAAAGCTAAACTTGGCAGAATTCCTCCATCAGGACCTGTGTCCTTTACCTCGTTCTTTGAAGATGATGTGTGAAAATGGTTTTTATGCCAGCAGAGAAGGAAGTTGGTAATAAAAGCTGGCTTTTCAGCTGCCCTAATTTCTCTTTAGGAAGAATGAACATATTGTTTTAATTAATCATATGAAAGCAAAATTAGCATGATCGTGTGATAGGCACTGTAAATCATCCTGATCCACATCGTTGAGCAAAGAGCATTTAGTTACCCAGGAGTTGTTAAAGATTTTATCTACCCAAGTGAAAATTCAATTAGTCCTAGTTTCAGCTTATATAAAATACAGGATTTTCAGCTGCGGGAAAATACTCTTTGTGTGTGTGAATACCACCTTATGCCACTTTGATAAATTACTGTAATTAACTGTATCCTATTCCAGCTAAACAAAATTTACTGAACTGTTGCTCTATAAATGGGATATCAGCCTTCCCCTTGTTGGGGAGATTGCTCTGATCTCTACATGATACTGCTTTGAATATTGTGCTTTTTAAAAAACGCTAAGGTCTGAAAATATCTACAAAATTTCACTTGGCACCGGAGAGAGGTGCTTGGTTTTCTTCCCACTTCACCTGCTCCCCTCTGGGAGTAGGAACATCGACTGTGGGCTTCTCTATGATTCAATTAAATGTGCTACATTTAATTAGCTAACTGGGGAAACACTGTGCAGGATCATCTTGGAACACCCTAATAACTTAGCCAAAGGGCCGAGTTATTTCAGGAAGGGCAGAGGACGACGGAGGAAGGATGGAGACTCATTCACAGTGAGCTGGAACAAATTCTGCTTCCCATCCTTTGCTATTCTTGCAGACAGGGTTCTGCCCTCCTCCTTGTCTTCCTCTTAGGTCTTAGATTTGTAGCTATGTCCTTCCTTCCTTCCTTCCTTCCTTCCTTCCTTCCTTCCTTCCTTCCTTCCTTCCTTCCTTTTCCTTTTCCTTTTTCCCTCCCTCCCTTCACCCTCCTTCGATCCTTACCCCTCTCTCCTTTTTTAGAAGTAAGTCTGAGGACATAATGGACTATATGAGAAGGAAGGGAGGGAGGAAGGATGAAAGGAAAGAAGGGAGGAAGAAAGAAAGAAGATAGCTACAAATCTCTTTGTCAGATTTCTGAAAAGAGAAAACATCACCTTACCATGCAGATAAGGAACTGGACCTGGCATGGGCCTTTGAAACCTCAAAACCCATCCACAGTGGCATACTTCTGCCAACAAGGCCACACCTACTTCAACAAGGCCACACCTCTTAATAGTGCCACTCTGTGGTGACCAAACATGCAGACCTGTGAGTCTATGGGGGGGGGGCATTCTTATTCAAACCACCACACTACCACAGTGGTTCCTCTTTTTAAAATTAAAAAGAGTTTATGTGTATGTAGTGTGATGTGGGATTTCATTGGTTAATAAAGAAACTGCCTTGGCCCATCTGATAGGGCAGAATTTAGATAGGCGGAGTAGCAGAACAGAATGCTGGGAGGAAGAGGAAGTGAGGCAGATGCCATGCCGCTCCTCTCCAGGGCAGATGCGATGAAGCAAGCCGCCAGGTTGTAAATAAGTCAGAGATGACCGAGAGCCTGAGTAATTGGTGAGAGCAGGTATAGCACTGTCAGGTAGGGAGGGCGGATAAGAGAAACCAATCTTAGAAGGTATCTTAGTCGATTCAGACAGCAGTGACAAACTACAGGCACCCAAGGGTCATACCTCACAGAAGGCTTATTGTGTGAGAACTTTATAAACACCAGAAACTTAACTGCCCATAGTAATGGGACATGGAGAGTCCAAGATCACAGGACCAGTGTTGGATCACGGACATTTTGCTATAAGATGAAGCTGCTTCAAAAGACCAGCTTGAGGGGATCCAGTTCCCCCTCCTCTATCCCCTAGAACAAAGCATCGGTGGTGCCTTGCCGTGACTACTTGGAGCACTTCAGTCTCCACAGGAAAGCAAGTTGAACTTCTGCTGCCTGGGATCAGGGAAACTTTAAAGCTTGGTCCTACTTAGTGACTACTCTGGCCATGTGCTATGAAGCTTGAGAAACCCCGCCTTGCTCTGGTTTTAAAAGTCCCATGGCAGCTGCCTATGGCCAGAGTGCTGGGTCTGTCCTGATGATCTCCAGCTTTAAGGCTGATCACCACTTCCTGAGGTCACAAGGCTCTCTCTCCTAACAAAGATCTTCAGGGCTAACCATTTGTCAGCTCTTTTACACAACTCACTTTTTTATTTTTATTTTTCTCTAATACATTATATCCTGACCACAGTTCCCTCCCTCCACTCTTCCCAGTCTCTCCTTGTACCTCCTCTATCTCACAGATATACTCCTTCATTCCCCCCCCCAAAAAAAAAGCAGGCCTCACAGGGATAGCAACCAAACACAGCATAATATATTGCAATAAGACTAGGCACAAACCCTCATATCAAGGATGGACAAAGCAAAGCAGTAAGAGGAAGGAAAAGGGTCCCAAAAGCAGGCCAGGGAGTCAGAGAAACCCCCCATTCCCACTGTTGGGTGTCACACAAGAACACCAAACTACACGAGCATAACATACATATATATATATATATATATATATATATATATATATATATATATCACACACACACACACACACACACACACACACACACACACACACACACACACCTTAGACCCATACAGGGTCCATGTTTGTTCCTTCAGTGTCTGTGAGCCCCTATGTGCCCTGCTTAGTTGGTTTTTTGTGCTGGGTTCTTGTGATGTCCTTGACCCCTGTGGCTCTTACAATTCTTCCTCCTCCCCACTTCTATGGGATTCCTCTGGCTCCACCTAGTGTTTGACTTGTGTCTCTACATCTGCTCCCATCAGTAGCTGGATGAAGCCTCTCTGTTGACAATTGGGCTAGGCATGATCTATGAGTGTAGCAGAATATTATTAGGGACCATTCCATTGACTGTTTTCTTCTTCCTTGCCAGTCATGTTTGGTTCTGTCATGATCTCTGGTTTATCCCACATCTGGGTCCTGGCCATCCAGGCAAGGCCATGTGCAACTCACTTCTTTTTAGCTACGATGACCTGCAGATTCAGGGAACAGCGAGTCCTCCCTGCTTTAGAATGGTGACCTCCTGCTGTGTCCTCCTGTGGCAGAATGAGGGGATTCCATAGAACAACCTTGGGTTCCCATGATGGATCCTTATGGTTAATTACTTCTCCTCAGTCATGTCCTGTTGGGACTCTTACATTACGCCTTAGGTTCCAAGCTGAGAATTAAAGGGAGAGAAGTCCTTAAGTTTGGCCAGTGTTGGCAGGATAAGCTTGTGAGGTGGAAAGATGAAACTATATGAAGAGTGACTGAAGTTGAGTTTTGAGAGTTAGGGACGGGGACTCTGCAGGTCTTCAAAAGTAATGGTTAGGAATTTGCCTCATTCAATTATTATTTCCCATTGACAATTTTATATATGGATATAATAAATCCTGGTCAACTGAGCCAGCGACCTAGGCCAGAGCAGGCCTGAGGCAGTGAACTCCACAGGAGCAGGACTGAGCCAGCAACCTGGGCTGGAGTGGGCCTGGGACAGTAAACTCCACTGGAGCAGGAGTGGATCCAGACCATGGACATTTGCAGAGGCAGGACTGAGCCAACAGCAGACATGAGGCAGTGAACTCCTTAGGAGCAGGTACAGGGGAGCAACTGCTGAGTGAGTGAGCCAGAGCCAGAGACTGCTGCAGGTCCAGGCCTGAATCTGGGGCCTTCGAGGGAGTAGATCTGAGATAGAACCCCTGTGGGTCTGGGCATGAGCCTGGGACCTCTGAGGGAGTAGGACTGAGCCAGGACCTCTGTGGGTCCAGGCATTGGTCTGGGATCTCTGAGGGAGTAGGCAGAAACCAGAAACCTCTGCAGGTCCGGGCATGAGTCTGGGACCTCTGAGGGAGGAGATCAGAGCCAGAGACCTTTACAAGACCAACCCCAAGCCAGAAGCAGATCCAGACCAGGGACATTTACAGAAACAGGTCTGAGCCAGCAACCTAAACCAGAGCAGGCCTGAGGCAGTAAACTCCATGGGAGTGGAGCAAACTGGGAGTTCTGAGTGACCTCCAGGAACACGGAGTGACCAACAGGGTAACTCGGACTGTGGCACTGACTGTACCATGAGGAACAACCATTTGAGTTTTCTCTCGGTTGGTGGCTCTAGTTTCTCTGACAAGGATGCCTTTAAACATTTCTTGGTAGATTCAAGCTTATTTCTTGTCCACATGTCTTAGCAAATGGAAAAGCCAAACCTAGCCGGAAGAGTGACTGCAGGCAGCAGTCCACCATCCAGGCTCCTTTTGTGTGGCTGTGCTTTCCAACAAATGCTCACCGATGCAGGGGAAAGCACATGAGGAAGCAGAGGTGCAAGGGTCTCAGGCGTCCTCACCTAACCCCATCTCCATCGCATCCCATTGGCTATATTAATTACAGAGACAACTGGGAAATGTGGTCTCTCTGTGCGCAGGCAGGAGAGACCTATGTTTTACGACTAAATAGCAACTTCTCACGTATCAACTTGTTTGTGCAGACATGTCCTTCCTATTTTGTATTCCTTTCTAGTAAAAGCGGCGCTTGAACCTTTCTTCCCTCAAAGTCATCCTTCTGCTTATGCAACGATCTGTCAATGCTCCTCTGAGGTCATTGTCCCCCCAGAGCTGCTCATGACGAGTGGTGCTATTTGAACTTACATTCCCACACGCTCAGCATGCAGGACCCAGAGGAGTGCTGCTTCATCTCCAGTTCTCATGGCTTTTCTGTAGGCACATTTCTTAGATCCTCTCTCAGAGATGGCTATCTCCTCTTCCAGCCAGGTCCCCAGTGTTCCTGCCTCCAGGGGTTAAGCATTGCAACATCTGGAGCACAGCCCTCAACACTGGATGGGTCTGGGCTGGAGTCCTGTTTCCTTTTCTTTTTGGTTTTTCAAGACAGGGTTTCTCTGTAGCTTTGGAGCCTGTCCTGGAACTCACTTTTGTAGACCTGGCTGGCCTTGAACTCACAGAGATCTGTCTGCGTCTGCCTCCCAAGTGCTGGGATTAAAGGTGTGTACCACCATAGCCCGGCTTCTGTTTCCTTTTCTTAGTAGCTGTGTAGCCCTTAGCAAATATCTTAACTTTTAAGATCATAGTTTCCACCTCTGTAAAATGGCGACACTAACAATAGTGACACAGGATTTCTGCAGAGTTGGTGAAATAACTGATTCAAAGTGCTTAGCATGGATCCTGGCTATGTGGCTAGTAGCGGGTGGCTGAGGATTATGAGCTATAATTAGCTTCTCTCCCAGCAAGCAGACCTATTCTGTTCTTTAGCAGAGTCTTGCTTCTTTCTTCTCTGCACATGTGCCCCACTTGCCACCACTCATGCTGCTGCTTCTCACCCCTCCATCAGAGTCCTTACTTGGCTTTGTCTTCCTAACTCAAAATGACACAGTTGTATTAGTGTGACACCTTGTC
>JABTXL010003145.1:1836335-1847512 GCA_025134845.1 Neodon shergylaensis | reverse complement strand
TGCATTGCTTTCTTTTTTCCTAATTGATTAGAGTTGGGTGCAGTTGAAAGATTATTGAAGCCAATGATACATCTTTTTCCTTATGAGCTATGATTTTTCCTTTCAAAAATTATTACATGTATTTATTTTTTGTCATGTGCGTGTAGGTCAGAGGGTATCTTGCAGGACTTGGTTCTCTCATTCTACCATGTGGGTCCCAAGGATTGAACTCAGGTGGTCAGGTTTGGCAGCAGGAGTCTTTATCCACAGAGTCATCTTGACAGTAGATTTTACTCTCTCTCTCTCTCTCTTTTTTTTAATGGGAGGATATTGACTTGGTAATGGGGTGGCGACTCAGCAGTGTGCCAGAGCTGATGTCCCTGTTCATCACTATCCAAGGGTCACCTGTGTGTGCCCTTCAGCTCTACATTTGGTGACACCGCCTTTGTGTTTTTGACCTGACCCTTTGGGAAGCTTCCAAATGCTAAGCCATGGCCCTGCATTAGACCAGTTGTTAAAGATTTATCAATATACCACCATTCTGGCTGTTGGAGAGGAACCGGGTCCAGTTGTTATTGAGGTTCAACTATAACAAATTAGTTTAACCAGTAAATCATCTTTAGTAATGATATTTCCTTTTTCTGTGCTCCAACACTTCTCTGAGTGTCTGACAGGGACAGCACTCAGATTTGGGTAAGAGACTGGGCACTAGAATACAGAATGATTGTTTCCATAATAACCTGGTAGGAACAGGGGGTGGGGAGGCATTCTGAAAACAGCACAGGTATAGGTTTAGTTTTCAAGTGTATTAGTTTAATTTCTGTTGTTGTGACAGATTTCTTGACAAGAAGCCACACAGAAGAAGAAAAGATTTATTTGGCTTAGAATTGCATTTCCTCATTTTGGGATGTCAAGGTAGGCACTCAAGTTACATCAGGTCCATAGTCAAGAGCAGAGAGAAAATAAGCATCTGTTTACTTACTTTCTCTCAGCTAGCTTCCTCTTTTCTTATTCTGCTCAGGACTCCTTGCCTAGGGAATGACGCTGCTCACAATGGGTTGTATCTTTCTAGATCAATTAACAATCAAGATGACCCTCCATAGATACACGTATAGGCTAACCTAATCTAGATAATTCCTCATTAAGATTCTCTTCCCAAGCTTTCTAGGTTGTGTTCAGTTGACAGTTAACTAGTACTTTACTAGTGAGTTTATTACTTTATCTTTTGACAGAGAAGATTCTTACTCAGTTGGTCTTAGATTGTGTCTGAGACTCTTCTGTGGTGTTTGTATTGTTGTGCAGATTTCATAATTGTGAGGGACAAGTGGGGGTGGGCACAGAGGTGTAAAATGGTGAGAATGTTCATCTTGGATGAAAGCCACCAGGGCACAGAGCATGCCTCTCTTTGTCCAGGTGCAGCCTTGCCACCTTGTGAAGTGAAGGAACACTGAAGCTGTAGAGGCAACAGAGTAGGGTTAAGCAAAGCTGGAATCAAACATTGTTTTTGGCACACGGCAGACCATCCCAGAGCCTCAGCATCTCTTCACAGAGGGTTGTGAAGGTGAAGGAAGACAAGAGATGCCACTCACAGAGGGGATTCATTTAGTCTCCCCAACCTTCTTAGGCTTTCTAGTCTGAGGCTGAAAACCCTTCTCAGTCAGCAAACCAGAAGCTGATTACAAACTACTCTTTTGTGAATTATAAAATCCACGGACTATCTTCATAAAATTGAAAGAACTGCAAAAATGGAGAAAAGAGATAATGAATGTATTCATGATCTTCTACCCCAGTGCTTCTCAACCTGTGAGTCGTGACCTCTTTGGGGGATCAAATGACCCTTTCACAGGAGTCACATAAGACCATCAGAAAACACAGATTCATAGCAGTAGCATAATTAGAGTTATGAAATAGCAATGAAAGTGATTTTATGGTTGGGGGTCACCAGAACACAAGGAACTGTCTTAAAGGCTACAGCATTAGGGAGGTTGAGAACAACTGTTCTACCCAGTGATAATGCAACTACCATTTTTACATATTTTCTGTTAGAGATTTGTAAATTTTTTTTGATATTTTGTACTTTGAAACAAAATGGGATTGTATTAACAGATTGCACTGAGCTCACTTTTCACTTTAGTAATTAGCCTACTCTCTGGCTTAATTTGTTTATGTAGAGATCACAATGTTTTTCATAGCTGCCCATTTAAAATGCTTTCTAAAGACTTGGCTGGAAACAAGATTTATGTCCTGAGTTCTGTTTACCCTGACTGGTGAATGCCCTTTCCTTTCTGGAACCTTCCACTTGGTTTCTTCTGGAGCCTGAGTTTCCCCATATACTTCTAGGAGATCTGGAATGAAGAAGGTCAACAATTCCCCTGCCCCCTTTTATTACTTAAAATAATACTAATCCAAATTCTCACTCCCTCCTCTTTT
Source organism: Neodon shergylaensis (assembly GCA_025134845.1). NCBI lineage: Eukaryota > Metazoa > Chordata > Mammalia > Rodentia > Cricetidae > Neodon > Neodon shergylaensis. The sequence goes on along the minus strand of JABTXL010003145.1, from coordinate 1,845,103 downwards.
CCCAGTCCCCTCCCTCTCCCTCCACAGACCCTCCCCCAATCCCTCCAACTTTAAGGGAGTGCCATGCACCCCACCCTGTGGAAAGTCCAAGGCCCTCCCTACTATGTCTAGGTTGAGCAAGGTTTATATCCAAGGAGAATTTGACGCTGTGGTAAGTAGGAAAGTTCCTTGAGGTGGAGCTTGTCTAGGGCTATGTAGACAATAGAATCAGCATACACTTCTCCGAGGGAGCCACTTCGACTCAACCATGAAAGATGTAGATTTCTTTCAACCTTCTGGAGTTATCTTTGGTGTCTCCCCTTTGATTTGGTACTGGGGCTGCAAGCATTACAAATGTATGTCCTTTAGACTCTGCTGTCCTTGCTCTAGATAAGCATCCTTAGTTTTTTTAAGCTGTTGCTCAAATGACCCAATTTAGCTTTTCAAAATTCTTCTCAATCACTTCTGAAGGATATATGTATATATTTAATTGGGTGCACAAAATGAAATATGACTCATGACTGGGATGCAAGGGCCCTTGTCCAGATGCTACAATTTTATCCATTCAGTAAAAGTAGAAAACTCTTTTATTTTTGGTTAAGTAAATCACATTGTGTCTTAATTGATCTTGCAGTCAAATCAATCATGGAAGTCATTTATGCATCTTGAAACTTTGGCCATGGAATTTTGGAAAGTAAATGAGAAAGCTACCATTCATTTTTAGTAAATTTAATCTTGTTTGTTTTTGACCTAATTCTTCAAGCCAGTCTAGAGCTCCTTATTTTCTGATTCTGACAGTGAATGTCTGTTGTTTCTTCAGTCATTTGTTGAGGTGGCTAGGAGGACTTGTGGGGGGAGAGATGGTGACGGCTTAGCCTGCAGTGGTAGGACTGGAAACAGAGAGGAAGATGAACTTCATGCACACTTGGATGTTAAGCTTGTGAGCAGGAGGGAGGAGAGAAGCCGAGGAACCAAGCGTAAAGTCTGGGTTTGGCACTTGAGTAACAAGTTTAGTTTGTGTTTAATTAAGTTTCTGAAATACAGCGTAAAAGTACTACATGATTTCATTTTAGTAAATTTTCTCCATTGAGAAGGATTTCTAGGATTGATTGTTTTATTTCTCTGAGTCACTGAACAATTTTTTGTTTGTTTTTTGAGACAGGGTTACTTTATGTAAGAGCTCGGACTGTCCTGAAACTCCCTATATAGACCAGGTTGATCTTGAATTCATAGAGATCTGCCTGTCTCTGCCTCCTGAGTGCTGGGATCAAAAATGTGCAACACTACCGCCTGGTCCTAAACAAACTTCTTTTTTTTTTAAATTATTTATTTTTTAAAATTGTTTTTATTGAGCTATATTTTTTCTCCACTTCTCTCCCTTCCTCTCCCCTCCCCTTCTACCCTCTCCTGTGGTTCCCATGCTCCCAATTTACTCAGGAGATCTTGTCTTTTTCTACTTCCCATGTAGAATAAATCCATGTATGTCTCTCTTAGGGTACTCTTTGTTATCTAGGTTCTCTGGGATTGCGAATTGTAGGCTGATTTTCTTTGCTTTATGTCTAAAAGCCATTTATGAGTGAGTGCATATTATATTTGTCTTTCTGGATCTGGGTTACCTCACTCAATATGATGTTATCTAGATCCATCCATTTGTCCACAAATTTCAAGATGTCATTATTTTTTCTGCTGTGTAGTACTCCACTGTGTAAATATACCACATTTTCCTTATCCATTTTTCAGTTGAGGAAAATTTAAGCTGTTTCCAGGTTCTGGCTTTGACAAATAATGCTGCTATGAACATAGGTGAGCACATGTTCATGTGGTATGATTGAGCATCCTTTGGTTATATACCCAAAAGTGGTATTGCTGGGTCTTGATGTAGGTTGCTTCTCATTTTCTGAGAAATCGCCACACTGACATCCAAAGGGGTTGTAATAGCTTGCACTCCCACCAGCAATGCAGAAGTGTTCACTCTTCCCCACAACCTCTCCAGCATAAGTTGTCATCAATGTTTTTGATCTTGGCCATTCTCACAGGTGTAAGATGGAATCTCAGAGTTGTTGTGATTTGCATTTCTCTGATGGCTAAGGATGTTGAACATTTTCTTAAGTGTCTTTCAGCCATTTTAGATTCCTTTGTTGAGAGTTCTCTGTTTAGGTCTCTACCCCATTTTTTTTTTATTGGATTATTTGTTCTTTTGATGACCAGTTTCTTGAGCTCTTTGTATATTTTTGGAGATCAGAACTCTGTCTGATGTGGGGTTGGTGAAGATCTTTTCCATTCTGTAGGCTGCTGTTTTGTCTTGTTGACCATGTCCTGTGCTTTACAGAAGCTTCTCAGTTTCAGGAGGGTCCCATTTATTAATTGTTTCTCTCAGTGTCTGTGCTGTTGGGGTTATATTTAGGAAGCGGTCTCCTGGGCCAATGTGCTGAACAAAGTTCTTAATCTCTCCTAATTTTGGTATCTTCTTCCCACCAATAGTGAGCGGGATACACTAGGCCAGAGATACTTGTTTGACAATATGCTTCAAATAGGGAGGAAAGCCTTTCAAAAATAATGTGCCTGGCTTGGGAGCAGCATCTCATCAACTGGAATGCCTAGGTTTGAACAAATATCAGGAGTAATTCCCTCAGTGACCCCAGTGCATATTTTAGCTACAAATCCCTGCACACAGTAGGTATCTGTATCTTTTTCTTCCTGTCTGTAACAGGACCAGCATGATGCCACTTAACTGATGTAGGGGATGACTAAGTAGGGAATGTATTTGTGAAGGAAAATTATTTTTCTCGGCGAGATTATAGTAATTACCTTTTCTCTCTGCTTCCTCAAGTGCTGAGTGTTAATGTTAGTATTTGAGAGCAATAAAGAGGAGTCTGGAAAGATGAGCTCTTGATTATTGGCAGTAAAACAAGATGTGGAGAACGAGGTGTGGAATGGCGCAGGCATTTTGATTTGAAACCAGACTTCAGAAACCAGCCTGCAGTCCCTGAGAAAGGGAAAGTTCAGAGGTGACCCCGCTGAGCTACACACCTTTCCGATGGGAACAGAAATGAAAGATGCTCTCAGTCTCTTTCAGCTTTTATCAAATACAGGTACCAGAGGGTCTGATCCCAGCTGCTGGAGGATTGAGCCCTGAGGAGCTGCAGGTGAGAGGGCGATGCATGAGCAGTTAATCTTTGGAACACACTTGTAGAAGGGAGAGGGGGTCAGCGCAAAGGCTTCGGAAAGAGATTTCATATTCAGAGAACAGAACACAGGTGCGTTTTTGGATACTATTTGCTTGCTAGATACAGCCTTTAGTTTGATGCTAGATGCTGGCCAAGTTATTTTCTGTGTAATCTTGACATAGAGAAGGAAAAGCGTTTTAGATAGCTATTGCATCCAGGGATTTGAGCTGGGAATAATTCCATGGTATTCTCCAGACATTTATTTATACTAGGATTCTACTTCTTGAGATTTTGCTTCTAAGCTGGTCACGTTGATCTAAAAAGAGTCCCCAGCCTCATTTCTTACACTCTGCCAATCAAGGATCTCTGGTTCAGTGTCCTCCACCCCCAATACTGGAGGAAGAGAGCAAGGCTAAGAAAGGCGTCTGTCTGTGTCCTAACTATTGTGAATAGAGCAGCATCAGACGTGCATGAGCAAGTAGCCCTGTGATGGATGTAAAGTCCTTTGCAGAGAAGTGAAACAATCACCTTGGGAGTCGTGTTCACTTGAGACGTATCCTAAAACCAGGCCATCTGATCTCTTTATGCTGTAGTCCAGAGACTCTGCATTAAGCAGTTAGCCACCAACTTGTAATATATATATGTATATATATTATATTTTATATAAAATATATATCCAGAAAGAGAGCTGAGTGAAGAATAAACAGTGAGATTCATATAACCTGTATTCTATTATGTGAATTAAAATGCCATGTACAATTATGCATTTCATAAACCCTCATGCACTTTCTTTTAAAAAAGATCTACCTAAAACATCTTAGCCTGGCTGCCTATTGGAAAAAAGGGTATTGGATAACTGTCTGCATGAAAAACACGTTAAGAGAAAGCGTTTGACTCGACTGGTGACAAGTATATGCTGTGAATTGATGTATGGAGTTTCTCACAAAGTGTTTTAAAAGATGACTCTACAGTGAAAAGTAAAAGGATATAGAAAATGTAGAACATGTGTATGTTCCATGAAATTGTCTCCATAGACTTGTGTTTTAAACACTTGGTCCCCAGCTTGTGGTACTGTTTTGAGGGCCATGGAGCCTGTAGGATTTGGAAACAGGTTGTTGCAGGAGAGCTTTGAAGGTTGTTGCTTTTTTTTTAAAAAAAGATTGATTTTATTTTAAATTATGTGGATGTGCATATGCTCATGACTGCAGGTGCCTTTGAAGGCCAGAAGAGGGCGACAAATGCCCTGGAGCTGGACTGTGCAGGTGGTTTTGAGCCACCTGATGTGGCTGCTGGGACTGAACTGAGTTCTCTGCAAGAGCAGTCCATAGGCTTGATCATTGAACCATCTTTCCAGGCTGCTTTAAAGGTACTATTCTCCTGCATTCTGCCTGTCTTTATTTTGTTTTTGGTCTACGGCATGTGAGCAAGCCTCCATCGTACATCCCTGCCTTGATCACTGAACCATCTTTCCAGGCTGTTTTAAAGGTGCTGTTCTCCTGCATTCTGCTTGTCTTTATTTTTGGTCTGCGGAGCGTGAGCAAGCCTCCATCGTACATCCCTGATGTCATGTGCTCCACATGCCTTCCCTACTGTTCTGGTCTGAAACCTTTGGCATCGTGAGCCTAAAAACATCTTGCCTCTTTCAAGTAGTTCCTGTCATGTATTTTGGTCATCACGACAAGTTATTCATATAATATATAATGCTATATCATCATGATATAAGTGGAACAAAAGTCTGACACTTTTTTTAAAAAAATATTTATTATGTATACAATATTCTGTCTGTGTGTATGCCTGCAGGCCAGAAGAGGGCACCAGACCCCATTACAGATGGTTGTGAGCCACCATGTGGTTGCTGGGAATTGAACTCAGGACCTTTGGAAGAGCAGGCAATGCTCTTAACCTCTGAGCCATCTCTCCAGCCCCAAGTCTGACACTTTTAACATCTTTAAAGTATTATGTTAAGGGAGTAAACCACTCACAAAAGAGCAGTTTCTGTATGAGTCTATTCATACAGAACACAGTTGCTCCCTCCTTCCTTACCTTCAAGGGGCACGTTGCAGCGACCCTCCCTGATGACTGAAGTGGCAGATTGTACCAAGCCTGCTTTACTCTGTTTTACTCCCTGTACATGTTCAATTTATAGGTTAAACACCGTGAGAGATTAACAATAACATCTAGCAATGAACAAAACAATAATAATACACTACAATAAAATGATAGGAAAATAGGTTGGCTTTCTGCCTTTCTGGAGTAGCATGGTTCCTTTTTGTACAGCGTCTGGTTGACTGCAGGTAACAGAACCTGCAGACAGTGAAGCTGCAGTGAGGGGCACTGTTGTGCTGAGGGTATGGAAAATGCATTGGAAAAAGGCACAGAAAGTTAACCAGAGACCCAGGCCTGAGGTAGTGGGGAGGTGATGATGGATGCTGAAAAAATTTCAGTTTGAGGTAATAAAAAAATTTGAGGAATAGATACTGGTATTAATTGTAAAACATTTTAAATATAATTAACACACCATAATTGTATACTTAAACTTGTTATCAACATTAATATTATTAATATACCAAGCCCTGTTTGATTTTACATTTCAGTGGGTTACCCTGCATGGTGTATTATATCTCAATTAAAAATTGTGCAAACATAGCTGGGCATAGTGGCACATGCCTTTAATCCCAACACTTGGGAGGCAGAGCAGGCAGATCTTGGTGATTTCCAGGACAGCCTGGGCTACATAATGGAAAGACCTTGTCTCAGAAACAAAAGTTGAAAGAAAAATAGTTAAAAAAAAAAAAGAAAAGAAAATTTACAAACACCATTTTTTCTTTGCCTTTTAGTATTTTTTGGGAAAAATGGAACTCCAGAGATAGGGAGCATGATAGTGGTGGCCACTCTCTGAAGTACTGTGGGTATTCAGGGTAAGGTTCTGTTCTGTGTTTGGCACTTTGGGCATCATGACATTTTTCTGTTAATGCAGTGGTTCTCAAGCTTACTCATGCTGTGACCCTTTAATGCAGTTCTTCATGTTGTGGTGACCCTTCAACCATGAAATTATTTTCATTCTTACTTCATAAGTGTAATCTTGTTACTGTTAAGAATTATAAGTATCTGATAGGCAGGATATCTGATATGTGACTGTTTTAGGGTTTCTATTTCTTATAAAAGAAAACATTACTGTGGTGGCTCACTCATAGTTCAGAGGTTCAGCCCATTATCATCATAGTGAAGAGCATGGTGGCGTGCAGACAGACATGGTGCTGAAGAAGGAGCTGCTCCATGTTGATATGCAGGCTACAGGAAGTGGTCTGAGTATCACAATGAGCAAAGCTTGAGCATATAAGAGTCCTCAGAGTCCACCTCCAAGGTGTCATACTTCCTCCAACAAGGCCATACCTACTCCAGCAAAGCCATACCTTTGAATAGTGTACTCCCTTTGGGGGCCATTTTCTTTCAGACTACCACAGTGACCCCCAAAGATATTGTGACCCACAGGCTGAGAACCGCTGTGCTAATTTAATGATCTGACACATTTTGGGAACTAGAGATTTCTCATACAATTATAGCTGTTTTTAAGTGATTGAATTTGGTATCTACTCAGCATGGGATACCACTGTCCATGTTATTGGATGGAAGTGTGAGCAGATCTATTCACCTTCCAGGTCAGCTTCCACCAGGTAAACTCTGGCGTGAGGATGGCATTGATATGTACAATTTTTGAGTTTTACATGCAATAAGAATGTTAAAAAAAAGCAACTGAAAAGGGATGTGCACTCAAGAAGTTTCCCATTAATGATGCTGACATTTCAGAACCCCTCTAATTTCCCCCCACTTCCTAGGGACAATCCTAAAAGAAAGTTGAGAAGATAAACACTATTACTTTGTGTCAGACTCCTACTCTTCAGAGACTAGGAAGGGCAGTTGATAACTTTTCTTTTTTTTTTTTTTTTTAAATTGGCAAGGGAAAGTCCCAAGTGGATTCTTTCATCCCTGAAAATAAGTTTTGATTTGTGAAGATTGAGACCCGTTCCTCCTTCGTTTAGACTCTTTTCACCCAATAGCTCCCTATCTCACAGAGGCTCATCTTCTAGTGTGGGATATGAGGGTGAGAACTGCCATTCTTAGTGACTGACAGAAGAAAGAGCATTTGTCCTTTTGCCTGTCTCAGTGATAAGCAAGTGGCCCTGCTAGTACTGGTCATTTGCATGCATAGTGAACCATTTCATTAAGAATTTCATTAAGATGGTAATGTTTAATGTTTCCTGGGAAAAATGAGTTTTTGGCTTGTTCAATTATATAATTAAAGTTGGAGAATTAGGGGAGATTGCAAACTGCTTGCATAATATAGGCCAGTGTAATGATAAAACTTGTAAATAAGTTCAAAAGTGTCATTCTGGCTAGATCATGCTGCTGCCTCACATAGGGAGAATGGGGGCATGGAAAATGTGGGCACAAGCCCAGTCAAGTTTAACTCTGGCATCTGAGCTTCTTGCTCTTTAGAGTCTCAAAGGAAGATGGGCAGCAGAACAGAGAGTTGTGGACTTACTGGTCAGGTTCTAGAAAGTTCTTAGAATCCACTTCTCATTTCTCTATTTAATTAACTACTTAATAGTTTTTTTGTATTATTCATGTATTCACATGTGTGCATATATGAATATGTGTATATATATGTGTGCACGCTTGTGGCAACCAGAGGTCAGTGGATGTTGGGTGCATTCCCCGGTTACTCTCTACTTTACTTTTTTTTTTTTGGTTTTTTGAGACAGGGTTTCTCTGTGGCTTTGGAGCCTGTCCTGGAACTAGCTCTTGTAGACCAGGCTGGTCTCGAACTCACAGAGATCCGCCTGCCTCTGCCTCCCGAGTGCTGGGATTAAAGGCGTGCGCCACCATCGCCCGGCTACTTTACTTTTTGAGACAGGGTTTCTCCTCTCATTGAGTCTGTAGCTCCCTAATTTGGCAAGACTAGCTGACTAGTGAGTTCCTGGGATCTGCTTATCTCTGCCTACCCAGTTTTGGTGTTCTTGGTGCATGCTGCCATTCTTTCCTTTTGTATGTGGGATCCAGACTGAGGTGCATAAGTCTGTACAGCAAGCAACTTATTAACCGATTCACGTCCCCTGACTGAATTCACGTCCTTCTCACTTTCAGTATAGGCAGAGACTTTCCATATAGGAAGAAAACCCAGTGGTCCATATGATTTCTTAGCTAGGCTAACAACCAAAAGTATAAGAAAAAAAAACCCTTCACAAGTGTATCCAGACGTTTGGGTTTCAGTTAATTCCAGATGTAGTGACATTGACAACCAAGAACAGCCATCACGGACACTTACTACCAAGCCTACTGACCTGAGTTTGATCCCTGAAACCCCCAGGGTGAAAGGAGAGAAATTACTTTGGAAAGTTGTTCTCTGACTTCTGTATTAATGCCTACCCCTAACCTAGCAAATAAACAGACAGAATGTCATAAGAATATTTTTATTAATTTGCTGAGAATTTTATATAATATATTTTGATCATATTCAATCCCCCAACTCTTCCTAGATCCACCCTACTTCTGTAACTCCAAGCTTCATGTCATTTATCTATCTATCTATCTATCTATCTATCTATCTATCTATCTATCTAT
>JABTXL010003145.1:1814329-1834175 GCA_025134845.1 Neodon shergylaensis | reverse complement strand
CTTCCTTAAGATTTCTGCCTCCTCCCCGCCACCACCTCCCATTTTCCTCCCCCCGATCAAGTCCCCCTCCCTCGTCAGCCCAAAGAGCAGTCAGGGTTCCCTGCCCTGTGGGAAGTTCAAGGACCGCCCACCTCCATCCAGGTCTAGTAAGGTGAGCATCCAAACTGCCTAGGCTCCCACAAAGTCAGTACGTTCAGTAGGATAAAAAATCCATTGCCATTATTCTTGAGTTCTCAGTAGTCCTCATTGTCCGCTATGTTCAGCGAGTCCGATTTTATCCCATGATTTTTCAGACCCCGGGCCAGCTGGCCTTGGTGAGTTCCCGATAGAACATCCCATTGTCTCAGTGTGTGGGTGCACCCCTCGCGGTCCTGAGTTCCTTGCTCGTGCTCTCCATCTGCTCCTGATTTGGACCTTGAGATTTCAGTCCGGTGCTCCAATGTGGGTCTTTGTGGAGGACACTTTCTACCCCCATATCCAAGACAATTTTAGGGATGAGATAAAGTATAAAAATATTATGAATTATAACGGGAATAACATGCATTGTTGCTTATAATAAGTATATATTAGGTACATGTATCTATTTTACTCTTCTCCCCTTATTTCGGAGGATATTTTTTCTCTGCTAGAAGGAATTTGTTGCTTTTCCCTAATAAAATGTTTATTTTGAAATGAAAATTATTTGGTCTTACAGAGATGGTTCAGGGGAGTTTAAGTACCAGCACTTGTGTTGAGTGACTTAAAACCACTGTAACTCCAGTGTCTTAGGTTTCCTATTGCTATAAAGAGACACCACGACTACGGCAACTCTTATAAAAGAAACATTTAATTGGGGTGAATTGCTTCCAATTTCAGAGGTCCAGTCCATTGTCATCATGATGGGGAGCATGGCAGTGTGCAGGCAGAGGCGGTGCTGGAGTAGTAGCTGAGAGACCTACATCTTGCAGACAACAAGAAGTCAACTGTGATACTGAGCAAAGTTTAAGCAAAGGAGACCTCAAAGTTCACCTCAAGAGTGACACACTTCCTCCAACAAGGCCATAGCTACTTCAGCAAAGCCATACCTTCTAATAGTGCCACTTTCTTTGGGATTATGGGGACCAATTACATTCAAACTGCCGTATCTAGCTCCAGGGTATCTGCCATCCTCATCTGGATGTAGCATGAATTTTAATTGGTCTTAAAAATAAAAACTTGGAGTCAGATATTAGGGGGGTGAAAGCTGAAAGATTAGAGAAGCAGAACAGCCAGCCACTAGAGTTCTTACCTCTACAAAATCCTCAGTCTGAAAAGGGACTGAGTGCCTGTCTCCTCCTGCCTTATATTTCTCTCTTCACCTATCCATATCATTTCCTGTCTGTCTGTACAGACCTCCACACCTCTGTGATTAACTAGTGACTATCTCTACTCCCTGATCTTCAGGCAAGCTTTATTTGTTAGAGTACAAAAAGATATCACCACATCTGGACTCTGTAGGCAACAGTGCTCACAAGGGCACATAGCCACACATAGTTCCCTCCCCCCACTAAACTAAAATAAGTCTTTAGAAGCAAATTGCAATGTGCTAAGCTCAACACTAGTCATGAAAATCTGGAGTCCCTGTTCTGGTTCCAAGCTCTGATCCATGGGTTCTGTCCCAGACCCCTAAGCAAACTCCCGAAGAAGCCATTATTTCACAGTCCAACCTCCTTGCTTCCTTTCTCTTCCTTCCTACCCTCAATCAGGTCAAAGCATACATTCTGATGTGTAATGCACCATTCTCAGAGACAATGAAGCCACCAGAGTGACTCCAAGATTATAGGGTCATCTCTGGCTCTCTTTGCTGCTAATGTAGTAAAATTGTGCAGCTAATGTTTGTAAAGAGTGGAGGCCCCGGGTATTTTTACTAAGACAGGGAAAAGGAGAAGCATTCTTTCTACATGTTTCTTTAGGGACTTATTCTATGCCTGATAGGATAAAATTCTGAGCACAGAATTTTAGAATTTAATAATTCCTTTAATAATACCCTGTCAAATGTAAAAGTAAGAAAGTGAAGCCCACTGACCGCTCACAAGCCTGCCATGCTGATGCCTTAGTTAGAATACAGGTAACATTCCTGTTCCCATGAGGCAGACTTAGGCAGGTGGTGTCAGAATTTATCCATTTCTGGTTAAGCCGTAGAGATACGTGGGGAAGCAAAATAGGTCTAGGGGAGCAGCAAGGAATTTGGCACAGCATCCAAAAAATGTATTAAAAAATGCATAATGAACCCAAGGTGTTACAGGTGATGTCTTCCTGTGTTGCATCATGCGACTTTACTGCAGCTTTGGTTTTGACCATGCATGTGTGTGTATGTGTGCACATGAGCACACACATACACACACACACGCACAATGTATTGTGCATGCTGTCATTCCATACGACACCAAAACACCTGGGCATACATTTTAGACTATTATAGGTCATGAATTAAAACTCTTCTACTGTGTGTGGTTCCTGTTCTTATAAAAACATAGTGGTTTAATTACTGAAAACATTTTGAGTATTTCCCACTATTGGTACTCAGCATGTATCATATTGGTCACCTTTGGATTGTATGCTTAGAATGCTTGACTTAAAAATTTTCTGTTTGAGAAGAGACCAAATGAGAGAATGACCATACTGAAGACTCATTAAGCCCTCCATAGGAAATCAGAAGGAGTTTTTGTAGTATCTGGTCAATCCCACATGGGTCATGAGTGGGAAGACAGAATCCACATCTCACATTTGAAGCAAGTAAGGGCAGAGTGGGAGAAGACCAAGTGAGGAAAGTTTTGGATATCGGGGTAGAGATGTGCTGAATCAGTTGTTTTCATTGTTCAGGTAGGTATCATGTCTATGGTTTGCACATTCCATGTTTTCACTGACTGGACTTCCATTTGTGGCTGATCGCCTAAAGGATGAGTTTCACAGGAGCTGACCCATGAGGTAGCCAGAGGATAGCATTTGAGGATGTGTAGGTCAAAACAGAAAAGAGGGTGAAAATCATTTGGAATTTCCCATGAGTAGGTGTAGCGTGGTGTCTTGAGGGATATTCAGGGTTTCCTCCAGTTTCAGTGCTATGGTTAAAGAGCTGGTTTTAGCTCAGCACAGTGGTACAGGACTGTAGTCTCAGCTACTCAGGAGGCTGAAGCAGGGGGATCAACGGCATTCAGGAGCTACAAGGGCAGCCAGGTGGCATAGCTGTTCTCTATCTAAAAATCAAAGTTGATTTTGTAGTAAAATGATTTGGGCAATATTCCTGGCACTCTGCTGCTTCCCTGTTTTTGACTTTGTGTTTCTGGCACACAGTCAAGGCTTAGAAAATTCACTTTTTTCTTTTCTTCCCCCCTCCATCACCACCACCACCGCCACCACCATCATAACCACCATCACCATTACCTGTGTGGAGGTTGCTGCACTGACAGGGTAAATAGTTGGAGAAAGGATTTTTAACAAAGTTTTTCAAGATTTCATTTTTTTTAGAGAGAGAGGAGGGAGGGAGGGAAAGAGAGAGAGAGAGAGAGAGAGAGAGAGAGAGAGAGAGAGAGAGAAGAGAATAGACTCTTCAAGAGCTCGTTTTTTTCAATTAAAAATTCTCTGGGCCTGTGCTTCTTGATATGTGGTGGTGACGTTTATGTTGGGGCCATTTCACAAGAGGGTGTTCTCCTTTGACCCCTGCAAGCATTCTACAATGTCAACATTGGTACTCTTCCTTTATAGATGGGAACACAAAGGCCCGGAAGATCCAGGTATCTTGTTTCTGACGACTTAGGATATGGCAGAGCCATGATTGAAACATTACCTGCCACTCCAAGCTTGATGTTCTTTCTTTCTTTTTAAAAACTTAGTAGGGGGCTAGAGAGATGGCTCAGAGGTTAAGAGCATTGGCTGCTCTTCCAGAGGTCCAGAGTTCAATTTCCAGCAACCACATGATGGCTCAAACCATCTGTAATGAGATCTGGTGCCCTCTTCTGGCCTGCAAGTATACGTGCAAGCAGAACACTGTATATGTAATAAATAAATAAATCTTAAAAAAATAAACTTAGTAGGAAAGCTTCATTTTATTTATTTGAGTTTGTTTTATTTAAAAGAAATATGATTACTGTACTCTTAGGGTTTCTATTGCTGTGATGAAGCACCCTGACCGAAAAAAACAAGTTGGGGAGGGAAGGGTTTATTTGACTTACACTTCCATGTCACTGTTCATCATTGAAGGAAGTCAAGACAGGAACTCATTCAGTTCAGGGATCTGAAGGCTGGAGCTCATGCAGAGGTCATGCAAGGGTACTGTTTACGGACTTGCCTCTCATGGTTTGCTTAGCTCATTTTCTTATAGAACCCAGGGTCACAGACCAGGGATGGCACCACCACAAAGGGCTGGGTCCTCCACCTTCAATCACTAATTAAGAAAATGCCTTACAGGCTTGCCTACAGCCTGATCTTAGGGAGGCATTTTCTCAGTTGAGTTTCCTTCCTCTTAGATGATTTTAGCTTGTGTCAAGTTGACATAAAACTATACAGCACATGTAGCAAGTGAAAATTCCAAAAGATATATAAAGCTAACATATTACTCCAATATCCCCTTTAATATCATAATTATAAGCATAAAGTCCCACCTGTCTCACCCCAACTGCTGCAGTATCCAGTGTTATTGACACAGACTATATCTCTCCACATGGTTCTCCAGACTCCTATTAGCATAAAGATATATATTAGAGTAGCATCCACAATTGATCAGTTCTCTTTAAAGGGCTGGCCACTGGCAGTTGGACCATACCCCAGTGAGTATATGTGCAATACAAATTGGGCCTTTTTTTCCTTTTTTTGCTGGGGCAGATGTCACAACGGCAGGGGTGTGTGGACCTGAGAGGACTGGGAAGTAAGTGTGATTGGGGTGCATGATATGAAATTCCCAAATAATCAATAAAAATTTCATGTTGGAAAAAATTAAAATATATTTATGAATGTCTGCATGTGCACATTGGACATTAGAGAATAAATTGCAATAGTTGATTCTCTCTGCCACGTGGGGTGCAGGGACCAAGCTCAGCTTGTTTGGTCTAGTGGCAGTTTCCTTTACCCACTGAGCCATCTCATTGGCCCTTGGATCACAGTATTACTTGCTTGGCAATTTCCTTTTATCCTTCAACAATACTTCACAAAGATTTTCCTGGAATAATCGATATACATCTAACTTATTTGACCTTTTATAATATCTTCATAGTCTATTAAGGTGTGGATGGGATTTATAATTTATGTATCCAGTTCTTTATTAACTGGTGTTGGGGTTGTTCAAAGTTTAATTTTATTGTTTATTTATAAGTGGCTTTTAGACATAAAGCAAAAGAAAATTCAGAGTACAATTCACAATCCCAGAGAAGCTAGCCAACAATGAGGACCCTAAGAGAGACATGGATCTAATCTACACGGGAAGTAGAAAAAGACAAGATTTCCTGAGTCAATTGGGAGCATGGGAGCCATGGGAGAGGGTAGAAGGGGAGGGGAGAGGAAGTGAGGGGAATGGAGAAAAATATATAGCTCAATAAAATCGATTTTAAAAATTAAGAAAAAATTAAAAAAAGAAATGCAGAGAATAACCTAAAACCTGAAACTTTAATAAATTATGTGGTTACAGAATAGGAGAAAAAACTCCATGTTCACCCATTTGTATTGTGCATACACACACACACACACACACACACACACACACACACAAAATGTTTCTAGTTTCTGGCTACTATGAATAAAAGCCACAATGAACAGGGTCTAGCAAGTGTCCTTGTGGTAGGATGAAGTGTCCTTTGGCTATATGCCCAAGAGTGGTATAGCTGACTTTGAGGTAGATGGACTCTCAACTCCGAGGTTTCACCATATTGATTTCCATAGTGGCTGTATAAGGTTACACCCACCAGCATTGCAAGAGTGATCCCCTTGCTCTACATCCTCAACAGCATGAACTTTCCCTTGTATTATTGATCTTCGCCATTCTGACAGGTAAAATAGAACCTCAAAGTAGTTTTGATTTGCATTTCCCTGATGGTCAAAGATCTCGAACATTTCTTTAAGTGTTTCTCAGCCTTTTAAGTTTCCTCTATTGAGAATTCTTTGTTCAGATCTGTACTCCATTTTAAAATTAGATTATTTGGTATGTTTATGTCTAGTTTCTTGAGTTCTTTGTATATTTTGAGTATCAGTCCTATGTCAGATGTGGAATTGCCGAAAATCTTTTCCCATTATGTCGGCTGCTGCTTTGTCCAATTGACAGTGTTCTTTGCCTTACAGAAGCTTTTAAGTTTCATGAGGTCCCATTTATTGATTGTTAATCTTAGAGCCTGTGCTATTGGTGTTCTGTCTAGAAAATTGTTTCCTGTGCCAATGTGTTCAAGGCTATTCCCCAGTTTCTCTTCTGTCAGGTTCAGTGTAACTTTTTTTTATTGAGGTATTTGATCCACTTGGACTTGAGTTTTGTGTAGGGTGATAGACATGAATGTAGTTTTGTTCTTCTACACGTCAACATCCCTTTATACTAGCATCATTTGTTGAAGATGATGTATTTTTACAGTGTGTATTTCTTTTTTATGGTATGTATTTATAAAAAATCTGGTGTCTATATATGTATGGATTTATTTCTGGGTCTGTAATTTGATTCCATTGATCAACATTCCTGTTTTATGCTAATATCAAGTGATTTTTATTATTGTAGCTCTGTAGTACAACATGAAATTGGGAATGGTGAAGTCCCCAACAGTTCTTTCATTGCTTAAGGTTATTTCAGTTATTCTGAGTTTTTGTTTTTCCATTTGCAGTTGAGAGTTGAAGAATAGATAGTATTTAGCAGAAAAGGGGAAATAGTGTGGGAAGTCCTTCTGTCTATGTTTTGCTTTTATTGGTTAATGAATAAGGCTGCTTTCAGCCAATGGCATAACAGAGTAAAACTAGGTGGGAAAAACTAAACTGAATACTGAGAGAAATAAGGCAGAATCAGGAGAAGCCATGTAGTTACCACCAAAGACAAGCATGCTAGAACTTTGCCGGTAGGCCATGAGCCTCATGGTAAAATATGAAATAATAGAAATGGGTTAATTTAAGATATAAGAGTTAGCTAGCAATACACTTAAGTAATTTACCAAGCTGTGATTCAAATAATATAGTTTCCGTGTGATTATTTCAAGTCAGGGTGGTCAGGAAACAAACTAGTGGCCTCCCTCAACAGAGAATTGTCATTTCAAGGTCTATAAGGAATTTGTTTGAATTTTTATGGAGATTGCATTGAATCTGTAGATTGATTTTGGTAAGATGGCCATTTTTAATCCTACCAATCAATGAACATGGAAGATATTTTCATCTTCTGTTACCTTCTTCAATTTCTTCAAAGACTTGAAGTTTTTTTTTTTTTTTACAATTCTTTTACTTGCTTGATTAGAGTTACTCCATAATATTTTATATTATTTAAGGTAATTGTGAAAGATGTTGTTTCCCTAGTTTTTTTCTCTGTTCATCTGTCATATATTTAGGAATGCTACTGATTTTTTTCGAGTTAATCTTGCATCTAGCTACTTTGCTGAAAATGTTTGTTAGCTTTAAGAGTTTCCTGGTGGAATTATTTTGGTTGTGTATATATACTATCATATCATCGGCAAATAATGATTCTTTGACTTCCTCTTTTCCAATTTGTATCCCCTTGATTTTCTTTAGTTGTCTTATTGCTCTAGTTAGAACTTCAAGTATTATATTGAATAGATATGGAGAGAGTAGACAGCCTCGTGTTCCCGATTTCAGTGGAATTGCTTTGAGTTTCTCTCCATTTAATTTGATGTTAGCTGTAGATTTGCTGTAAATTGCCTTTATTATGTTTACATACTTCCCTTGTATCCCTAGTCTCTCCAAGACTTTTATCATGAAGGAGTATCAGATTTTGTCAAAGGAGTTTTACAGTTT
Organism: Neodon shergylaensis; assembly: GCA_025134845.1. Classification (NCBI taxonomy): domain Eukaryota; kingdom Metazoa; phylum Chordata; class Mammalia; order Rodentia; family Cricetidae; genus Neodon; species Neodon shergylaensis. The sequence continues at coordinate 1,826,237 of JABTXL010003145.1, read as the reverse complement.
CTAATGAGATTATTATGAAAGAGTTCTTTTTCTTTCAGTTTGTTTATAGAGTGGATCACATTGATTGATTTTTACATGTTGAATGATTCCTATATCTCGGGGATGAAGCCTTTTTGACCATGGTGGATGATCTTTTTGATATGTTCTTGGATTTAGTTTGTGAATATTTTATTGAATATTTTTCTATCTATATTCATAAATGTAATGGGTCTGTAATTATCTTTCTTTGTTGAATCTTTGTATGGTTTGGGTATCAGAGTGACTGTGGCTGCATAAAATAAATTTGGCAATGTTCTTTCTGTTTATGTTTTGTGAAATAATTTGAGAAGTATTTGTGTTAGCTCTTCTTTGAAAGTCTCTGCAATATGGTGGTCTCAGAGTAGTAGGATGACTTACATGGTAAATGTCTTTCCTTCAGCCAAGACTGCTGGATGTGAGTGTTTAAGAGGTTAGGTAGCTATCACATGACCTTGAGCCTCCCCTGCTATATTTAGGAGCTGACTTGATTAAATATAGTTCAGGATTTAAGGAAGGGTATATATGAAAGAATTAGTATGTCTCTGTATGTTGGTCATGGTGTACCCCATTTGTATTTTTGTGTTTCAAACAGAGTCTTATTACTCCTTGCTCTTCCTCCCCCATGCTGATAGTGGGAACCTTTGGAGGCTGGTAAGAGGATAGCAGCTGATTTATGCATCACAGTCTCCCACATTTTTTGGTTTAGAAGTTGAAAAAAATATCCTCAGATAGCTTTATCTACAGGATTTTCTTCAAATGTGACTGTCTAGAATTTTCCTCAATTCAGCCATTGGCAAAAAGAATACAACCAATATTGATTACCTTAGCCTAATTGTTATTCACCTACTTTGAGCTGAAAGGCTGAAGACTTTCCTTGACTGTAGAATTCATGAAGTAGGCAAATGTTCTTCTTAACTGGGGCTCTACCACAGTAGAAGAGTTCCAGAGAGTAGATTTGTGTATGTGACCAAGTGTGCCTGGGTAAATTTTCTGGAAGGAGAGTATGGACTAATCAAGAGGTATGTACGGAAGAGGTAGAAGATAGCTTTCATTATGCTTGTTGCCCAACAGCCCAGAAAGGCCAAAATTTGAATTCCTTCCCTTGATTACATCTGTTCTTTCTTTCTCCTTGCCTCTTGTTAAAGATCAATTACAATATTTAGTACCAGGATCTGATGCTTTCATCCTTGAAAATCAGATAATGGCACAAATAGCATTTCTTTCATGATGAAATAGTCTTTTAATGTGTTGTTGAATTCAGTTTGCAAGTATTTTTTAAAATTTTAAACATAATTTTTTATTGAGTCTTTGGAAATTTTACATCATACACCCTAGTCCCACTTACCCCCAGTCCCTTAATATCTGCTCCTCACCTCTACTGTCTGCAAAAAACATCCCTCTCTCTGCTGTGGGATAATGCTCTTATATATTGTAAAGATTTGTCACTTATATTGGTTTAATAAAACACTGATTGGCCAGTAACCAAGCAGGAAGTATAGGCAGAGCAATCAGACTAGGAGAATTCTGGGAAGAGGAAAGGCAGAGAATTAGTTACCAGCCAGACACATAGGAAGCAAGATGAGAATGCTGCACTGAGAAAAGCTACCAGGCCACGTGTTAAACATAGATAAGAATTATGAGTTAATTTAAGTTGTAAGAAGTAGTTAATAATAAGCCTGAGCTAATAGGCCAACCAGTTTATAATTAAAGTAAGCCTCTGTGTGTTTCTTTGGGACTGAATGGCTGCCGGACCAGATGGGACAGAAACTTCTGTCTACATCTCTCCTCCATATTTCTAACACCCCTTTATTTATCCTAGTGGCATCAGGGGCTGTGGTGTGTTATGCCCTTTGCCCAAACAGCCCCATCCACAAAATGTTCATGGCAGTGAGTCATTGGTCTGGTTTAAGGTCTCTGGTTTCTGGTACATGCCATCAGGGTCAGCTCTTCTATACCTGTGGTGAGGGGTGAGGCCATTTCTCCCAAGTGTTGTGGTCAGCTCTTCTATAGGGAGGCAGTGCCAGCTCTCCCACTACAGTGTCTGGTGACTGGCAGGGTCAGCTAGAAACAGGGCTGGCTTAGCACTGCCCTTGGATTTTAACAGGCATGGTTCCTATGACTCCCTGTGGTAACATGAGCCATGGACATCTGCTCAGACCTTGACTACTCTTGGGCCACAGACCCTGACATGGCTTATGGTTGAAGCCCAGGCCTGGCCCCTTGTGGCTGAGCAGGTCACTTGGATTGGCATGGCCTCCATGACAGTGAGACCCTGGGATGCCAACATGGCCACAGGGTGGCAGCCCACACCTCTGGCATTGGCATTGAAATAGCATGTTCTTTGCAATAGGGATTCAGACCTGAGATTGGGTCATCAGAACCCAACCGGAGGGCTACAATGCATCCTTGATTTCTCATGATCAGCATGGCAGCTTCCGAGAAGATCTCAACACAAACTGGGTTATGAATGATTGATTATTAAGTTGATGAGTGCTGTATAGATCACCACATGCCAGTGCGGCTAAGAGCCATCATCTCCCACTGATCGTGCTAAAGTCATGGGCTCACAAAGGGAAGATTGTTTTTCCTGGGACAAAGCCAGGGCTAGAATGCTCTTCACAGCTCCCACTGATAGAAACTAGGATTCTCTACACTGGGCTGCTGAAATGAAAATTGCTATTTAGCATACTTGTATGCTTCTGTGACTTTTATTTTTGTGTGTATGTATTTGTATGTGTGTCTATATTTACATATGTCTCTGGGAATGTCCATGTATCTGTCTCTTTGTGTTTCTCAGAGTATTTTCAAGAAGTTTTTCCCCCTCTTTTCAGATAGGGTCTCATTATATAGCCTAGTATGGTCTTGAATTCACAATCCTCCTGCCTCAGCCTCCTAAGTGCTAGGATTACAGATGTGTGCTGTCATTGTGCTGTCGTGCCTGGCTCTGGGTAGTTTTTCTTTTCTTTTTTTTTTTTTTCTGAGCGTATGACTTTACATCCTGCTTTTCTGGGAGTATGTTTGGTTGTTTGTTTCAGTGTGTTGGACTGTCTCTTTCTGGTTGGGTACCTTTTTCTCTATTCAGGCTTCTCAATATGCATGTGTGTGCCCTACTGTATTTATATAGTGTGTGTGTAGTTCAAGTAGAAGGGGTGCTCCTCCCTGTAAGATATAGATGAGCATCAGGCAGAGAGTATAGGTGTGGCAGCTGGAGCCAGTCACCGGACTGTCCCCCCATTTTGCTTCTCACTTAGTAGGTGATTTTCTGTAATTCATTTCAACCCTCTAGGCCTTAGTTCTCTTGGAGATCATATGACTCGCTTAACCTAACTCGCAGGGATTTGCTGAGAATGCAATAGTCATGTAATTTACAATGTTTTTGAAAAAGTCAAAAGCACTATAAGAAAGGCATTAAATGGATTAACATTGGCGTCAGTTCAAGAGAGACCTGTATATTCAAACTAGGCATGGAAAAGAGGCTGTGATTCCAGTTGGAGCCTTTGGTTGGTAGGTCATGGAGGTTGAGTTAAGCACACTATGTGGGAGGAAGGAAGGACATCAGCTCTGTACTCTGAATCAGCAAGAGCAAGGTTCATTCTGAATGCCAGCTCTGATCAGTTAATGGCTACTTGGAATGCCACGTGGATGAGCTCCTGGAAGCCATGTCTTGGCAAAAATGATAATAAGGTCAGTAGGAGTGGTTACTGTGGGTGCCAGGGAGGGGCGTTTACAGCACGTAGATGTGAGCTTACCACTCCCCGCTCCCTCCCCCCAGTGGGTAGGGCAACACCAGAGCTCCAATCTGAAGATGGACTGGTGTCGTACAAGCTGCTAAAAATAAAACCTTTATAAGTTTTGAGATCACTTAGAGTCTCTGTTCATACTGCCTTAGCCATCATTTCTTGGTGTGTGTGTGTGTGTTTGTTTGTGTGTGTTTACTTCTGTTCTGGCAATGCATTAGTAACTCTGTGTTAGTTCACATACATATTTGGGTCAATGATGCAAGTATGGAGCTTTACTAGAACTGGTAAAAGAGATGATTTAGGTTGTCTCTGTGGTTTGAAGAAACTTTCCCTTTCTGCCACTCTTGTAATTGGTCTTATCAAAATTAGAGGAGGCATTTTTACTCACCCCCAGAACTCTTAACAATAAGAGCTAGAAGGTATCTGAGAAGCCCCCAGCATCCGTTCCTTTGCAGTTGTCTGCTGAGAGCTTTCCTGGCCTCCCAGCCCTCACTTCAAGCTCTGTAGGTCATCCCACACAACCTCGTGACTCAGCACTTGTATAGCGGCTTCACTTTCCTCGCTAATGCCCCTTTATGCAGCCTCTGACTTGAGTATATAAATCCCTTCTCTTTGTAACCGAATGGACAGTTGGTGTCACTTTGTGGTGTGATTATGATTGAGCTTGTGTGTCGGTATCAGATACCATGCACTTTGGAAAAGTCAACAGGAAGAGAAATTCTGTTTTACTACATTTCAGGCAACTTCTTTTTCTTAATTCAGGGGCTTAGAAAAAAAAAAGCAATTTTGAACATTGCTTTGTAATGAAGTGATTTTATGAAATACTCTGTTCTAGGATTTGTTTTATTTAGGATCTACTCTTTAAGCAACGAGGATATGATAGGACCAAGGCAGACCCAATCCTTTTTCTTCACTTGTTTTGATGGTGTGAGACACAATTTAATACCCAACTTCCGTGCCTCCGGACATGGCGGGAGAGAACTAGCAGAGCTGGCGTTGGGAGTGCCAGTGAAGGATAGGAAAGGTTACTAGGAAGGAGTGACGCTGAAGCCTCATGGATGAAGAAAGTGTTGCCAGGGTAATAAGAAGCAGGACAAAGGGGGTAGCAATAGCACAGGGAGAGATTGGCGCTTAGGAGTCTACTGTCTAGTGACGGGAACAGATACAGATTGAGTTATTACTGATGGAAACTGAGTAATTGGGAGGGACCGAGCTAAGGAAGTTACTACGAGTAGTCCTTGCACTGGGTTGACAAGTCTTGCACAGCTTTCTCCCGCCACCACTTCCTCTCTGATGTCCACTTTCCAAGATTGCTAGCAGCATCCTCTTACTGCTCTCCGAGCAGTGGCACCTTCCTGCCATGCAATCAGTTTCTCATTCTTGTGTCTAAGACAGAAGACCATCATTGGTTCTCAGCATCAGCACCTGGAAGCCAGTTAGAAATGCGGTCTCTGGCCTTGCCCCAGTTTCATCCCCCCATATTCTAGCCTCTCTGAGCATCCTATGGTTCCTTGTCTGCGCCACTCTCTCCCTGTACCGTTTCTACCCCTTTGTCCTGATTCTTATTGCCCTGGTAACACTTTTCTTCATTCCTTTGGCTTCAGCATCGCTCCTTCCTAGTAACCTTCCTTGTCCATTGCTTGTACTCCCTGCCCCAGCTATGCTAGTTTTTCCTGCTATGTTCAGAGGCATTTAATACACCCGGCAATTGTGTATTAAACTGTGCCTCGCTCCACCAAAACAAGTAAAGAAAAAGGATTGTGTCTGCCTTGGTCCTATCATATCCCCGTTGTTTAAAGCATAGACCATAAAACAGATCGTAGAATGAAGCATTTCACAAAATCCATCACTTGCTTACCACTACACTTAGGCTGTGGTGTGGGATGAGCTACAGCACAGAGCTTAAGAACCTAAGCCTTGGAGTTACCTGAGCTTGTATTTAGGTCTCCCTGACTTTATGCCTCCTGTTGGCTTAATCACTCAGTGCCTCCATAGTCGCATTGGCTATAAATGAGAATATCTGCCATGGTGTGGAAGGAATTAAACAAAATGATGGAGATAAAGCGTTTAGCCTATGTCTGACACCCATTGATTAAAAAAAAAGTGTCTAAATAGTACTTGCTCTAGTGTGTCCGGCTCTGGGGATTTGGCAATGAACAAAGTGAATTTGGTCCTGCTTTCATGGAGCACTTGATATATTGTTGTCTGGTAGCTCAGTTAGTGTCCGTTATAGCTCCTCACTGTTGGCTCATTCGTGTGGTGTGTGGAGTCTGAGCATGAAATTCTAGAAGCTACAAGCTGTTGGAGATGGACACTCTATTCTATACATTTAATTTAATCGATTCCTCAAGCCCCAGCACCGCTCTCAGCTTAATTGTCCATAAAACTGAATCAGAGATACTTGAGGTCTACCATCATTTTTCCAGCTCAGTAATCAATATGTGGCAAACCCGAAAACATTACATTTAATGGGTTTCAAAGGCTCACCATTAGCTGGTGACTAGATATGGCTCAACGTTCCTATGTAAAATTACTTCTTTGGGTTTGAGGCTATGTATTTTCAAATGAGGGAGTGAAAGCTTGAAGGGAAAGATCAAAGTCAAAAGGGGAACTGGGTAGTGGTGAGTGGAAAAGGAATTGGTGGTCTTCAGTAAGGAGGGTTTGACCTTGATGTGAGAGCTTCTATGGTTCCTAAAACAGTCCCTGGGTGTCCAGCTGAAATGGATTAAATAAGATGATTCATTTGTAAAGCATTTTGCTACAGAAGTATTTGGGAGGCTTCGGAAGCTGGATATGGTAATGGAAACTATGAGACGATCTCAGAGCACCGGACATGTGGAGGACCAAGTTTGCGAAAAGGCAGCAAATAACTAGGACTTAAGGGTATAAAAAACAGGAACCACGGAGAGAGCCTCGGAGCAACGAGACAGTGATTGGACAGTAACTGCTGGCTGCTGTTGGTGCCATTTCTTTCCTTGAAGCATTGGTTCCAGAACTGAAGCCCTAGAACAAGGAGGCCTGAATTGCTGAGCACTGGGCTCTTCTCTGTGAGTGTGGAGAGGAAGACTTAAGTGTATCAGTGGCTCTCAACCTTCCTGATACTCCAAGCCTTTAATACAGTTCCTCATGTTGTGGTGACCCCAACCATAAAATTAGTTTTGTTGCTACTTCATAACTGTAATTTTGCTACTGTTATGAACTGTAATGTAAATATCTATGTTTTTTGGGATGGTCTTAGGTGACCCCTGTGAATGAATGGTTCCTTTGACAAGTTGAGAACCACTAATTGACTTATATGGTGGTAAATCTTCAAAGAAGAATCAGATGGGAGAGTGTCCTGGAAGAAATCGATACAAGTACATGTAGTTTGTAAAACAAGGTTGAATACATATTGGTGAAGAATCAGCTTTCTAATATTCTTCCTTTGAGGTTCACCTAAATGTTGCTTGTCTTTCCTGGTCTGTGCACCAAGCTTCCCACCTTCTCGTTTTCACTGCTCTTCCCATATCTCTCAGTTCTCACCACTCTGTGCTATGAGCATTCTCAGGAACTCATTTCCCCATCAGCCCTGGAGTTTTCAGGGCTGAAGGACTTGCCAGTTTTAACAATTAAAAATACAATATTTTATTAACTGTGAGAGTTTCCCCCACATATTTTATAGACAATGTATTTTGATCAAATTTACCCTCAGTCTTCCACCAAATTTCTTTCACATCCACTCTTTACCACCAATTCCCTTCCCAGCTTCATGCCCACCTCCTTTTAAAATAACCCACCCAGTCCAGGTTGTGACAAGGCCATCCTCTGGAGCATAGTTGACCCAACCAGGGACCACATCTTTAAAGGAAATCAATTCTCCTTCCCCCCCAGAAGCCATAGACTGCTGTGGGATTTCCCCTCTGTATGCTGTGAATACCATTGGTTAATAAAGAAGGTGCTTTGGGCCTATTGCAGCACAAAATAGGGCAAGGCAGGAATTCCAAGCAGATAGAGTAGGAGAAAGAGGGAGGAATCAGAGGGATGCCATGTAGCCACTGGAAGGAGAAAGAATCAATAAACCATGAGCCTAGTGGCAATACGTAGAAAAATGGAAATGGGTTAATTTAAGATATAAGAACTAGCTAGCAACAAGCTTAGTGATTGGCCAAGTAGTGTTTTAATTAATACAGTTTCTGTGTGATTATTTTGGATCTGGGTGGCCAGGAACGAACGAGCAGCCTCTGCCAACAATAGATTGCTTATAGCCTGGGTTAAAACTGGTCTCACTGAACATAGTGGACAATGAGGACTACTGAGACCTCAAGAACAATGGCAATGGGTTTTTGATCCTACTGCACGTATTGGCTTTGTGGGAGCCTAGGCAGTTTGGATGCTCACCTTACTAGACCTGGTTGGAGATGGGTGGTCCTTGGACTTCCCACAGGGCAGGGAACCCTGATTGCTCTTTGGGCTGATGAGGGAGGGGAACTTGATTGGGGGAGGGGGAGGGAAAGGGGAGGCGGCGGTGGGGAAGAGACAGAAGTCTTTAATAAATAAATAAATAAATAATTAAAAAAAATAGATTGCTTATAGCTCCTCAGTCGGGGTGGGGCCTCATGAGTCCTTCCTTATTCCATGCTGTAGTGTTGACTGGTTTGCACTTGTACAGGTCTTGTGTAGGCAACCATAGCTGTTGTGAGCTCATGAGTACCGTGGTCCTGTCATGTCCAGAAGACATTGTTTCTTCTCATTATTTCCTACTTCTGGGTCTTGCAATCTTTCCACTCCTTCTTCTGTGATGTTTGCTGAATTTTGGGGGAGGATGGGTTGTGATATCGTTTTATTTGTGGCTGAGAATGCCACAGATGGGTTATGTTTTACACGGACCAGCTGTCAGGTTTTGTGTTAAACACCATCTGTACCTAGAAGCTTCTTTGATGATGACTGAGAGCTGCACTAATGTTTGAGAACAGAGATACAAACGAGGAGGCAGTTTGATACTATGTGCATTTAGAAAAATAGTAGTAGGTTCACCCCTAGGGCTTGTGAGCTCCTCACTGTAGTTTCTTGACCAGATTTACAGTACTAGGCATGTGTTGCTCATGTGTAGCAAGCCTTAATCTCAATCAGAATGTGATTGGTAGCATCTATAACATTCATGATACTATTACACCCATGAGTATATCTTGTCAGACCAGTCATTTTGTAGCTCACAGTTGGACAAGATTGTTAATGACTTCTTTCCCTTAGTGGCCTTCACAGCACCTTCTGGTACTATAAAAGATAGCCAATATTATTTGTGTATTTATAGGGTTTGAAGAAATATTTAATGCATGAAAAGACATTAAATGATAATTTTACTAGAAATTAAAGTCTAAGTAGCTGGGGCACTATTCTGGTCAGGAAATATTTAAATATTTTTTTTAACATGAGCACAAAGACACACATACCTGAAGACTGTCAAACCTAAAACACGGAGCCTATGCATTCTGTGTACCCCAGCTTTTATTCATTTGGTTTTTAAAGTATGTTTTCTTTTGTAAAGCCTTATTCACTAAAGAAATCTCCTCACTCTTTTCAGTATTCAGTGAACATTTTCTCTTCAATCTAGAGACATGATATTTTCCTCCCCAGGATATTTTGTATTTCTTCAAATCCCTTCCACCTTGATGAGATCAGCCGCATGGTTCTATTAGCAGCATCCTCCAAGCCTGGTAAATTTAGCTGTTACGGTCATGTAGATAGAAATGAGAATTCTTTTTGCATTGACCTTTACTCCTAGATAGATAGTGTTATCTAAGGATGCAGAAATTCAAGATTCTGGATTTTATTATAAAACGAGATTCCTCTGCCTCTCCTTTAGTGAAGTTATCATTGGGGGAATCAGGGAGAACGGAGACTTTCGTGATCCTGACTTTTACCTCCCTTCAGGGAAAGCATCAAAATCAGGCTATTATAATCTGGGAAGAAACGTATTGAAAGGCCATTGGGTAGAGTGTGGTTGTGGGATGGAGGAAGGTTGGATGTTTCAGCACAAGTAGAGAGAGGTCCAACAAGCAGGACCAGTGCTAGGACAGGACAGACCCTGGCCACAGAGCTGTGCTATGGACCCCATAAGCAACATGGCTACTGCTTACCACAGTGGACACCACTGGCCATGTTTTCCCAGGAAATGAGGCATTTTAAGGGTCATTACCTGTCCTCAGAATAGATTCTATAGTTTCTCATTCTCTGGGTCTCTAGTTGCTGTTTCTAGGCATGTCCCAGTGTTCTGTTTTCAAGATAATTTGGAAAGGAGAACAAACATCCTATTTTCATTCCCTGGCTTCTAATAAGACCTTTAAACTATGCAGGGGAATTTCCCCTTTATGAGAAAGGATTTCATATACTGAGTAACCGAAAGAAAGATTCCGATGGCAGACACATTTTTTTAAGTCATGGTTGATACTGATAGGAGAATTATCTTCTTTGTGTTTTGGGTCATGATGATAAAATGCTTTGTTGGTTCAACACAGCAACATGAGTAGGTGGAAGAGCATGGAAAACTCCACCACTGCTGTCATTTTCCGGAGTGTTGGAATGGAATGACATTGGCTAGGAGGCGAGTTACCACAAAGCTTAGCCCCAAAGCCCTGTATTCTTACACTAAGTCTGTGCTCTGCTCCTTACTAAATGAACAATGTGGAATCATGGTCGAATCTCATTGGTGAAAAAGATATCACCTTAAAATCCAGTTTTTGCTTAGGATGCTTATGAGAAAAATCTCCCCAAAGCTCTGAGGAGACTGCCTAGCATCTTCTAGGGCTAGGTCAGCCATTATGGTCGAGCTAGAAAAAAGATGAGATCAGGGATTGGTCAGAAGGGCAAAACTCAAAGCCCTCTGATGTTCAGGATGTGCCAGGTATCCTTCTTCAAGGATAACCTGGAGAAAGGAGGTCACGATGAAATATGAAGTAGGTGACCTGAAGATTGGATGACTTCCATCAAACGTCATGGGCAAATTCCCAAATGCTGCTGGTTACAGATGCCTGAGCAGAACAATCTGTCTTTTAAAGTACAATTAAACAGACAAAGGCTTGGAGATCTCAAGGGGGTAGACCCACCCCAAGGCCCCATCTGCTCAGTTTAGGCACAGCAATTAGTGTAGGGGAAGTGCTCATTTCTGTTTTAGAGGTGATTTTAAAAACTGAATCTCTTTACAAAATCCAGAAGGGGTATTCTCAGACAGATTCTGTCAACAACTTGAGTTTGGGCTGGAGTCCTGGGAAAGTTATCAGTCCTTAGACATTTTCAAATTTGTGTTTTTATTCCTAGAATATAATAAATAGATGTCAATTTCTGTTAGCTGTTAACTGAAGCAGCATCTATTTCAAAGGTATTTACTGGGGATGGTAGGGTATGAAAGATACAGTCATCTAAGAAGACATGATTTGCTAGGGCTTCAGGTATGGTATCCGTTTTATTATTACTTAAGATCCCAGTTAAATTGGAGAATAAAATATCCAAACAGAGAGCTTCTAAGAGACACTTTCTCATTTGTTTTCCACAGCTGAAGACCATATGAGTTTATGTAAGGTGTTATCTAAGAGCTTGCACGTCAACTCTAAAGCCGTTGCTTCAAGCTGGGTTGATTGCAAAATGCACCATTTAAGTGTTTTCATAGTGGGACTAGGGCCGGGATGTGCACACACTGGTCACCCAGGGAGAGGTTGAAACCATCACTTAGCTCTTTAATGGAGGAGGAGGGTGCAATTAACGGTTGTTTTTGTTGCATGTAACAGTGGAATATTTCAGGTGGTGGCAACGACTTATCCCTGCTTCCTATAACAACTAGAATAAAATTAAACTCAGACCTGCAACTATAAAATGGAAAATTAAAAATTCATCAGGTGGATTATTTTAGAAGTTTACCTTCTATGTATTTAATTATCCCCTATTTTTAATTACACCAGTTTATTGATTGATTGGTGTGTGTGTGTGTTTGTAGTGTAAGGTATGAGGAAAACTTTGGAGAGTTGGTTCTTTGCTCCCACCACGTGGGTCCCAGGAATCAAGCAAAGGTTATCAGATTTGGTAGGAATCACCCTCAGTCACTTCACTTGCCCTCCTTTGCCCTTTCTTCTTCCTCCCTCCCTCCCTCCCTCCCTCCCTCCCTCCCTCCCTCCCTCCCT
>JABTXL010003145.1:1783368-1814319 GCA_025134845.1 Neodon shergylaensis | reverse complement strand
CCTCCCTCCCTCCCTCCCTCCCTCCCTCCCTCCCTCCCTCCCTCCCTCCCTCCCTCCCTTATTTTCTTCTCACCTCCCTTCCTCCCTTCTCCCCTTCCCTCCTCCCTTCCTCTCTCCCTTCCTCTCTCCCTTTCTCCCTTCCTTCTTCTCTTCCTTTCTTCCCTCTCTCCTTCCTTCCTCCTCTCCCTTCCTCCCTCCCTCCTTTCCTTCCTTTTCTGGTTTTAAAATTGTGCATTCCAATAATTAAAGCAATTTGAATAGCAACAACAGCAAATGGCGCTGTTACTGAACTGCGTTTTACAGCCTAAAGGATGCCTTGGACAATCATGAATTTTACTCTGTATTTACCACCTCCCACCCAGCTTTTTCCTTTATCAAAAGGTGAGTTCGTTTCCTTCCCTGTCAGCCAGACTGGAATATGATTGGGAGAGACAAAGGAGGCCTTTGTTGTGTGCAGTACTGATTCTTTGTCCTGAAAGGGTCAGCACAGTCCTTAAACTTGATCCAACTTCTATGTCTTACAAAGCTAAACAGCTGAAGGAAGGAAAATAAGCAGGCGCCGCGTGTGGACTGTAACAGTACACAATGGCGGCACTCCCCTCATTGCGATTCACCAGCTGGCTTCTCATGTTCAATCGTTCCTTTTGAAGGCAGAGGATTTTTCTCCTGTGTTTCTGTCTTCTTCAATTTTGCCTTATCGAATTTCTCCATCTCAACCGTATTGCGTTTGTTTGTCACGCTTGTGGAAGGAACGGAGCAAGGTGTGTGAGTGAGAAGAGTCAGATCTGCTCAGGGACCGCTGTCCAGTCCCCTGGTAGTTCTTTAATGTACATCCTTCCCTCTGCAAGCAGTGCATCAAGGCTTCCTAATTTACAGATGCAACTTGGTTAGTGCAGCAAGGCAGATAGGTTTTAGCTCCTAGCTAAACCTGAGATCGATTGGTGCTGACTGCCTGGAACAGTGATGAAAGGGCTTCTAAATGAAGATGGCTCTAGGTGCATCAGGACGAAGGGTAGTGATTGATAAATAATGTCTGCCACTGTTGGAAAGGGAGGAATTGTGAGCGTTCCAGGCTCAAACAATGCAAAAGACAGAGGACTAGGACCGGGGTCTAGCTTTGGTTTAGCCATAATATGTTATGTGACATTGGACAAACTTTAGTGTTTGTTTTCTTAATATTAATTTGTGGAGGAGGAAAGAAATAATCTTGTAACTAAAAACACCACAAGATTGTTACAAAGATTCAAAAGGGTTGAAAGCATAGAAAATTGGGCGGTGCAGTATAATGCGTTGTTATGTCATCATTTTCCAAGCAGAAGGCTAACTGGTTGCTTACAGACTTGTATAAATAAACCTCAAAGTTCACTGTAAAGATATTTATTTAAAGATTGTAAGTGTAGGGGACATAGGACAAGGGGACTCTGGAGTTCTGGAGTGGAAAAGGAGACCCACAGTGGGCTAGAGGTAGAAGGACTTTGGTGTTACTTAGAGGAATAACCATTCCGTTTGTTTCTGAAGTTGAGACTGACCCTCCATGTTTTCTTTGAGAGAAAATATCCTTTATTACACCTGATATAAAAATTCAGTAAACAGTTCTGGTCTGCTTGAGGCTGCTTATTTCTTAACACGCTTCCCAGATTTGAGTGTTAAATGAGTGCCATCAAACCCATCTGAATTACAGATAATGCTGCTATGAGCATAGTTGAGCACATGTCCTTGTGGTATGATTGAGCATCCTTTGGGTTTATACCCAATAGTGGTATTGCTGGGTCTTGAGGTAGATTGATTCCTAATTTTCTGAGAAATCGCCATACTGATTTCCAAAGCACCTGTACCAACTTGGACTCCCACCAGCAATGCAGAAGTGTTCCCCTTTCCCCACAACCTCTCCAGCATAAATTGTCATCAGTGTTTTTGATCCTGGCCTTTCTTACAGGTGTAAGATAGTCTCTCAGAGTTGTTTTGATTTGCATTTTTCTGATGGCTAAGGATGTTGAACATTTCCTTAAGAGTCTTTTAGCCCTTTGAGATTCAACTATGTTCATAGCAGCTTTATTTGTAATTCAGATGAATTTGATGGCACTCATTTAACACTCAAATTCTGGAAACAACCTAGATACTCCTCAACCAAAGAATGAATAAAGAAAATATGGTACATTTACACAATGGAGTACTACACAGGAGCAAAAAATGATATCTTAAAATTTGTGGGCAAATGGATGGATCTAGAAAAAAAGCCATATTAAGACCCAGAAAGACAAACATAATGTTTATTCACCCATAAGTGGCTTTTAGACATAAAGCAAAGAAAAGTCAACCTACAGGCCACAACCCCAGAGAAACTAGACAACAAAGAGGAGCCTAAGAGAGACATACATGGATATATATAGGAAGGAGAAAAAGATGTGATCTCCTGAATAAATTGAGAGTGTGGGAGGTCACGGGAAAGGGTAGAAGGGGAGAAGGGAGGAAGGAATGAGAGTGGAGAAAAATGCATAGCTCAATAAAAAAACTTAAAAAAAAACCCTAAAAAATAAATTCATCTGAATTACATCTCTTAGACATCACTGGGAAAAAATATTGATGTTTTTGGCCAATTAAACAATGACTTTTTTTTAAACAATGACTTCTTGAAGTTTGCATACAAATGGATGGAAATAGAAAACACTATCCTGAGTGAGGTAAGCCAGACCCAAAAAGAGGAACATGGGATGTACTCACTCATATTTGGTTTCTAGCCATAAATAAAGGACATTGAGCCTATAATTTGCAATCCTAGAGAAGCTAAATAAGAAGGTGAACCCAAAGAAAAACATATAGGCATCCTCTTGAATATTAACCTTCATCAGGCGATGAAAGGAGACAGAGACAGAGACCCACATTGGAGCACCGGACTGAAATCTCAAGGTCCAAATCAGGAACAGAAGGAGAGAGAGCACGAGCAAGGAACTCAGGACCGCGAGGGGTGCACCCACACACTGAGACAATGGGGATGTTCTATCTGGAACTCACCAAGGCCAGCTGGCCTGGGTTTGAAAAAGCCTGGGATAAAACCGGACTTTCTGAACATAGTGGACAATGAGGACTACTGAGAACTCAAGAACAATGGCAATGGGTTTTTGATCCTACTGTACGTACTGGCTTTGGGGGAGCCTAGGCAGTTTGGATGCTCACCTTACTAGACCTGGATGGAGGTGGGTGGTCCTTGGACTTCCCACAGGTCAGGGAACCCTGATTGCTCTTTAGGCTGATGAGGGAGGGGGACTTGATCGGGGGAGGGGGACTTGATCAGGGGAGGGGGAGGGAAATGGGAGGCGGTGGCGGGGAGGAGGCAGAAATCTTTAATAAATAAATAAATTAAAAAAAACTTCCTCAGCTTCCATAGCAATCTCTCAGACTTGGGCCTGCAGGGCTTGCTGCCAAATCTTCTTTGTAGTGACTGAGAAGGGAGAAATTTACTTGACTGAGATGCTAGGTGTGTGTGTGTAAGATTTACCTGTGAGAGAAAACTAATTCAGAGTACTAACATAGGGGCATAACACATGAGTAGGTGTAGTTCTAAAACCCTTCAGTGGAGGGGACATCTTTGCCTCACTGCTCCCATCACTTAGCGCTGTAACCATCTGATACTAGTTGCATATCTATTGTGAACCAGGCACTGTATTTAGCTCATGGGGTGTGATGCTAGGAAAACTGATGTTTTTCACAAAATGTGTATTTTTGGGGGGAGAGAAGAATGAACGAGCATAAAAATGATTTCATTCTGTAAATACTTGGAATGAAAGTAAATCATTTGCTTATAAGGGACCAGAGAGTGGGAGCATTGGTCAGTAACACTTTGTGCTGGTTAAATGTGTCAATATAGGTCCATTATTGGCCACTGGTGGTTTCATACCACACATTGATGGTAGATAGCCACAACAATGTCATGAGCCAAATGATATCCACGAAGTTCCCGTAAGGTGAAAGAGAAAATCATTGAGTGGGAGTTTGGCTCAGAACATTGTGGATAGAGCCTTTTATTTGTTTGTTTATTATTCTATACCTAGAGCAATGTCATGAAAGAGACTGTCTATTCATGGTTAGGAATCACAGAGGAGCCGTGTGAGGGAATTTATGGTGACTTGAGAAGGGGCAATGAAGTAGCCAACTAAAAAAAATAAGTTACATAAATTTTGTTGACTAAAGGAAGACAAAGTATTGTTATGAACTTGAAAAATAAAGTAGAAAAAGCAGGGCCCAGGGCTGGGAAAAATTGGCTTTAGATGAGGAATAAAGATGGAGACTTGAAAGAGGAAGACTTGAGTCCTTGAAAGGCAGAATTGAGAACTCAAGGATGGTTTTGTTTCGTCTGTGACTCTTTCCTCCTCCTTATAGGAATGAAAGCGAGAGTAGAACACCACAACGTGAAATCTGAAAAACACCAGTTCACAAAAAGAACCGACCATCTCTGATGGCTAATTTTAATGTGTGAACTTGACTGGGCCAATCAAATATTATTTCTGGATGTGTTGGCCAAGGGTGTTTTCAGATGAGACCAGCATTTGAGCTGGTGAATTCAGAGTAGACTACCCTTCCCAGCACCTACAGGGATCATTCATTCCACCAGGTGCTAAATACAAAGTTGAAGGAAGGATTGGCCCCTTTCTGCCTGACTGCTTGACCAGGCGTTGATCTTGTCCTGTCCTTGTACTAGGATTAGCGTCATTGGTGGTGTAGCCTTTAGGCTTAGACTAAAATAATATCCCTGGGTTTCTATGGCAGATTACTGGATTTCTGAACTTCTATGAGTCAATTTTCCATGATAGCTCTCTCTCTCCATGTATGTATGTATGTATATATATATATATATATATATACATACACACACATATATATACACAGACATACATTTACATATATACATATGTATATATATGAGGAGAGAAATTGTATGTATATATGTGTTTATATGTATATGTGTAAATGTATATATGTGTATATGTATATATGTATGTATGTGTATAAATATACATATTCCCCCACTGATGATGAGGTTACATTAAAAACCTCTTTATTAAAAACATTGTAAATTGACGTATGTTTCTATACATGCCATCTGATTTGACTACTTTTCTCATCGCCATGGAGAAACAGTTAACATAAGCAACTTAAGGGATGAAAGGTTTATTTTGGCTCCTGGTTCAGGGGCTCCAGTGGTTCAGTGATGAGAGGAGCAGCTCCTGTCTGTGGCGGCAGGAGGCTGCTTGGTTGACATTTTATTAGATCAGAAGGCAGGGACAAGGGGATCCTGGTGCTTGATTACTTTCCTTGTTTGCCTTGTTTATTCAGTTTTGGACCCCCGCCTGTGGGATGCTGCCTTCCATATCCAGGACACATCTTTCCCCTTTAGTTAATTCTCTCTGGAAAAGTCTTCACCTTTCTGTCCAAATATGTGCTTCACTAACATCATAAATATTTCTTAATATAACCAAGGTGACAGATTTCACCATCACATGATGGTGAGGTATATTTATAGCCATTATTATTATTATTATTATTATTATTATTATTATTATTATTATTATTACATACATGTCTGTGTGTGTTTCCTCAGCTGTGAGCACCACAGCATGTGTATGGTGTGTGTGGAGGTCAGAGGACAGTGTTTAGGAGTCAGTTCTCTTTTTCCACCATGGGTTCCAGGGCCCAAAATCAACTTTCAGGCTTGGATGGGAAGCACTTATCTCCTGAGGCACCTTAATGGCTCCAGTGCAACCTCTGAGAAATGATTACATTGTAGCTTATGACCCTGCTTTAGTTAGGGTTTCTATTGCTGTGAAGAGATGCCATGACTGCAGCAACTCTTATAAAGAAAAATAGTTAATTGGGGTGCCTTGCTTGACATTTCAGAGGTTCAGGACATCATGGTAGGACTTGGTGGTGTGCAGGCAGACATAGTGATGGAGAAGGAGCTGAGAGCCTTACATCTTGCAGGCAACAGGAAGTGATCTGTGACACTGGGAGTAATTTGAGCATACGAGACCTCAAAGTCTGCCTCCACAGTGACACACTTCTTCCAATAAGGCCACACCTCTTAAAAGTGCCACTCCCTTTGGGGACCAATTTCTTTAAAACCATCTCTAGACCCCATGTCAATCTTGTAAATGATTGTGGGGGTTGCAAAAAATAAATTAGCACCAGCAAAAGGTTTCTGAAGTACAACCACCAAAAGTTTATTTAAAAAATCAAATGTGTAATGAATCTGTGTTGTTTCTGGGAGTACTTGCCCATGTTGCATGAGGTGACGTCACTGCAGCCCCATTCTGAACATACAACATGCACACTTGGCATTGCACACACATCATCATCATGCCACACAGTGCCAACAAATGCTGCTCAAAATACCTCAGTTAAGATTTGAGACTATTGCATGTTATAAATTGTCATGTTTTTACTCCACATATAATGGTTCCTGGTATAATCATGGAAAGCAAATATTAAAAAAGAAAGATTTTCCAGGCTGGAGAGATGACTCAGCAGTTACGAGCCTGGGCTGCTCTTCCAGGGGACCCAGATTTAACTCCTGGCTAAATATTTGTTAATGGATACAGACCATTTTCAGCACTTTTCAGAGCTGTTTGAATCTTTAATGGACTTCTGATTTTCGGCCCATTCGCTCTCCTTTTCCCCTCTCTCCCTCTCTCAAATTATGTCATAGGATTTCTACGAGGGCCTTGTAAGTCAATGAACTTGTAAAGAAAGGCACAGAGAGAGTTGTCTACAGCCGTAAGCTGGCATGGATTGTTATGTGCGCCATGGAGTGGAAACATGATGGCGGAGGCATTCCTTTTCTTTGTTGCTTATTGCTGCTCTTCAGACACAAATACTTGTCAGCATCCAATCAATGCTGCCTTCTCTGAAGGAAGATGGACAGAGACATGCTTTCCTCTCTGCTCCTGTCAAGGCGAGGGGCCCCTATTGAGGCACTCATCCTAATTTACCTAATGGAGGGCCTTTGCCTTCTGCAAGCTTATTGTTTTGATGTGTGCTGAAGACTCCTCACGATTAAGGCATCCTCCCTGTTATTAAGATAAAGACTGACCTTGTCTTTCTTGAGGTGACTGGCTGATGGAAGATAATGTATATCTTTTTAACCACCCCGTCAGGTTAATTGGATGCTTTCTATCCAGGGACCTACACGTTCTGATTTAACATCAAAATCTCTTTGTAAAAGGCTCAATGCTGGCAAGATTAAATCTAGGACTAACCAGTGGACACAAGAGACTAGGCATAGATTTCTTAAATTGACTCATTATAATGGAGAGACACAGGAGTGTGGGCTAGGCTTCTCAGAACAGAGATGTTCAGACAATGTAGAAGGATCTCTTGAGAAGGCACAGACCTGATTTATTTATCCCAAGGGCATGTGAGAAGCATTCATATTAAGCTCACTATGAGAAGGGAAACTGGGAAGTCGGACACCAAAGGTTAGAGATGTGGGCTTAGTCTTGTTTTTAACAACTGTGAGGCTAACACTAATTGTCATCATGTTGGGATCTAGACTCAGCTAAGGGACAAACCTCTGGCCCTGGAAAGGGTTATCTATGTTAGGTGAGGTGGGAAGACCCATCTCCCAGGCACCATTTCACAGTCTGAGGTCCTGAACAGAGTAAAGAGAAAGTGAGTTGATCACTAGTATTCATCTCTTTGCTTCCTGACTGAGAGCCACGTGACCAGCTGCTTTAGGCTCTTGCCAACATGACTACCCCACCATGGTGAACTGTATTGGGAATCGAGATAAATTCTTCTCTTCCCGAGCTCTTCTTCTCTGCTTTTGTCAGGGTGTTTTATTGCAGCGCAGGAATAGTGGCCAACACAACATAACGGTGAGAACAGAGACCACGGCAGCGCACAGCAATAGCAATCAGTGTCGACTGCTCACTTGGTGCCAGTGCAGAGCTCACGCCTCATGCCACAGTTAAGCGCTTATTTCTCTTCTTGGCCACTCACATGCTGTCCGACCCTGGGCTGGTCCCTTAGTTCTCTCTTCTGTGAGGTTTTACTGAGAGATCCCCTCCAGGTCTGTTATGTGTGTGCGTGCGCGTACATACGTGCACTTGTGGGTGTGTGCATGTGAGCCTCATTTCCATTTCCTCCTACTATAAAACCACAGACCTAAGGCTTCATGCGTCAAACTTTGGTTTCCAAAGGAAAAGACTCATTATGGGATGTCAAATAATCAGGAGTGGAAGAGGAAGAGGACAGGTTGGATCTGATCTTTTAGACCCATTCTGGATGGGGCTTTTTCATCTCATACTGTGGTCTTCTCAAAGTAGTTGGTACCAAAAGGCTTGAGGAGTTCTCTAGAAGGCAGTTATGTTCACTACTGTACCACTAACACATGCTAAAAGGTCTTTTTGTTTGTTTCTCTGTTTTGAGACAGGATCTCACTATGTAGCCCTGGCTGGTCTGGAACTTGCCATGTAGATCAAATCAGGCTGGCCTCACACTCACAGAGATTTGCCTGCCTCTGTCTTCTGAGTGCTGGGACTAAAGCCGTGCGCCACAGTGCCTAGGAGTTCTCTCCATATATAAACAGACGAAGAATCAGGGGTGCTTCTCATTGCTAGAAGAGTTCCTGGCTGTGGCTTTTGACTCCTTCAGGTGGAGTCTGAGCCCTGGCAGGAATTCAGCTAGGACTCTGCTCTATCTATTAGTAGCACAGACATGGACATACCGGTAGGGTGGAGTGGGTGTGGGGAGATGATTTTGCTACTGACATTGTTCAGAGCTGCCAGTGACTGGTGATGATAAGATCAGACTGACTTTTCTTGCTTTATAATTTTTTTTAGAAAGGGAAAAATATGATCAAAGTATATTGTGGGAAAAATTTAAATAAAAACGAAAATTTTTACGTGTACGAGAGCTTTGCCTGCATGGATGTATATGTGTAACATGTGTGCCTGGTGCCCACAGAAGTCAGAAAAGGGTCTCAGATATCCTAGAACTGAAGTTACAGATGGTTTTGAGCTGGGAGCCGAACTCTGGTCCTCTGTAATAACAAGCACTTTTAACTTCCATCTCTTCCGGGCTCTTTTAAAGTCTTTAAAGGCACCATACCTCTCTATTGTTTGAATACAGCTCTCTGTGCTATCAACTGCCTCTGAACACAGGACATGAGTCCTAGGGGTCGGGAATTGGGCCACAGAAGAATGGTTTAAGAAAGTCAGGAACTAGAAATAAATAGAATCAGGGGTTCTGGAGAGATGGCTCAGTGGGTGAGAGAACATATTGCTTGTAAAAGACTAGAGCTTGGTTCTCAGCATTCATATCAAGAAGCTCGTGGTCTCATGTAACTCCAATGCCAGGGCACCCAGCCCACTCTTCTGGAGTCCATAGACATGCATGTTTATATATTGTATATATCAACGCATATATACAAACCCACACACAGCCACACATGAGTTCATACAATTGAATAATAAAGAAAGTCAGGGATGAAGCAGGTTGCCTTAAGAATGAGTCCACGGTCTTCCTGCCTCTCCTTAACTGAGAGTTCGGGCAAGGAAATTTACTCCTTTTTTCCCCCAAAGGTTTATTTGTGTGTGTGTGTTATGTGTTTTGTCTGTCTGTTTGCATGTGTATGACACACATGCCTGGTGCCTATGGAGGTCAGAAGAGGGCATCAGAACCCATGACACTGGAGTTATGGATGATTGTGGGCTACCATGAGGGTGCTGGGAACCAAACCTGGTTCCTCTGGAAGAACAACAAATGCTTTTAACTGTTGAGCTATCTCTCCAGCCTGAATTCAGTTTTAACCTTAGACAAATTGTTACACACTTAGGTAGTCGTAGGACCTGTACTTTTTTTGTATGTTACATTGTCTGATTTTATCTTCATAACCTATCCTCAAAGACATGGGTATTCCTAATTTATAAATGAGGATTACAAACTCAGATGTGAAGAAATTGGTACAGTATATCTTAGGTTGCTATGGCCCCCTAAAGCTACACACACGTGGTCAGCATCTCAAACCCTCTTCTAAGATGGGTAACCTATCCTTGTCTATATTTGCTTGGATTCGTATATTTGAATAAAGGGTGATGCTTTGCTCAGACAGGCTGGAATAAGGCTTTAGAATCATGATCACAAAAGTACCTACCAACTGCCATGGCATGTTACCAAGGAGACCAGAAGAAGGAATAGGATGAAAACCAGATATGGTAGCTCTAGGATAAAGAGCCGAGGTCTTACATGGGGCCCGCTTTGCACTCTTGCAGGAGCTTCCAGGTGCTCAGTGTGGTACATAAAAGCTGTTCTGTTCTGCTTTCTGGGCTCCGCTCAGTGTTCTCTCCCAGTACACCTAGACAGTTGCCTAGTTGATCATCTCCCCAGTTCTACTCCCTTCTTGGAAGCTCATTTTGTCCCAAGGGTCGGGGTATATAAATAGGTATGCTCTGTCTATCAAATGAAGATTCCTGAGAAATCGGATCCTCCATCTTAAAAGTGCTTCCTACCTTGCATTTGTATGTATGCATAGAAGTGTGTGTGTGTGTGTGTGTGTGTGTGTGTGTATGTGTGTGTGATATGTATTTGAACACTTGATCTCCAGTTGGTGCTGTTAAGGAAGGTCATAGAACATTAGGAGGTGGAACCAGGCTGTAGGAAGTATGTCACTGGGGGTAGACTTTTAAGATTTTTAGTCTGCCCTTTTCTTTCTATTTTCTTTCTCTGTTTCTTGTGTGTGGATAGAAATGTCACCAGCCAGCATCCTGCTCCTGTGGCCATGCCCTGCCTTGCCCACGATGATGAGATGAACTTGATTCCCCTGGAATCACAAGCCAAAATCAACCCTTTCTTCCTTACATTGCGTCTGTCGGGATGTTATATCACAACAGAGCGGTAACACATCTGGTCTGTCTAAACCTTCCCTAAGCACACCGTGTTCCCGAGAAACTACTTGGAAAGTTCCCAAGGCAGAAGGCAATCAAACTCAGGCGATAGCCTCCAGGGAGTGAATAGGAAGTTCGAAGCTTGCTTTCCTTGGCAGTGATTTCTCCCATGTCTCTGAGAAAAGTGTCGAGGAGGCAGCCGCTTTCGGGAGGAGCCCAGGGCTACATTTCCTAAGTGGTCTCAGAAGGGGCCTAGGCGCTCAGCCAAGTAGCTGGTGGTTGTCACTGAAGGCCAAACATTTGGTTGTGAGTTCAGCTCCCATTTGGAATTCATTTCCCAGACCTCAAAGGGTGAGACGTCGCTGTTGTTATTTACTGATTTTTCTTTATTCTTAGCTGTGTTTGTTTTCTGGCCGGGAGCCAAGGTATTCTGTGCAGGCTATAGCAGCCCTTAGGTATTTGTAAGATGAGGAAAATGCTAGGCGTGGTGTGTGAAGGTGAGGTACAGAAATTGGACAAGAGGGAATTTAATGAGTTCTGTCATGGTTTCCTTTCTCTCTCTATAGTAAAAGAGAAAGTCAGAAGTAATGTAATCTATAAATGTCCCTTCCTCCCTCTCCTCTTCCATCTCTTCCCTTTCTACTTCTTTCTATCCTACATCTACCTATCTGTCCACCTATCCACCCACCCACCCAACACATATCATATTTATTATTACATATAGGAAAACAAAACTGGGCATCTCTGGTGAGCAAGGGTACCAAGGGGGATGTCTAGTCCCTGGATTATGGAAATATGTAACTGAGGGGATAAGAAAGACATAAACACAACAGCCCAGTCGTTATCACCACACAAGTTTATGTACTTAGTCTAAACAACAAGGTAAAGAGTGCTGTTACCTCTGACCGGCATGGGGTTGAGGGTCAGGAGAAAGTCTCAGAGCAGTGTTTCCAGATGGATCCTGAAGGGTCAGGAATCGTAGAGGGTGGGATGAGATCCAAGGTCACATGATGGGTGTCATGGTCATGGACAGAAAAGAACAAATTAAAGATGTACTATGAAATAAGTGGCTTTGAAAGACACGTAAGAGCGAATGATTTTGCAGCTTCTAGAAGCTTCTGTGACTGCCATTTGCCAGGTTATTAGTGCCCAGTGTGGGTGGCAGTGAAGTGGGGCAGGTGGCTGTCATGTCTGAGTAAGTCATCTTTGCCATTGTCACCAGTATTAGCAAAAATGACCACTTCCCTGCTTACTTTGGACCAATTCTAATACTGAGTGATTTGAGCACCTGACTTCAGCGTGCCTCTACTGTACAGGTGCTGTGAGAGAATGTTCTAGGTGATGCCCAGGTAAGGCTCTGAATAGCGCTAAACCACAGTTACCTTTTAAATTTCTTCTTATTACTTCAAGACGAAAGTTTTTGTTGGAAGCCTGGGTATTTTTAACGCCCCCCCTTTTTTTTTAAAATCCTTGTTGGTTTCCATGTTAAGACAGAGAAGGCAGTCCCAGGCTCAGAGCCCGCAATAGCAAAGGGTACTCTACTAGATTTTAACAATAATCTGTTTCAGCGACTCAGTTGAAAATTTCAGATGCTTCTTCTTGCTGTTGTTAGTTCGGTTGCTATCGTCAGCCTGCAGCTCTCATTTGCGGCAGCAATACAACACTTTCTGCAAAGTACAGGAATTTAAGTGAAAGCGTGGATTGATTTAAAGAAAAATATTACCTAATTCATAGTTCAGGTTTTATCTGCAGATTTGGCACGTCTCAGGAAGGAGTCTGTCAATGAGCTGTGTGAGTTAAAATTACCCCTTTAATCGAGAGTTTACAATTTAAGAAATTAAGAGGATTGGGAATGAAGGAATGTAGGGCGGTTGGTAGAGAGCCTGCCTAGCATGGGCAAGGGTCTGGGTTTGACCTCAGCAATGCATAAAACTGGACGTGATAGCCCACACCTATAATACAAGCTCCTGGGAGGATCAGAAGTTCAAGGTTAGTTTTCATTACTTACTGAGTGTGAGGGCAGACTGAGCTACATGGGACCTTCTCTCAAAAACCCAGTCCAAACCCAGACAAAATATTATGATTATAGAGACTGATAATCTGTCTGTGGTCATTTACCTAGCAAAGTGTAGAGCTGGGATTTGAATACAGGACTTTCTAGCTCTATGATTTTTTTTAAATTTTTTTTAAAATTTTTTTCCGAGACAGGATTTCTCTGTAGCTTTGGAGCCTGTCTTGGAACTAACTCTTGTAGACCTGGCTGGCCTCGAACTCACAGAGATCTGTCCTCCTTTACCTCCCGAGTGCTGGGATTAAAGGCCTAGCTCTATGCTTTTAACCTCAAGGACATACACTGTTATAGACCAGGTGCCTGACAGTTGGTGAAGCTGGGATTCTCGATTTCTGAGGGAGCCGCAATGGTCTGGTAAAGCCATCCAGGATGGTATTACACACTTCAGTACTGGTCCTCCTTTTCTGTCTGTTCAGAACTAATCCCCTTCTAAAACACGTGCCACAAATCCACTGTGACAAGCTATGAGCATCTTCAGGGATTCATATGTGTCAGTAGTTTCTAGATTCTAAATGCCCAGTCTAGGATAACCCCTGCTTACTGAGACAAAGAGTGGGGCAGTGGTATGGACACAGGTGAGGGGCAGGGTCAGAAGTTGAGTCCTCCAAAGGCAGAGGTTCCCTTTCTGCCTCACAGGTTGATGGATTCCACTACTATGTAAGGACTTTTGTGAACCAACTTGGCTTCCTTCTTGTTGCACACCCCTCTGCACCCCAGCTGTCTGTCATTCAGTGTCCTAGCCTTTGTAACTCTTACTCGAATCTCATCTCCATTGTCTTTTGTTCCCTCCCCCCTTCAGAAAATGGTTGTGAGGTAATTGCTGTGACTCTGTCCCTAGAATAATGCTGTGGATTTCTCTCCATGTTAGACAGCTGTCTTTCACTGGGCTAGCTATCGGCAGCCACCAGTTTATAAAGAAGAAAGGTGGATTTTGGCTCATAGTTGTGGGAGGTTGAAGTCAATAATTGGTTGCCCCTAGGTGGAGGTGGCAGGGCTGTGTGGCCGAGCAATACGATTCTGCTCAGGGATGGGAAGAAGAGAGACAAAGAGAAAGGACCTGGGTCCTACAATTCCCTTTGAGCATATGCCCCCAGTGGTCTGCAGAGCTCCCAATAGGCTTCTCCCAGGCAGCCAGCTTGGGGGACACTAAGGATCTACTGATAGCACTCTCCAGGTCTGTCACTCCCCAGTGTGTGCAAGCCATCCCTCTGTGACTCTGCTTTCCTTTGCAGGCATCATTGAAATTTCCCCGGTGCTAACCTACCGTCCTTGAGTTCATCGCGAAGTTCTTACATTTTAGCCTTCACGCGGACTGTTCTTTCTTATTTCTTTTTTTTTCTTTTTCTTATTTCTTAAAAAGAAAAAAAACCAACCTCAATCATTCCTTTGATGCTGTCACAAGTCACAAGGCTCTTTGTTTATTTAACATACCCTTCCCAGAGCTCCACAAGGAAGGGATTGCGATCCTCACTCACCGGGTAAAGACCGTGGAACCCAGAGACCGAGTAACCCACT
Organism: Neodon shergylaensis; assembly: GCA_025134845.1. Classification (NCBI taxonomy): domain Eukaryota; kingdom Metazoa; phylum Chordata; class Mammalia; order Rodentia; family Cricetidae; genus Neodon; species Neodon shergylaensis. The sequence continues at coordinate 1,799,856 of JABTXL010003145.1, read as the reverse complement.
CAAGGTCAGGCAGCTGGCAAACCACACAGCCAGGGGCTGAAGCCGCAGAGCGTGACTCAGAGCACACACCTCAGCCCCCTTCCGTGCCTTGCGACCTTGTGTTCGCATGGCTGCTTTTTGTGCAGCATTTTTTTTGTTAGGTCTTAACTTTAATACTGATTCATTTTAGAAGCCTTGCCCAGCGCCTCTAGACTGAGTTAGGATTCTCTTTGTAGCACATTCCTACACTATCACCTGCTTCTTCCACTTAGATGCAGTTTCCTCCTTGCGTGTAATGTCTCCTGCAGGGTGAGCAATGACGTGATGCTCTTTCTTCAGCAATAACCTTGATGTCGGCATGCTGTCGAGTTCACAAAGAATGCACTGCGTGACTGTTGAGGGGAGGCAGCAGTCTCCCCACACCCCCATCTGAAATGCCTTTCCTTCCCTACACTGCTTCCTCGTCCTTGACTTTATCTCACCTCTCTAGTGCAGTCTCTCCCAGGGATGGCAACGTTTCCAAACACTTCTGCTGCTAGGGTAAATAGCTGAAGTCATCAGCTGTGAAGAGAATTGATTGATTTTGGCTCACAGCTTTGAAGGGCTCAGTGCACCTTTGAGACTGGGACCTGAGGCCAGGCTGCACACCATGACAGGGTCTATGGCTGAGCCAAAGTGGACAGTCTGCTGAGTTACAAAATGCTAAGCTTATTTTTGAACTAAGGTAGGTCGTTTCCCATGGACTGCTCACCCGGTTCTAAGCAGTCTTTGGATCTGGGGTTGCTTTAACGTCACAGGATATTTGAAACCGCCAATGCAGTTGAAAGAAAGCTGGTCACCCATGAGAATAATCTGTTGTCTTTGGGTGCAAGGTCTGTTCTAGATTGAGGCTTCTGAACTTTGACTCCTGTTTTCTTCTGGAAAGTCACACGGCTCTGCTGATTTGAAGGTTTACACATTTCAGCTACCAAAACTAAATCTCAGGACTGCAAATCTTCTGGTTCAGAAAGTACAGTGTCCACAACCCAACCACCTGGAACGTTTCCTACATAGGACGGAGAAAAAGAGACAAGATCTCCCAAGTAAATTGAGAGCATGAGAATCGCAGGATGTTGTGCCCAAGTCGCGACCCCCAGAGAGACCACCAGGATCCAGTCAAGTCCAGAATGCAAAAGCAAGGTTTATTCGGAGCTCTCTACAGTCAGGCTGGGGTCTCGTCCCCTACTTGTCGCAGTGCAGTAGGGAGGAGAGCCCCCTTATCTTTTGGGGTTGACATTATAGAGGCAAAACCCGCAAGCCAGCTTTATTTTGGGTCAAAGGAGTTAGTCTTACATAACAGCAGGTGCCTGATCTCTAACAAGCCCCCTCCCCAAAGTGGTTATGTCTACCAGGCCTCCCCTCCCCAGAGCCCTCCCCGAAGCGGTCTACTTTTCTGCTCCCTGATAGACCACAGAGCTAGGTGTTAACAGGTGGCCCGCTGCCAGGATGCCAGGGGCACTTTGTGGTGAGCTCAGCGCCCTAGGTAGACGTCCTGTTTTCAACCAGCCCCAGATGTCTTGCATTTAAACACAGTGCCCTAATTAGCTACTAAGCAAGCAAAAAGTTCCTTAAAATTTTTCATGTCCTTATAAGGAGAGGGTAAAAGGGGAGAGGGTAGGAAGAGAGGGGAGCAGACCAAAAATGTATAGCTCAATAGAAACAATAAAAACATAAAACCACTTGAAGCTTCAACACAAGCTCACCATCCCTGTGAACCTGGTCCAAACACAGCTGCAAGTTTGGGCATTACTTTTGTTTATTCTGACCTCGCCTTCACCCTCACAGACTCATTTGTTCCTGGCTTCTCATACAACCTTTATTTCCTTCTAGAAGTCCTTGGCTTCAGTTTCACAATCAAGCATTTAGGGTACCACAGTGAGCTCGAAGGAAATGGGAGGGAGATGTTTAATGGTGAACTCTAGGTTTTGGTTCCGGTTCTGAGGACAGCAGACTAATCTTATATTCATTTTTTTTTTTTTTTTGGTCTGAACTGAAGGTACAGGATGATCATGAGGGCTGCGCTTGTGCCAGATGGCTTCTTGGGACCAATCAGAGGTGGCCAGAGAGTGTGGTCGGGTGGGTGGAAGTTAATCAGCTACACTTAGCTTGGCAGAGGACAGATTTCCCAAGGGAAAGATGGAGGCAGGTGAGCTGCGGAGGCTCGAGATTAAACTAAGTAATGAACAATTAGGGACGTGGGATATTTAAAGAAATAAAGATTTAGGAGAAACCAAAAGCTTCCTTAATTGTTTGAGAAGGGTTCACCCATGGACACAGAAGCCTCCCCCATCTCCCTTCTTATCTCTAGGGAATAGAACAAGATCTCGCATGTGCAAGCTAAGCTGAGTTGTCAGGTATGTTACCAAAAGCAAAGCAAACCCCAATAGTAATTGAGCAAAACCGGGCTGCTTCTTGAAGTTGAGTTTCCTTCATGGAAAGTGAACTGAACTTGAACGAGGGCTTTGGTGGGATCTTTCTGTCTTTGGAAAGATGTGGATCAGATGACATTGGAAATAGTGTTTCCAATGTTTACAGTTTCAAAAGCTTAGTTTTGAGGTTCTTCTTAAATCAAACTCAAAAGCATTGAGGCAGACACATGTGCACCTCTGAGTTTGACACCCGGCTTGCGGCATTACACATCGAGGGCTGTTTCCTGATTTGTGCCTCCCAATTTGAACGCAATACCATCAGAGGCTACTTAGCCATCTGCCTGCAACTTCCTTTCCTCTCCTGGAGTGCTTGCTGCTTTCAGCTAGGGCTGTGTAGCTTTGGGCTCTTTTCATTTCTAAGCAGTTATAGTACAGGAAGCCAGCTCAAGGCGGACGACAAGGCCTTGTTCTCAGTGAGTTCACAAGAAAAACCTGACCGCTTGGAAAGACCCTACCAGCAATTCTGAATCACCAAACTCATTGCTAACTAACATTGTAATTAGAGCCAGGCCACAGAAGCCAAGATTTGGGGGGCCATCTGGTCTGCTGTTTGCAGAAAGGGAGAAAACAGTCCAACCTTGGAGAATGGAGTTGCTGGGGGTTCAGGAAAATGACCTTGCACTTTTCTGTTCCCATCTCCTCGTGATGGATGGCCAGTGCTGAGCTGAAAAAAACACAGATGTTGTTCAAGACCTTGATGGAGTCAGTTGCCTCTATTCTTTGGCTTGGGTCCAGCCTGTTCAACAAAAGATACTATGCTAACCTCTGTAGCTGTGCAGGTCAAAGAGACTCGTATCTAACTGAAGGGTAGAACACAGGTATCCGAAGAGTTGAAATGACAAGTCCAAAGAGGTCAAAACAGAGGCACCCTGCTGATGCATGCCTGAAAATCCTGGGGATATTTGTGGCCTGCAGCGATGCAAGCACATTCTTTGCAGAGATGCTAGTCCAGCCTTGCCAACTTATATGGGTCAAAGTACATTCAAGATAAGATAATTCTATCAATTATGTGCAAGGCGACCTGCTGAAAAGTCAAGACCCACTTGGAGGGCCAGGAACCCACCAGTTTGAGGAGAGCAGTCTCTTTCCTAGTGGGCGGGGAACCAAGAACTTCTGATTCTCTCATGTGTCCATCCTCCACTCCAGTATCCAGTACTCTTTATCCAGTACTCTTTCTGGGAACTTGGAAAGCAGGCTGTTATAGGTAGTTTTGTTGTTGTCTTTGACCTTGACTTATAAACTTTCATTGCTTAGAACAATTAACTAAAATGTGCCTCTCTTATTGAGCCAGGAACTTGCCTCTCTCTAACACCTGTAGGGCTTACCCTTGACCTTGAGAGCCACAAGGAAGAAATCTCACTCCTTTTATGTATTTTGTTTACTCTGATATTAGAGATCAATTATTTTCCTTCTTTTGGATTTGTTTTATTTGTTAACCGTCTTCTATATCTGTCTGTTTGCCCCAGTGTTGTCATTTTGGGTCTCCTCCTCCTTTTCTTCTTCTCTCTTTTAAAAAGTTTTATGTGGGGGCTGGAGAGATGGCTCAGTGGTTAAGAGCATTGCCTGTTCTTCCAAAGGTCCTGAGTTCAATTCCCAGTAACCACATGGTGACTCACAACCATCTACAATGAGGTCTGGTGCCCTCTTTTGGCCTGTAGGCATACACACAGACAGAACATTGTATATATAATAAATAAATATTAAAAAGTTTTATGTGTATGATTGTTTTGCCTGCATGTAGCAGTGTACCAATACATGCTTGGTGCCTGGAGAGACCAGAAGAGGGAGTCAGATTTTTTTGAAACTGGAGTTACAGATGGTTGTATGTAGTCTGCTATATCAGTGTAGGGAATTGAACCCAGGCCCCTTGGAAGAGCAGTCAGTGCTCTAAACTGCTGAGCTGTCTCTCCATCCCTGCTTATCCTCCTCTTAAAGCGCCTCTATATAATGATTGTGTTCAGTTTTACACCTTGTGACAGGATAATTGGGGGTTATGAATCTTCTTTGGGGCAGTGACTATAGAGTCATAAAAGAAGCATCTCTATCAAAGAGTGCCCTGAAGAAGTAGCCCCCTGTTTCCTGTATCCATCTCTTTTCACCTCTAGTCTGTTTGCTGTGGGATCAGTCCACATGTGCAGACAGCACACATTTCCTCCAGCAGTCAAAGTATGAAGACTCACCAAGTATTTACTTTCTCGGTAACCTTCACTGTTTTATTACTTTTTGGAGGCAAGGAGGCAATGATTCAACACCTGAGTCATTTCTTCCTTTTCTCACTCATTGAGCATGTTAGATTTAGGATGCAGATGCAGCTCGAAGCACAGTCTATCATCCAGATTACAGGCTTATTAGAGAAAGGCTCCTAAGTTAGTGGTTTGTACTTTGGTGGTATTAATGAGAAGAAATGAGCATAGTTGAGCTGTAAAATAAGGGGTGATAAGTTGGCCAGACCAAGGTGATATGGTTTAAGTAAAAATGCTGCAGATCCCCAAGTGGTGGCAGATGCAGGTCCTGAGACCACGGCGGGCTACAAAGGCAGCTGGGTCCCAGGCAGGGAGCTACTGAGTGGCCTGTGGGCCATGAGGGGCAGCAGGTCCTAGGCACAGAGGCAAATGGTGGGTGAGAGACCTCGATGGGACAGCCAGTCCCACAGGAGAGACAGACAGATGGGCATACCACGAGACCATGCCACAGGTGTCCGAAGGTGGCTGGTCCCGGGGAAGGGAGCCATACAGCCAGTGAGAGACAGACAGATAGGCACACCAAGCAGAGTGAGATTGGATATTTATTTAGTAGGTTATGGGGGGGGGGAAGGGAGAGGGGGAGAAGAGCAGAGAGAGAGGCAGAGAGAGAAACAGAGAGGGTGGAAGGGGAGAAGTGGGGGAGAAAGTAGAGACAGAAGCTGCTTCAGAGAGAGAGAGAGAGAGAGAGAGAGAGAGAGAGAAAGGGAAGGACTCAGACTGGAAGCTGAAGATCAGCCTGCCTCAGTGGATGGGGGAAGGGGGTAGGGAGTGGACATGGCTTGTCTCTTAAAGGGACAGAACAAACCATTACATAAGAAAGGCTGAAGGAATTTAGCAGCAGTGGATCAGAAGGCCTAGGTTACACTGCTGGTAGGTAGAAACAGTGCTTTGCTCATCTAAGCCCCTGTCCTCCCATAGGGTCTGGTACATTCTAAATGTTCAACAAACATGTACAGAATAAACAGAGGGAGCTGTCATGTTCTACTGGGGATCAGAACCCCTGTCTGGAGTTACACTCTCCAAGCATAGGACCAAAGAGGGAGAATTCAAACAAGATGCTCCTGGCTGTTAGACTTTCGCTTAGACAGTGCATAGAAAGCTCACCATGCTGAGTTCTTTAGCATAAAATATGTCAAGTACTCCATGTTTAAACTTGAACCACTCTCATCCCTGCTGAGAACTCTGCTTGGACTCTGGAGGCCTCCTGACTCCAGTGTTGGTCTCAGGGGAAAGGAGAGACATTCTTGTAACTTTGAGGGTCTTCTACTTCTCTCTACATCTGAAGTCTGCTCTGGGACTCCCAGTGGCTTCCACCTCTCACCTCTCTGGGTAGTCATAGCTCTAATAAGATATGGCAGAGACAGGAACCCCGGCTATTCGAATGTCTGTTCCTCCTGATGGATGCAAACGCTCACCACCCTACCCAGTGATACCCCTTCCCCACACACCAAGACTAGAGTTGGACAGATGGCTGGGTGGGTAAGACCACTGGCAGTGCCCTAGGACCTGAGTTTGGATCCCAATATCCTGTCTGTGCCTGTATTCCTGGTGCTAGTGCAAGGGGAAGCAGGAGGGTAGCTGGGACTTTCAGTCAATCAAGTCAAGAATACTCCTGGCAATAAGGCAAAGAGCAACAGAATAAGCCACCTGATGTCCTTCTCTGGCCTTTGTGCACATCCATCTGCCCACATGAACACACATGTACTTATTCTATTAATGTCTTCAGATCTTGAGGGGAAGGGCCTGTCATCATATATAGTAAAAAGTTCATGAAGCATTCTCATTTCCTAAGATCAAGCTGTTGCTAAGAATTGAGACTCGAGGGCTGGGAGATGGCTCAAAGGTCAAGTGCCTGGATCACAAACATGAGGAAATGAGTTTGATCCCCAGAACTCACAGAAAAACATCCTTGGAATCCCAGCATTAAGAAGGGCAGACAAGAGGATCCCTGGGGTTGGTGCCAGTGGCCTAGCCTGTTTTTTTTTAAATTTACATACCAACCGGTTTCCCCTCCCTCCTCTCCTCCTGTCTCCTCCCCTTCCCCTTCTTCCCCCTCCCCATCCACTCCTCCTCCATCTCCATTCAGAAAGGGGCAGGCCTCCTATGGGCTTGCACAAAGAATGGTAGGACCTAGGTCCTCCCCTTGTAGCGAGGCAGGGCCAGGTAATAGGCCTAGCCTAGTTGGTGAGCTCTAAGTCAGTGAGAGACTATCTCAAAGGAGGTGGACAGTGTTACTGAAGGTGACACCCAAGGTTACCCTTTGACACACACACACACACACACACACATACACACACACCTATACATACAGATAAAAAATTAAAAATGAAAGAGTTGAGACTTGAGCCCAAAACATTTTCAATTATTACTAATTTAAACTACCCTCACTGAAATTTAGATATGTTCACTGCAAGAAATCTGGATAAATTAAAAAAAAAAGAGCTAATTGCTGTTCACATCTTGGATTTCCTCCTGATTTTTTGATTTCTATGTCCGAAAATAATTATATCCACATTTTATTGATATTAAAACTATATTACACATATGGTTTCAGAACTTGCCTTTGGTTTATTAGAGCACTGTATGCTTATCCCCATAGTTTTACAGCACAGCTTTTACACACCAGGTGGGATTTGTGTAGTCAGCTGGCAGCGAGGGGATAATCCCAGTAAGGAATGCAGAGTCAGAGCCGAGGATAAGTTACAAGGAGGTTTAAAAAGGAAGATGATGCCAGGCACGGAGAGAGGAGACCTGGTTTAGACTGAGAGGTTAGGGAAGGGCTTTCTGCAAGAAGTGTCACTTGTAACTGAATCCTCCCGGATGAAGAGGCTTTTGTCAGTGAGAAGAGTAGGGGCGGGGTTACAGAATGCATCCAATCAGAGGGCTACAGTGATATCCAGGCCCAGGAGGGCTAAAAGAAGGACCTTGTGGCTGGTAGGAGATGAGCCAGGGAAAGGAGTCTGGGAGATGTGAAACTGGTGAGAGAAAAAAGTCCAGATTTCTCCAGGATTGTAAAGGGGGAGGCTTGGTGGTCCTAGCAGCACAAGAAGGCACCGAGGGCCTTGAAACAAGGTGTGGTTCATTATTAAAAGACCACATTGCCTGAACTGAGGCGTAATGATGGGACACACAAGGCTGAGTTTATCACTGGATACTCAGGTACACAATTTGAAGTGGCTACACACTTAGTATTCTGTCTTCCCAGCAAGCCGTAATGTTCAGAATCCCTTGGGTTGGCATTATTTTTGCAATAATTTTCATGATAAGGAATGTCCCTATAGGTGAATTTATCATGACATCAGCGAGGATATTACTGCAGACAGGAGCATGCCACGGAGATGAAATCATCGCTGGTCCAGTCGACACGCACACGTGTAAGGACATTTCCCCATATTCCTAAACCACCCCTAAAAACGTTGTGTAAACTCCAACTCTCTGAGGTAAGGAAGAAATTTATAGATTCCTACATACACTGGCCAAGTCTCACTACACTCACACACACACACACACAAATATATACATATATAATATTAAGCTAAAAATTTAGATCTCATATTTTAATTTTTATTTATTTGAATTCCAGTCTTCTTTTAACCATACTGGTCATATGTAGTTCTTGAGTGACACCTGATTCCATGTGTCTATAATTTTTGGCCATGCCTCCTCCCATATAGCTCATAACTCTTTAAAAAAAGATTTACTTATATTTTATCATGTGTGTAGAATGGATATGTATATATGTATACATATATACATATATACACATAAACACACACATATATATGTATATATACATACACACACACACACACACACACACACCCCATCATGCAGATACCCAGGAAGACCAGAAGAGGGCAGTGGATCTTCTGGAACTAGAGTTACACGTGGTTGCAAACCTCCTGAGATGTGTTCTGGGAACCAACCCTGGCTCCTCTGAAAGAGCAGCAAGTGTTCTTAAACACTGAGCCATCTCCCCAGGCCTAAGCTCACAACTCTTAAATATATCTTCTAGCAAAGGTTTCCTGGCCGGGTTTCTGTAGCCATGTGGAGGTTGTCTTCAATATTCTAAGATCAATATCAGTATCCTAGAAGCCGAGGGTTAGGCAGAAAGGGCAAGAAAAATAAATGGGAAAGATATAAAGATGGTCTTCCTTCTCCTGATACGCAGTCACCCATCAGTATCTGGAGGGAGTTGGTTCTGCGTCTTCTGAGGATGCTCAGATCTTTTGGAGAAAATGCCGTCACATTTGCATATAGACTCTGAGCATCTTGCATGATCGAATCATCTCAAAGTTACTTACAATGTCCAATACAAAGCAAATGTTATGCAAATGGCTCCTACGTTGCATTGTTTGGGCAACAGTAAGATAAAACTTAGACATGTTCTGTGCTACTATTTTCTCCTAAGTAATCCCGAAGTATGATTGAGTTCTTGGATGCATAACCTTGATGACTCAGGGAGCTGGCTGCATAAGATAACTGGGTGCTTTCTGCTTGAAACAGTTCAGATTAGTGCTGCCTGGTGGAAATACAATGTTAGCCACGTAGGCAATTTTAACATTTTTAGCGCCACAGTGAAAAAGCATAAAGAAACAGGTGATAGCATTTTTTTAAATTTTGAAAAGATTTATTTTATTTGCGTGTATTACGTGCATGTGTACATGAAGTTATGTGTCCTACATGAGTGCGGGAGCCAATGGAGGTCAGAAGAGGATACCAAATCTCTTGGAATTAGAGCTACAGACAGTTTTGAGCTGCCCGATGTGGGTACTGGGAACTGAACTCAGGTCCTCTACAAGAGCAGCCAGTGCTCTTAACCACTGATCCATCTCCCAGGCCTGACAGCTTGTCATTTATCTCAATACATTCAAAATATGATCATATCTGTAATCAATGTGAAACTAATGGTGATACTTCATGGACTGTTTTCATGCTAACTTTTCAAAATTTATTCTGCATTTCACATTTAAGGATGTCTTGGGTTGGGTTAGCCGCACCTCAGGGAGTCAGCGGTCCTCTTGGGACCAGCGGTGCTTCTGCCCTTCATATTGGTCAGCGTGTTGGCATGGTTGAAGTGAAATGTTTGGCGTGGGATGGGTGGTTTCATGGGATTCCATCCTGGAGAGCAGTGGAGTGGGCTCATCCTAAGAGAGTTCCCCTTGTCAAGGGCACACGAATAAAGAGTTGTAGGACTGACAGACGTCCTTAGAACTCGGTCTACCTCAGGGCTGTTGTGAGATAATGATGTGCACATGGCATAACAAACTTTCAAAAGACGGAGAAGCCAGAGTCAGGGTTGTTTGACAGACACCACAGTGATGCAGTAAAAATGATTGACGGCTCCAGGAATTGGGGAGATTTCCCTGGAAAATGTCTCCTGCTTTGACTTCTGTGAGTCTTAAGGATTTTCCATTCTTTACGGCAACAGCTTTCTGTCGTCTCATCTTCAGGAACTTTTATCTTAGTTTTCAGGTGGCTGGCTGGTACAGTAGGTGGCCAGCAGGTGGAGCCAGAGGTACTTGGTAACTGGGGACAGCCCTAGATGGCCAGGTTTGAAGCTCAGCATTTGGGCCTCAGATGTTAATGTAAGGCAGACTGTAGGAATCTGGTGTGTGGTATTAAACGTGGGGGAAGGGGCAGCCAGACCGATGATTATTACCTCTGAAATCCCAGTAAGATATTTTATGCTTTGGTGTTTATCAAAAGTTAATTTCAGAAGACAAACCAAAACAATGACAACAAAAGCCGCCCCAAAGCTAAAACCAAGACAATCTTCGTGCGATAACCTTGAGGGCTTGGTGTAAATAAAGAATACAGATCATTTCAGTAAAGGAACTTCTATTGGCTGCACACTGAACCGTGCAGACCCAGAGTGGCGCACAATGCGAGAGCTAACGGCGAATCAGCAGAACGGCACTTGGCAGAACCACATCAGAGAAGAGCAGCTAATCTTGGGCAACTTCACGGTGGAGGGGCACCCCGCGGCTGTTCTGGGTGGGGATGAGGAGGACTTTAATAAATGCCGATAGGAATGTGGGAGAGAGCGTCTCAGTAGAATGCAAGGGGTCAGCCTCAGCCGAAGGTGCGACCCCCACTTCCTTGGAGCCCCTTGTCAGAATTCATAAGTAAGAGTCCTTATCTCTGAGGTATGAGGGGTGAGAACATATGGGTGTGCTTAAGAAAACCTAGGTTTTTCCTGCTCGGATGTAGCTCATTTGGAACGGTGCTTGCCCAGCAGGTTTGATCCCTTGCCCTTGGTTTGATCCCTAGCACGACATAAAACCAGGGGTGATGGTGGTGTAAGCCTGAAACCCCAGCATTGGGGAGGAAAGGCAAGGTAGATCAGAATTCAAGGTCATCCTTGGCAACATCGAAAGAGACTAACCTGAGCTACAATGACACTCTTTTAAACAAACAAATAAATACAATTTAAAAGCACTCAGTTCAGTAGTTTAGTTAGCTTAGAGGATGTTAGTGAGCTCTCTACTCGCTAGGCTGAATCGAGACTCCATCTCGTATTAGCAACCTCCACAAGGTTTTACTGTTGTCAGTCTATAAACACCTGCATTGATCACAGATTTTTTTTTTTGACTACTCTAGTAGTGGCTGACCAGTTTGGTCAGGACAAATGTCCCCGTACTTACCTGGCTTTGATATAGACTTGTTTTTAACATCCCAGGGAGTAAATACAAAATTCAGGAGATGATTTATGTTGAATGACATAACAGGAGAAGTTGTCATTTTCTTAAAAACGTGTGGTACAGAAAAAGAAAAGTAAAACACAATGGAGCTCACAGCAGGAACCCTTGGTTAGAAGCAGCGAGAGCTGAGTCCACCCAATGGAAGATTTAATCAGACACGAGATGGGTTTCAGATATTATAGGCTGAAAGAGATGTAGAGAAGGCCGAGGCATGCATGTGAACTATGAATAACACTTCTTAAAGAAAGACAGAGAGCCGAGTATAAAGGAAGATAGAAAGAACAAAAAAGGGAGCTATTCTAAAACAGGAACAGAGAAACAACTGCTCTCAGGGGTGAATGGGTTGGTTCAGGTTCATGAGCTGGAAGGTGAATCTCTAAGGTAGCGTGGAGAGCTGGGACTTTGCAGGGGTGGTTAGAGGCTTGGGGTGCAGCTCAGCTGAGAGTGTTTTCCTCGCTCTGGGTTCGGTCCCCAGCAACACATAAACTGGGTGACCAGGTGTAGGGTGTACTTGCCTGCAATCCCAGAACCTGGGAGGAGGTTGAGGCAGGAGGATCCTAAGTTCAAAGTCATCCTGGATTGTGTAATGAGTGTGAGGCAAGTGTGGGATACAGGAGTCTAAAGTTCGGTCACAGGGGCTTTGCACAAATCCTCATGAAAGAGTCCTTCCCCCGCCCCCCTACCAGCTCTTCTTTCTCCCCGAACTCTCCTCCTGATGCTCACTCAATAGGATGATGCAGCAACAAGCCCTTTGCCAGACACAGCTTCCCGGATTCTGGACTTTCTAGCTTCTGGAGTCAAGAGCCCAAATGCACTTCTGTAGCTGACAAATTCCCCAGCTTGTGACATTCTGTCATAGCAACACGGACATAGATTAAGACAGATGGAAGGTAAGTGTTTCCCCAAGTTTTCAGGCCGATTTAAAAGAAGATCTATGCCAAGACAACCCTGGTAAAGATTTTACATTGAGAAGAAATAGACAGCTTCCAAACAGACTGAGGGAAAACAAAATAGATGATTTAAAATGATAGAAATCAAGTTCATCGCAGTCGTCTTATTTTAGAGGTCTGTAACTTTTTCTAAGAATGTTTTCATTAATACTTAGGACTTTCCCTCCAACATGGCCGCCTTGTACTTCCTCTATAGCATCCCTTCCTTCCTTGTGCCTGCCTGTTAGCCACGCGTCTAACCTCTAACCTCCAAGCCAGCTTAAAGAGCACGACTTTCCTCCTCCTCTCTTATGCTGGCCCCTTCTGGGAAGTGCCTGACTTTTACAGCTTGCCTGCTCTGGGGTTTGTCTTTTAGGGTTAGGTCTAAGGAAAGACAGGCAGACAGAAAATAAATTTGAATAAAATTGTCCTTGAGCTTCTATTTGAGCCAATTTCTACATTCTTTTATTAATGAGACCAAGCATCTCAAATGGGGACCTAGATTTACATTGTATCAAAAGTTGCAGGAAAAAAAAAACAACTAACCAGCCAACTGACCAACAAAACTAACCAACCAGCCACACACACACACACACACACACAAAACAAAAACAAACAAACAAACAACAACAACAACAAAACCCCACAGCAGCAAAGGAGTAAGGAAGGAAATAAAAACCAAGTAACAAATCTACCCACTTCAGAGAACCGCCAAGCCCTTTGCTGACTGTGGACAGGAGACTATTTTAGCCAAGCAAATGCAAATGCTTCGTTATATTTGTATAGGCCTGACAGTGTGTTTACAGAAACTCTGAATATCGTTGAAATGCCAAGCCTAGCTCCAGCCCTGGGGCAATGGCTGGTAGGTGATTTTTCCTCCAAAGAGGCCAAACAGCAAAATTCACAGTAAGAGAAAGGCAGAGGGCTCTCTCCAGGGCTTGCCCCTTCACAGTCTGCTCCAGAGACCAGCCATTTCTCCTACACGCTCACCTGCGAGAATCACTCCTCACCAACACGGAGCATCTCGTTTGCAGAGAAGTCAGTCAAGTCCTTTTGGCCAAATTAAATAAAACCTAGGAACAGTCAGCTTCAAAGGTTTATTTGTTTAAAAATCTTTGCTGAGGCTGAAAGGTAGCTCAGAGGTTAAGTGCACTGGCTGATCTTCCAGAGGACCTGGTTCAGTTTCTGGTACCCATATGGTGGCTCACAACCACCTGTAACTGCAGTTCCAGGGGGTCTGGTGCCTGCTTCTGGCCTCAGAGGGCTGTGATACCACCACAAAAATGGATAATTGTGTAGAGTAAACAGTTTGCATTGTGTTCAGGGTCTGATAAGATAAATGCTTCCATTGGGCGCAGAACTGCAGGTTCCAACCTGAAGCCTTCAGCAGGTACCATTATTCACTATTTTTAGTGTGGACGCTGCCCAACTCCATGGTTTTTCTGTTTCCCTTTAGAGCTGTGACTAATAGTGCACATTGCCTTCACCTGTCACTGCTCCCCTGGGTTTCTGAGACTTCAGTCAATCCTAGGAGCAGCCAGAACTCGTGTGTGTGTGTTCAGGGGCCAGAGGTTGACATCGGATGCCTTCCTTTGTTTCTCTTCATCTTATTGTTTGAAACACGTTCTCAAAGCCCGGGCTGTGCTTTATTGACTGTACCAGCTGGCCAGTGAGTCCTATCGATTTTCCTGCATCTTCCATCTGCCAGGGCTGGGTTGCAGTCATACATAGTCATAGCCAGCTTTCATCTGGGTGCTGTGGACCCAAACTCAGTACTTATGCCCATGCAGCAAGCACTTTACTTACTGGGTCATCTCTCTCCAGTCCAAACTGCTTGCTCCACACAATTATCCTTTTCTTTTCTTTTCTTTCTTTCTTTCTTTCTTTCTTTCTTTCTTTCTTTCTTTCTTTTTTTTGGTGGTGATAATACAGCCCTGTAAGGTCACAAGAGGGCATTGGATTCCCTGGAACTGGGCCTACAGATGGGTGTGAATTGCCACAGGTACCAGGAATTGAATCCAGGTCCTTTGAAAGAGCAGCCAGGCCTACAGGGTCTTCGAGTGGCTACATCAGCAAGGTCTGTTTCTAAAAGTTTCCTCTTTACTCAGGCTCTTATCATGGTGGTTAAGAGCTGGGCTCTGGAGTCAGGCTTCTGGAATCACATCATCTCCCCATTCTTGAGTAGTTTAATGACTTTGGTTATAAGTGTAGCTGACTTACAGATTTGCAAAAGGGCTTAAGGGAGATAATGTATGGAAACATACAGTTTTCTGGCCCTATGAAGAAAATGAATGAGGCCTGTTGTTAGCATTACTGTTGCTGGTATTGCTACTTCTGTTTCTAATTTGTCTGTGGTGGTTTGCATGTAATTGACCCCCATAAGCTCACAGAGAGTGGCATAATTGGGAGGTGTGACTTTGTTGCAACAGGTATGGCCTTGTTGGAGGAGGTGTGTCACTGTGGGGCTGGGTGTTGAGGTCTCAGATATGCTAAAGCCACGCCCAGTGTCCCAGACCACTTTCTGTCGCCTGCAGATCAAGATGAAGCCCCTTCTTCACTCTCAGCTCCAGTACCATGGTTACCTGCACGCCGCCATGTCTCACCATGATGATAATGAACCAAAGCTCTGAAACTGAAAGCAACCCATGTAGTGATATTTCACTTGAATTTTAATAAATAAAGCTAGCCTGAAGATCAGAGAGTAAAAGAGATGCCCTGGTCAGCCTTACAGACCAAGCAGTGGTGACACACACCTTTAATCCCAGTAGTCATACTAGTTTGTAATGGAAACCCGTTGGTAGTGGTGCACCTTTAATCCTAGTCCTAGAGAGGACTATAAAATGGGAGGAGACAGCTCTCAGGCACAGTCTCATTCTGAGGATTCCTGGAGGCAGGTTTGCCATTTTGGACTGAAGTAGAGTTAAAAACAAGTGGCTGTTTTGCTTTTCTGACCTTCAGGTTGTCTGAAGTTTCTTTCTCTGGGTTTTTTTTTTATTAATTGTGGTACAAACCTAATTAAATATTTTCCTTTTTATGAGTTTCTGTATGTCTGAGATGAAGCCTACTTGATTGTGGTGAATGAATTTTTTTGATGTGTTCTTGAATTTGGTTTGCCAGTATTTTATTTAGTACTTTTGCATCCATGTTCACTAGTGAGATTGGTCTGTAATTCTCTTTTGTAATAGTGTCTTTGTGTGGTTTGGGTATCAGTGTAATTGTAGTCTTGTAAAAAGAGTTTGGCAATGTTCATTCTGTTTCCACTGTGTGGAAAAAAATTGAAAAATATTGGTATTAGTTCTGTGAAAATCTTGTAGAATTCTGCACTGAAATCATCTGGTCCTGAGGTTTTTTTGGTTAGTAGGCTTTTAATGACTGCTTCTATTTCCTTAGCAGTTATAGGTCTATTTAATTTGTTTATATGGTCTTGATTTAATTTTGGTAAGTTATATTTATCTAGAAAATTGTCCGTTTCCTTTAAGTTTTTCAATTTTGTGGAGCACAAGTTTTTGAAGACCTAATGATTCTCTAGATTTCCTCCATGTCTGTTGTTATGTCCCCCTTTTCATTTCTGATTTTATTAATTTGGATATTTTCTCTCTGCCTTTTGATTAGTTTGGATAAAGGTTTGTCTATTTTGTTGATTTTCTTGGAGAACCAACTCTTTGTCTCATTGATTGTTTGTATTATTTTCTTTGTTTCTATTTTGTTGATTTCAGCTCTCAATTTGATTATTTTCTGTCATCTAGTTCTCTTAGGTGAGTTTGCCTCTTTTTCTTCTAAAGTTTTCAAATGTTCTGTTGATTCACTAGTGTGGGATTTTTCCAGCTTCTTTATATAGGCATTTTGTGCTATGAACTTTCCTCTTAACACTACTTTGTGTTCCATAAATTTGGGTATGTTGTGTGGTCATTTTCATTGAATCTTAGAAACTCTAATTTCTTTCTTTATTTCTTCCTTGACCCATTGGTGATTCAGGTAAACATTGTTTAGTTTCCATGTGTTTGTGGGCTTTCTGAAATTAGTGTTGCTGTTGAATTCTATCTTTGAGCCACCAGTGATCCAATAGGATACATGGGGCGATTCCAGTTTGTTGGTGTGTGTGTGTGTGTGTGTGTGTGTGTGTGTGTATATATATATATATATATATATATATATATATATATAT